>JAXQQM020078424.1:0-15531 GCA_034641835.2 Pinus albicaulis | reverse complement strand
AAAAACAGCTCTTTTGCATTGGCGCGGGTAGACAGTTCAGTACTCGCGCCACTCAGGGAAATCCTGTAAAGAGGTCGCGCCACTTGGCGCTCTGTCATAGAGCAGCAATCGCGCCACCCATTTTAGGGGCTGTTTTTTATATATGGATGGCGGAAGTTGAGTTCAAACAAACTCACAACCACTGCCTATCTTGAGTTGGGAGGTTTGGCTACGGGAGTTCTATGGAAGGGAAGTAGTTTTGCCACCTTCTATGGAACCTTCCTTGTTGATAGGGCCCATCCCATAATAATAGGGATCCCAACTCCCTCCTTCCCCATCTATAAAAGCTTGCTCAGATCCATGGCAAGCTAGTCTTGAAGTGCTGAGGCTTTGCATCTCCTATTCCCAAGTGCCTTTGTGCTGAAAAGAATCCTTCCTTTCCCTTAAGGCCCATTCGAGCAAGGAGACCATTGTCACGAGACTCTGGAGAGGTTTCCCTTTCCCCCGGCGAGCTTTGCGAGACGTGGACGACCGGAGACCCGCGCGAAGGAGGCTGCAGCGTCAGAACTTGTTTGTAACTTCTATTCGTTTACCACTTTAATAGATGACTATGATTATGGTTCCACTCCTTTTTCCATTATGTTAATGCGAGTAATGTCTTTTCTGACCGATGTTTAGTTACGTATGCTGGTTCCTATGGTTGTATCTGTTTGTTCTTTCTGTGTGCAGGTGTTCATCCACGGAGATCGTGGAAGGATTGTGATCTGCCAGGACTGAAGGACGGGGACATCTCTTTCTCAGATCGAGCGTTGGAATCCAGGTAGGTTCTTATCCCAAATCTTTCATTCGTAACTAGGAGCCTGCGTCATAGCATTGTTTGTTTGTTGCTAGACCCCTGCTGGGCTAGTAGGGATCGCCTCTGTCCGCAGAGGGGATTTACCTTCTCAACAAATTGGCGACTCCACTGGGGAACGTCCGGTTTTCCTTGTCTCGTTTATGATTGGTTCGCTTTGATTGTTTCTCCTTGCTTGATGAACCTTCTGGGGTGGGTTCTTTCATTATTTTAGCCTTGTGGTTTGCTTAGCTTGTGTTGGTCTTTTTCTCAGATTAGCTTGTTTTTTAGTTTTCATTGAAGAATTCGACTGGCGCGGGTTTTTACCTGACAGTCGCGCCACTTGGAGCGTGTTGCATTTGTCTGTCTCGCGCCACTCGGCCTCTGGCGCTAGTTTCAAGGCCACAGTCGCGCCACCCCTGTGACTTTTTTGAATTTCTTCAATTTTTGGCTGTCTGAGCTTGACCAATACTTTTCTTCTTGATTTCCTGATTGTTTGAGTGCATTGGAGCCTGGTTTGACTGGAATTCACCGCTATCCTTTGGTTGTTTGCCTCTATCTATCGGTTTCACGATTTGAGCCCTAGGGCATCGAGTGGCATAGTGAATCGAGCCCTCCTTGGGAGCTTTGGTGTCTTGATTGTCCTGTCGACTTGTTGCTTAACCCTCCATGCCCTCTTAGCAGTCTTTGATTGTTTTGTTGCGTCTTATGAGTGATTGTTCGTTCTTTCATTCAGGATTCGTTTGCCCTTGCTTTGGACCCAGATCACACGGTCCATTGGGGTGTTTTTGAGTCTTTCTTCGATTTGAGTGACTTTGGGTCGATTTAGAGATTTGGTTGCTTGCTTGGTGAGTGAATGTTGTTTGCTTTGCTCTCTTAGTTATCATTTCTCTAATTGTTCCTTTTGTTTTCAGTGCACATTAGCCATTAGACATTGAAAATTTTAAAAAAAATATAATCTCTTTTGTTTTTTTAATTAGTGCAAATTGTCATCTTTTCCGTATCACTAGTGATTAGTGTTTGAATGAAAAATGTGCAATTGCATTAGTTGCATTAGAGACATTCTTGTTTGTATTCCGTTCATTTCGTTTGTATTAAAGCTCTCAACTCTCATTTAACTAGTTTTCATAGAACGAAATGTTGCATCGTGGCATATAGCTTGCATTTAGGAGACACTACATACGATAAGGCCTGGAAATTGAAACTTAATTGAAGATCAACTGTAAAATTCATTCAATTAACTTAAGGCAACATTGGAACTTAACGCAACATATTTAGAAGGTCTAGGCTAGAGACGTGTTCCGGCGTCGTTAAACCTAGCAGCTGTCGTTCGCCTATTGGCTTTAGACAGCACTAGTACGGACTTGCGCTCCCCGTACCGTCGAGTATATAAAAGGAGACCCCTATAGGTTTGCAATCCTTTATCCACAGGAAGCCGAGTCTGCCGCCTTTTACCCGTGATACACCGAACACAGCATTCGGGGAGACTACCTGCACGTACGGAAAGTCCTTGGTCGATTTCTGTTTCATTTTGAAACCAAGGTGTATATTTCAGTTCACGGCTATCTGGTACACCCTTTGTGCCTAGTTTTTCCTGAGCAGTCATTTGGTCTTTTCTGACTCCCTAAACTTGAAAAGACCGTCAAGCGCTTGTCCTTTCACGCTTGTGTCAACTTTGAAAGAGATAGAGTCATCTTTTTATCGTTTCTTGACTCTTAAAACATGAAACGGTAGAATTTGTTTATTTTCCAATGTCGTAAAATCAACCTCCCACGATTACACACCCAGTTAGATATTGCTTGTGATTGTTTGATCGTGTGTCTTAATTCATTTTCAGCCCGTGTGTGTGTGTGCTCTCTTCTTCTAGTCTTTTGTCACGGTGGCGGAACCCTCAGTTTCGTCTACTGGCAGTCCTTACGCGGACGATTCTTCAGAGGCTTCTGAGCCTTCTGTTGAACCACAGCAGCCTGTTGTTTCCGAGTTCCCTAACGGGGGACCGGTCCTCGCCGAGCAACCCTTTGGAGAGCCAGTTGACTTCCACTGGCCCTTTTCGGACCCTCTGTCTGAATTGAGATTGGGAGCTGATTTCCTTTCTCTTACATCGGGTTCGCCGTTTTTTGCTGTTGTTTTTCCTCCTAGTCCTCGCCGTCTTCTGCGTGATTTAACGGCAGGATCAACCATGAGTGATTCTGGTGAGGAAATTCCCGGGTCTGATGACTACCAGCGCATCCCTCGTAGATTGTTTGAGGGAGATGAGTCTGAGCTGGCTACCACATCGTCAGCTGGTCCTTCTTTGCCACGGGGATACAGATCTCTGGGTCAGATTATTTCGGCTGCTGCCTCTATGGGAATATCATCTCCTGCTTCGAGGCCAGCTGCTACTACACCCGGGGTGTCTCCTTCGACGCCCGTCACTTCTGTTCCCGTGCGACCCACTGTTTGTGTGGCCGCCTCTTCTGCTGTTGTCTCAGCATCTGCTTCTAGATCTGGGCCAACTCCAGAGGACATTTATCTAGCTACTGCTATACCGGAGAATATCTCTCCGGAGGAGTATCGGTTGTTTTTGCAGCAGCCGAACGCCGGAGCTGGACAACTCCCCCCAGATCCTTATCGGTCTTTCTTTTCGCATTATGCACAAGACGGCACCCCCGTGTATGGTTTTCCGGGTCAGCTTGACGAGCATGGGGACATTTTGCGTCTCCCTGCTCCTGAGGCCTATCTTTATGTTCAAGGTTTACCGTACAACCAGGCTCAGAACTTGCAGGCACAACCTTTCCAAGGTCAACCTGCAGGCCAACCGGGCTATCAGTACGACCCACAGGGACAGCCCAATCAAGGCTACTCTGCGGGCCAGCAAGGGCCATTCTATAATCCGCAAGGACCATATTATAACCCTGCTGGTCAACCTGCTCAGCCTCAGCCGGGGTATCAACAGGGACCGACCTATGGACCTGGGGGGCAAATCCAGCCTTCCTTACCGATGCAACCGCAATATCCTGTTGTCTCTAACGTTGCATGTCAGCAAGGACCTCTTTATGGTTCTGCTTCGGGTCAAATTGGTTTCCAGCAAGCACCTGGTCCTGTTCCACCACTGGGCCAACCGGGTCATCCGGTACAACCTGGTGTCCCGCCTCCAGGCCAACCGGCTTATTCGGTGCAACCTGGGGCTCACTTACAACCGGGTCAGCCTGCGCAACCAGCGCCGCCCCCTCATTCGGGCCAACCTGTTCATTCGGGAGCGCCCCCTCATTCGGGTCAACCTGTTCATTCAGGCCAGCCCCCTCATTCGGTCAGCACAATTTCATTCGGGCCGGCCCCTCATTTAGTTCACCTACGCTCACCCATTTTTGCTCAAATTAACGCGGCCAAATCCTTGAGTCACCCTACGTACCGGGCGCGAATTTCCACTTATCGGCCCGTCTACTCATCCTCGGGGCGGTTTATTATCCTCATGGTCAATCTCAACCGAACTATAATATAATCTTAGGCTCTCGAATATCCTCCTCTTATCGGTTCTTCATGCCATTAGAATCCAAGCGCCCCGCTTCTCCAAAGAGCAGACGCCTAATCGGGCTCGAACCACGGTTATCGAGGCCCACCACAATGGTTACCGGCCCGGTCAAATCGATCGGCTATACGAATTATGCCCCTCACGGTCGGAATCCTACGGGACAGAACCAATGGGGGCAGGGATATTCACAACCATCGTGGAGCATGGGTACCGGACCTTATTCTGGGACTGGCATGGGAATTAACCCTCCATTGCCGTTCCTGGCTACCTTGGACTTGCCGGACGTTTCAAAGTTGACCAATGATCCGATTTCTCATAATCCACATTGGCCTCCGGTTCCAACCAAGATACCAGGAGATTGTCCCAAGTTTGAGGGCAAATCTGGAGAAGACCCCCAGGCGCATGTGATGACGTATCACCTCTGGTGCTCGTCTAACTCTTGGACTGACGATTCGGTTCGTTTGCGTCTTTTCCAGCGTACGTTAACAGGAGCTGCTGCTAAGTGGTACATAGAGCTATCCCGTGGTATTTTTCGGGATTTCAACTCGTTAGCTATGGCTTTCCTCACGCATTTCCAGTTACCAGTCCGGTATGAGACCGGGACGCACCTCCTGTCTTCCCTGAAGCAGGACTCGGCCACTCACATTTCGGATCACATCCATGAGTGGCGGCGCCGTCGTCGACTGATCAAGTTTCACATACCTGATCAGATTTTAACTCACTGGTTCACCACCTCCTTTGTGAACAAAATCGCTCAGGATATCGCAATGGGAGCGTGTGTGACGGAGGAACAAGCTATCGCGCGTGCCCAGTACTTGGATCTTGTTTATTCACAATCTGGCACGCTTTATGACATCCTGCCTGATGCACCACGGCCCGGAGCCAAAAAGACCCAACCCACCCCTTCCGTGGATGGTGTCATTGGATCCGTTTCTCAAAATTCGAAGAAGTCTTCGAATGGGAAGCAGAAGGCTAATTCTTCCAACGATCCCTCTGCCAAACCCGCCTCATCCGATTCTGGTAAAACCTCGGAGGTAAATGCCGTTCAGGCCAATCCTGCGGACAAATCCTCTAAGGGGAAGAAAAAGGGCAAAGGCAAATCCAGATCTGATGCCCCAAAACCGGAATCTAAATCCAAGTCTGAGGATGGCTCACAACGTAAGCCGAAATTTCCTTGCCTCATCTGTGAAGGTGACCATTACACTAAAGATTGTCCAAGACGATCCGAAGTCAGTCAACTTCTTAAAGGCTCAAAGGGAACTCCGGCTGTTTTAAAGGAGCCGTTTCCATCTCAGCAGACCCGGATGGTCGAACAAAGTTCATCATCTGCACCGTTTGGGTCTCAAGTTTTCATGATGAAGACTAATGCACCTATCACTATCGCTACGAGGTCCAAGGATTACAATAATCAGCAGCAGGCACCCGGGAAGGCTGTGGCGGATGGACCGCCTCCCGCATCTGCTTCTGGTTCATTGGAAATTGAGAAGCCGACTCTCGAACCCGTTGTGAAACCACCTCCCAAGGGTGTTCTTCGGAGATCCTCTTATAATCCAAACGCCCGTGCCGCCCAACATTATAGTATTGTTGAGGATCTGGCCCAGGCGCCATGTGCCATGTCTGCACTGGAGGTTCTTCAAAGTTGTCCTTCACAACGGAAGGCTTTGTTGTCTGCCATCGGTGGTATCGACCCCGCCGATTCGAGCCTTCTCACCTTTGATCTGGAGAATTTTACTCCCCGGCTTCCACATCAAATCGCTTTGATTATTCAAGTCAGGATTAACGGCCTGGACGTTCACAGAGCCGTCGTAGATGAGGGTGCATCTACTTGTGTTATGTCCTCTGTTTGTTGGAGAGCCATCGGCTCTCCAACTTTATCATCATCTCCCAATGCCCTTGAGGCATTTGATGGCCGGGAATCTAAACCCCTGGGAGTTCTCGAGAGTCTGGCGATTACATTACAGGGAAAAACTGTCAACGTGGAAGTAGAAGTAGTTGACGCTAAACTCAACTACAACATACTTCTTGGCCGCAGCTGGACCCATGCCATGCTTTGCGTGCCGTCTATTGTCTTTCGATTCATCAAGTTCCCTCACGAGGGCAAGATTGTCACAGTAGACCAGTTGTCATTTTTTACCTCGAGCTCCGAGAACAACGTGCCGTATGTGGATCAAATCCCGAATCCACCAGACAGCATAGGACCTGGTCTTTTCAAAGACCCGGTCCTCATGGGTATTTTCCCTGCGCCGCCACCGAATACCGCTCAAGTCAACATGTTGTCCAGGACTGATGACCCCTGGCTGATTCCTACACCTGAGCAGGTATATGAGTTTGGAGAGTCCATGCCTTTAACGCCAGTAGAGATCAGCTACTGTGAGATTGTTGCTGCATCGGACCCTCCACCTCCTCGGCATGCTCCGATGAGCATGGCTCTTGACGTCTACTCACAATCCCCCTGGCTTGGTCAGGCTGATTCGCCTGATCCTCTTAGAGAAACTTTTCCCTCAGATGAGGCTATAATTGAAACTATGTCTCTGGAGGAGCTACCTTGGGGCGATGGGCATCATCGTTCCTCGTTTATGCCTAGCTTGGGGGCGATGACGGATTGTCTCGAGCGTTTTGCTACTCAGGTCCCTTCCCCGCCTCTTCAAACACCGATTTTGACACATGAGGTCTTTTCGGAAGGCAATCTGAGTAACATTACTCAAACGGTTCCTATCAACATCTCTGTCAAACCAGGGATTGTTGAGAACATTCACGTGGGTGTGACCTGTTCTCCCGAAGAGATCCAGGTTTATACGGAACTTTTCAAAGAGTTCAGAGATGTTTTTGCATGGTCCTACGAGGAAATGCCGGGAATTGATCCTAGTGTTGTCGTGCACGAGATTCCAACCTATCCAGGTGCGAAACCCGTGCGCCAACGCTTGCGTCCCATGCATCCTCGGAAAGCCGCCGCTATCAAGGCAGAGGTTGAAAAACTTCTGAACGCCGGGTTTATTTATCCTATCCCCCTTACAGAATGGGTGTCCAATATCGTCCCTGTCGATAAAAAGCAGGGTACCATTCGAGTCTGTGTAGATTATCGCGACATCAATCGCGCCTGTCCTAAGGACAATTATCCCACTCCGTTTATCGATCAGATTATCGACGATTGCGCCGGAAGTGAGATCTACTCCTTAATGGACGGTTTCTCAGGTTACAACCAGATTAACATTGCACCTGAGGATCAACATAAGACCACATTCATCGGTCCGTGGGGCACTTTTGCATATAAAAAACTCCCGTTCGGCTTAAAGAACGCTGGCGCCACGTTTCAACGTGCTATGTCATATGCTTTTCATGATATTCTCCATATTGTCCAGCCTTATCTGGACGACTTGCCTGCCCATTCGGGTAAGCGAGAGGATCATCCGGAGCATCTTCGCCAGATATTTCTTCGCTGCAGACGCTACAATATTAGGCTGAATCCTCATAAGTGCGTCTTCTGCGTCGACTCTGGCCGTCTTTTAGGCTTTATAATCTCGAAAGACGGAATTCGCCTCGACCCTCTAAAGGTTGAGGCCATTGTAAATCTCCCGTCACCCTCCTCCCTTTATCAGTTGCAGAGTCTGCAGGGGAAAGCGAATTTTCTTAGGCGCTTCATCCCGAATTACGCCGAGGTGGCCAAAGGATTCACTCGTTTGTTAAAGCAGAATGTTCCCTTTCATTGGGACGAAATCGCTCGAGAATCCTTTGAGAAGCTGAAGACATTGCTAGTCAATGCTCCATTGCTTCGTCCTCCGGACTACCACCGCGACTTTACTTTGTATCTAGCCGCCGCATTAAGCACCATCGCCATGGTCTTGGTGCAGGATGACGAGAACGGTGATGAACACGTTGTTTATTACCTCTCTCGGAACCTTCTCGACCCGGAAACGCGTTACGCACATGTTGAGAAGTTGGCCTTAGCAGCCGTACACGTTGTACAGCGCTTCCGCCATTACATCCTTTTGCGCACGATCACAGTGGTTTCAGACTGCAACCCCATGACATATATTCTTTCTAGACAATTGCTGGGGGGCAAGTACTCCAAATGGATTGTCATCCTGCAGGAGTTTGATTTGGAGTTCACCACTGCCAAGTCAACTAAATCACTGGTCTTCGCGGATTTGATTTGTTCTCTCCCTACGGACTCTCTTCCTGAACACTCTGAAGATCATATTCCGGACGAAACGTTGTTTCTTATCGATACTCGTGATCCTTGGTACGGGGACATCATAGTGTATCTTCAGACCGCGATATTCCGGTCTGAGTTGGATAAAGCTGCACGCCGTCGGATTCGGCACCAGTCCCAACCCTACCGCATAGTAGGAGATACCCTATATCGTATTGGAGTAGATTCGGTGCTCCGACGATGCCTCACCTTGGACGAGGCTGAGAAAGTCTTGAATGACTGCCACAGTGGCGCCTGTGGTGGACACATGTCCGGATATGCCGCTGCCCAAAAGATTCTGAGGGCAGGTTACTTCTGGCCGTCTATATTCAAGGATTGCATCACTGCAGTCCGGAAATGTCATCCGTGCCAGATTTTTCAGCGCAAGATGCGCGCGCCACCGTTGCCTTTGCATCCCGTTATTACCGTCGGCCCTTTCGCGAAATGGGGCGTAGATTTTATGACATGTAACCCTCACTCGGCCGGGGGGCATGCGTATATCATTGTCGCCGTCGACTACTTCACTAAGTGGGCCGAGGCGATGCCTACACTTGCTGCTGACGGAAGAACGACTGCTTCCTTTTTATTCAACCATGTTATTGCACGATTCGGGGTCCCTCAAGCTATCGTCACTGATCATGGTACTCATTTCCGTGATTACATGATGGCGGAGCTGACAGCTGCGTTGGGCCTGCGTCACGACAGCTCAACGCCATACTACCCTCAAGCTAACGGTCAGGTTGAAGCAGTGAACAAAGTTTTGGTCACTATGCTTCAACGAACAGTTGGGATTCATAAATCCAGTTGGCATCTCCAACTGTTCTCAGCTCTATGGGCATACCGAACGTCTGCGAAAAGTGCAACCGGATTCACACCATTTCAACTGGTGTACGGTCTGGAAGCTACTTTGCCGGTTGAATGTGAAATTCCTTCGCTTAAGTTAGCTGTGGAGCTCTTACCGGATACTTCTCCTGAAGAAGAGCGTCTTCTGTACCTTGAACGGTTGGATGAAACCCGTCGTCTAGCTGCTTTGATCATCGAAGCACAAAAGAAGAGGATCAAATCTCATTTTGATCAATCTGTTTCTCCCCGTTCTTTCATTGAAGGAGACCTAGTCCTCTTGTATGATCAAGCACATGATAAACTTGGTGCCGGTAAACTCCAGCCCATGTGGCACGGTCCCTATATAGTAAAACGCGTGTTGAAAAATGGGGCCTACGAGCTTATCGACTACGAAGGAGTTCCATTGGCGCAACCGAGGAATGGGTTGTACCTTAAGAAATACTATGCCTGAATTGATTTCTTGGTGTGGTGTGTGTACATAGGTGTGTGATTGTCATTTGTGTACATGGTGTGGTGTGTAAACATCTTTTCTGCTCCAAATGAACCACTGCTACTCTCCAAGGTAAATAGTAAAAAGTAATTTCATTTTTTACCATTGGACGTATTTATAACTTTTCAACGTTAAGATGTGTTTTAAAAGTTATTTCTTGTCAAATATTTGCATGTATTATG
Source organism: Pinus albicaulis (assembly GCA_034641835.2). NCBI lineage: Eukaryota > Viridiplantae > Streptophyta > Pinopsida > Pinales > Pinaceae > Pinus > Pinus albicaulis. The sequence continues at coordinate 5,505 of JAXQQM020078424.1, read as the reverse complement.
TCAAAAATGGATTTTACGCTTGTTGGGTATGTGCAGTGACAGGTTTTTGCAACTTAAAAGGTGGAAACGAGTTGTATTTTATACTTTTTCGGACTCGGTAAATACACGAAAAAGTCACTCTGGAGTCATCTTTCAGCTCTTTTCTGACTCCCTAAATATGAAAAGATTGCCGAGGCCCTTGTCGTTTCGATCTCGTTAAAATGGACACGAATCGACATTCACCCGGTATACGTTTAACCCTTTTTCGGGCTGGGCTGGATCGATTACGAAAAAGGAATACCCTAGCCTATCGCGACTAGGAGGTTTTCCCGGATATTGTTTTCTACCTTTTCGGATCTGGGGAACTATTTACGAAAAGGGACCGGTGGAGTTTTCTTTTTCGCTATCTTTTCAAACTCTCTAAACATGAAAAGACGCCGAGTTCTTCCTTTGTCAGACTCGTTAAACCCTGATGACATTGGATTCCGTCGCAATGACGTTCTCCGAGTTTCTCCTTCCTAGGACTCGTTAAATGCACTGGGATGGATTCGCCCGAAGGGCGGACTTATATTACAAGCATATGCTATCCCCTTCAAGCTTGTCATCAAAAATAATTGGGGTACTCGCCAGAAATGGTGGGGGAAAAATGGAACCATCGTCGTTATCGTAGGCAGTATGTCGCTCTTGAACATGGCACTTGTCTGCATTCGTGTCGGGTTGGGGACATCTCATCTCGTTGTTTCACTTTGCTTCCATGGGTTTGGGTAATCTCTTTTGACCTCTCATCTGTTCACTGCCTCGTCGCCATGACCTTTGCTCTGTTGATGTCAAATACTGCCAAGTCCATTGCCGTGCCGTTTATATGTTCAAGAGAAGTTGGTCTCTGCGAATATCAACCTTCCTCTGTTTCTCATATGATCCTAATTCACAACAAAACATTATGTTCCTCTGTCTCGTGTCGATGATGTGGGAATCATTATGGCCCACCTTCGATCAAGATCACTTCCTGTCGACTTCAACTCATTATCCGGGAAGTTGGTCTAGAGACTCCTGATGGTACGTTGGGGCCTGCATGCCTTAATGGCAGGTTCGTCGCATTCGACGAGAGGTTTTCATTATTGACCTCCGATCGGATGATTCTGCGGGTGTTCGACGTCAGCTCATTTATTCACACGCCGTGGATTCTACCTGTAGTACCTTGAGGACCATTGTCATTATTGGTGGTTCCTCTCGCGTCTGTTAACGGCTTTCATCATTGGCTGGTAATCAGGCGATGTTCTTGCATGTTCGACATCAGCTCACATATTCGCGTGCTAGAACTTGTACTTATTTGGGTCGAGATGGAACGCAAGACCCTGGATTGTGTCTGTTGTAATCCAGGCTGCGATTGTGGATTATTGTCATTATGTACATGACTCAATGATTGGATGGCTGCGACCATACCTGAGTCTATTTGTTTGATCTTAGTTGGATGGCTGCGCCCATACCCTGGATTCGGATTATAGCATACTCTGTTCGGATGGCTGCGTCCATACCATATATATACATCATGTACTTGAGATATCAGTTGTATCTTTCTGTGCAGGTTTTCCGACGGCGGGCCTTCGGTTGGACATGTTCTCGTAAAGCATTTCACCCCTCTCTCTCTCGGGCCTCATGCTTTAGGGGGCATCTGTTACACAGTAATTTGTCACCGTCCCTACCATTCCCCATCCCGCACAATGGAGGACCCATTATGTGACCTGTGAACACTATCATGCCTTGAAAACATCATCAATGCATCCCTCTCAGTATGAGCTTCATTTTCCCTTGAGACATCTCCTTGCAAAACTCATGAAAAACAGCTCTTTTTGCATTGGCGCGGGTAGACAGTTCAGTGCTCGCACTCCACTCTCGGGGAAATCACAAAGAATTCGCGCCACTTGGCTACGATAATAAAGCGGCAATGGCCGCCACCCATTTTAGGGGCATTTTTTATATGGATGGCGGAAGTTGGGTTCAAACAAACTCACAACCATTTGCCTATCTTGAGAGTTGGGGGATTTGGCTGCGGGAGTTACATGGAAGGGAAGTAGTTTTGCCACCTTCTATGGAACCTTCCTTGATAGGGCCCATCCCATAATAATAGGGATCCCAACTCCCTCCTTCCCCATCTATAAAAGCTTGCTCGAGATCCATGGCAAAGCTAGTCTGAAAGATCTTGGAAAGCACATCTCTGTTCCCGAAGTGCCATACAGTAAAGTATTACTTTCCACATAAGGCCCATTCGCGGCTTGAGAGATGCGTGTGCAGAGGCCCTCTGGAGAGGTTTCCCTTTCCCCCGGCGAGCTTTGCGAGACGTGGACGACCGGAGACCCGCGCGAAGGAGGCTGCAGCGTCAGAACTTGGTTGTAACTTCTATTCGTTTACCACTTTAATAGATGACTATGATTATGGTTTCACTCCTTTTTCCATTATGTTAATGCGAGTAATGTCTTTTCTGACCGATGTTTAGTTACGTATGCTGGTTCCTATGCTTGTATCTGTTTGTTCTTTCTGTGTGCAGGTGTTCATCCACGGAGATCGTGGAAGGATTGTGATCTGCCAGGACTGAAGGACGGGGACATCTCTTTTTCAGATCGAGCGTTGGAATCCCTTAAGGCCCATTCGAGCAAGGAGACCATTGTCACGAGACTCTGGAGAGGTTTCCCTTTCCCCCGGCGAGCTTTGCGAGACGTGGACGAACGGAGACCCGCGCGAAGGAGGCTGCAGCGTCAGAACTTGGTTGTAACTTCTATTCGTTTACCACTTTAATAGATGACTATGATTATGGTTCCACCTTTTGCAATCATTTTAATGCGAGTAATATCTTTTCTGACCGATATTTAGTTACGTATGCCGGTTCCTATGCATGTATCTGTTCGTCTCTTCTGTGTGCAGGTGTTCGTCCACGGAGATCGTGGAAGGATTGTGATCTGCCAGGGCTGAAGGACGGGGGCATCTTCTTCTTCAGATCTAGCGTTGGAATCCAGGTAGGCTCTTATCCCAAGTCTTTCATTTCGTAACTAGGAGCTTGCGCCATAGCATTGTTTGTTTGTTGCTAGACCCCTGCTGGGCTAGTAGGGATCGCCTCTGTCCGCAGAGGGGATTTACCTCCTCAACATAAGGGATCCCTTTCTCTTAGCTGATAGGCCATTTCGGGATCAAATCCTTCAGGTAATTTGGCCAAAGCTAAGCCTTTTGGAGGTTTCATATCTGGGGATAGTGCGTTATAAACCCTATTGAATCTAGTGAAATAATCTTGAACACTTTCCCCAATGTTTCTCTTGAGGTTGTTGTAATCTGAAAGTATTTAGAGAGGTTTCTTTTTAATTTTCCATTTGTTAGTGAACATTTGAAATAAAGAAGGGAGATCATGTATGCTATGGGGAGTTAGGCCTTTGAACCATTTTTTGGCTTCTCCTCCCAAACTCTGAGAAAAAATTCTCATTTTGATGGTCTCATCTTCTATTTCCATATAATCAAAGGCATCGTTCATCTTGTCTATGTGTTGTTGAGCAGTAGTGGGTTCATTTCCAGTGAAATGGGGAATTTTGGACTGATATTCATTGGGTAAAGGAGCCAGAGGTTGGGGTAACACTAAGGGAGCATACCATGCTGCCATGGCTGGAAATAATGGAGGATTTACAAGGGGTGGATTTATAAAAGGGATAGTGGGCTGAACAGGAGTGTTTTGGGTAGCAGAAGTATGAATAGGAGTGGAAGCAACACTCGGGCCAGCAAACTGATGATGGACAGGTTTGTTATGGAAAGAGATGAAGTGGTGTAGAATCTGGGAATCAGGAGGAGTAGAAGGTGATGCTTCTGTGCTAAAGCTCTGCTGAAAATCTGTGGGTTCAAGGTCAGCCTGATTTAAATCAATCTGAGACTTTCTTCTAAATATGTTTCTAGTATGAGGTAAGTCAAAGTGAAAATATTCCAAGAGTGTGAGAGTTTCAGGGACATATTTTTCTCTTGGGATGGTCCTAACAGTAGCTAATTTTCCAGCTTTAGAAGTCTGCCACAAAATCCTTTCTGGATTGTCAACTATGTTAGGAGGATCAGGATCTGGATGGGATCTAGTGTAGATCCTATGTGAAGCCAGATTTCAGCTTCAAAACTTGGAGAGGCTTCAAACTTCAAACTCTTTCAAAGGCTTTCCTCTCACAATGCTTTCCATAACATAAGAATAGTTTTCTGAATCTCCTCAAGGTTGGTTAACCCAATCCTAAAGAAATCAGGAGTCATAGTAGAATAATAGGCCTATTGGGGCTGGTGGAGTCGCCAGGTGGAAATTTTTAGCTTTTTGAAGGTAAAATGTTTATGGTCCACCACCAATGTTTATTATGAAACCAATCTAATTTGTTTTGGGGGTTTTTCTAAGTTTCTATGTTTATTGAAGGACTTAAAAAGTCTACAAGAGCTTGCTAGCCAACTATGTACTCAGTGTCCCATCATGATCACCAAAATGTTGGGGTCTTGTGATTTGGATGATTGGAAAACCAAATGATAAGGAAACATTCAAACCAGGATTTAGAGCTCTAGGATCTCGCCCTCCTAGTATCAAAGAGGGATCTGTCAATACGTTTGTAAGGATATAGCTTGATGCTTTTAAGAGGTTGATTTTAGGCTAGTTATGAAGTGCAAATTTGTTTGTTTGTTGGTTGGAAATAGATGATTCATGCAACATAGATAGAGTGTGGAAATATACAAGCCATTGGGCAGTGGAGTTATGTAGAAGTCTAAACAGTTCTGATTTATGAATTTTTGGAATCAAAGGGAAAATCTAACTTAGTCAATGGATCTGTGGGATCATATAGGTGGGATGAGATGAACATCAATGATTTGGAAGGAAAAGTAAATCTTTAAGGGCTCTTAAGACTCCTTAATCATGTATACCTTTCAAATGAGGGACTTGCAACACTATCTAAACATAAAGAAATATTCAATAGCCAGGGATAACCATGAATTCTACCAACATTCTTTATGCAGATAACATAAACAAGACAAAATTTCAAGTAAGACAAAGAAGAAGAGGAACATTTTGTTTCTTCTAATTGTTTCACTTAAAGGAGTTAGAAAACATATAAGAAACACAACTAATTGCATTCATAAAAGGGGGAACACCCAAGCATCTAAGACTGCAATTATAAAGACCTTCAAATATGACTATCTTAGCAAGAAACAGAGGGTAAGATCAGAAAAAATCCTCTCTTCCAAGCTGAAGATAATAGCGTTTGAAGGATGTTTTCAGAAATAGCTTTCAAGAGGCAACAAGCAGGCAGGGAAAACCATAATTCAACCTTGACACCAACTATTTGAACTATTCTGAAATGAACAAGCTTAAGGGTTTAAAAGTAGTCAAATTACTCAATAAAACCTTCAGAAGATGAAAACATAAAGGCAGTGAAGAGTAAACAGGCCTGAGGTGCTTCTAGGAGACATTTCTTAGCCTAATATTTTTACTCTACTGCAAGCAAAGCATAATGGAACATGTTAGCCACCCAT
>JAXQQM020089654.1:0-21831 GCA_034641835.2 Pinus albicaulis | reverse complement strand
CTTCAGTGCCCTCCACCTTTTGTGGAAGAGTTTTAACTGATGCAGGTTGTTTGAAATTTCAGTGTGTTCAGCCATTTTTTCAGATCTGATACCTTACCTTCAGATCCAATTGATATTGGTTATTTATCCATCCAAAACATCTCCTTTGAGTTTTTTTTTGGGTTTTCCTCTAGGGTCCCCTCCGCTTCCCTCTAGGTTATAGCCTTTCACCACCTCATTTACAACACTTTTTCCTCTTATTTCTTGCTGTTTTTCTACACGTATTTCCAGCAGATCTGACCTTTAGACCATTGTCCCTCCCTACTTTAGATGTATTGGCTATTTTGGTGTGCTTTGACTAGATTTTTTTCCACCTACAAACTACTTGTTGAGAGGCCTGCCTCCTTGGGTTTAGATTAATGCATAATTAGCTGTTTATTTTCTGTTATTTCAGTTTCATATACTATTATCTGCAGGTTTATTTACAGTTATACAACACACTTTTTATTTTTCTCTACAAACATATGGGTTTAAAAGTTTTACACACTTAACACACACACCCTAAGTGAAGAAAAGCTTGGTTAGCACCGCCAAGCAAAGACTTTAACATTGTAATCAATTGATCCTGCACCTCTCTGCCCTTGTTTCGACATTGTAATCAGTTGATCTTGCACCTCTTCGCCCTTATTGGTCTTTCTTCCCTTTTTTCCATGTTTGTGCCTTCATCATTGTGCCCCCGAGGCGTTTATGCCGGAGACTTCTTGGCCTTCATCCTCAGTTTCCGATAGGAAGATTTACTCCTCTGCGTAGGATTCGAGTTAGTCCTCCACCGAGTCCGCACTCTAACTCCTCTTCTAGTTCATTGGGTTCCCCTTCTGGTTCCACCCTCGGTTCTCCCCCTATCACCTTCACCATGTTTGGTTCAGGACCTAACACTAGTGGTAACCCCGCCCCTAATGTTGGGAATACTACTAGTGGGACCTCAACAGGAACTATCCTGGCTACTTCCTTGCTCCCCTATATGGCAGGCCTCAGTCTTCCCGATTTTAACCAGTTGATCAATGACCCTATATGCCATGACGTTGGTTGGCCTGCTATGCCAACCAAGCTCCCTTTCGACATCCCCAAGTTTGAAGGTATTGCTGGAGAAGATCTTACAAATCATGTTCAATCTTTCGACATGTGGTGTTTGTTTAACTCCATTACCGATGACTCTATCTGTCTTTGGTTGTTCTAATGTACGCTTACTGGCGAAGCTTCTAAGCGGTATGTTGATCAGGCCTCATCCTCTCATACCACCTTTGCGACCCTTGCCCGGGATTTTTTGTCTTATTTCCAGCTTCCCCTTCGTTATGAAACTCGTACTGAACTTTTGACTTCTTTCCATCAATCGTCTGCGACCCACCTATCCGATTATGTCCAGGAATGGTGGAGAAGAAAGAGCCTATGTCGAGCTCGTACCTTCGAAGACCATGTCTACATGGATTGGTTCCTTAGATCCCTTTTTCCTGCTATAGGCAAATATTTCGCATCGCATTTCCCTCAAACCGAAGAAGTTGGTCTCCAAATTGCGTTAAAATATGACCTGATCTATGCTCAGTCGAGTTATGTTTATACCGTCCTACCTGATCTTCCTAGACCTAGTGGTGCCAACGCACCGGGAGCATCTCATGCCGTCGACGGTATCATGGAGCTCTTTCTCATCCATATGCTCAGCCTCCTATGGGCAATGGTTTCCCTCGGGGAGGGACCAACACCTCCAGCACCTTTCCCCCTCCTAGTAGCATGTATCCAGGATATGGCATGCCTCCTCCTTTTTCCCAACCTGTTTACCACAATGTTACTCAACCTACTTATTACTCGTATCTGCAGCCTGGTGCTCCAAATCCTCAAGGATTAGCACCTCTGCCTCCCTTGCCTTCTCAAGCCCCACAACAACAGCCACCACCCCCTCAGGGGCAGGTATATGCACAGCAGCGCGCGACGAATCCTCCTACTTCCAAAAAGAAGAGGAAAGGCACTCAAAATCAATCTGCCCCTGGTAATCCTGGAAATAATCCCCAAAGTAATGCACCTAACACTGCTAACTACTAATCCCCAAAGATGGCGCAATCTCCTCCTGCCATCTCAACGCTGGAACTCCTCCAGTCGTGCCCTTCACAACGAAAAGATCTATTATTTACCATGGTCATTATAGATCCTTTAGATGATTTATTGATCATCTTCGATGTTGACCGGTCAGAACATCCTCCTCTTCCTGCTTCCGTCACCTTCCAAATCCCAATCAAGATCCGAAACGCCAACGTTTCCCGTTGTATCATTGATGAGGGGGCATCCACCTGCGTGATGTCCGCTTCGGTTTGGAAGAAACTCTGATCACATGAATTGGCCCCTTCCACTATCACCCTCCGAGTGTGGGATGGCCACACTTCCCAGCCCATTTTCCTGTTCAGAAATTGTCCTATTACTCTTGCGGGCAAGACTTTTTGCGTTGACGTAGAATTCATTGATACCCCCTTAGATTACAACATTTTATTGGGTCGTAGCTACACCTATGCGATGTTTTTTGTAACATCTATGGTTCACCGCAAGATGTCCTTTCTCCATAATGGAAAGATAGTCACCATTGACCAGTTGACATATTACGAACCGAAGTCTCAGACCTCCCCTGAGTCCATCATATCTTCGGTGGCCAATAAACAAATCGTCGACCCCTTGACCAGTGTCTCACCCGGAGTCTAAAAATACTCATCTTTTCTTGGTACATTCCCTGGTCTTCCTCCTCCTGTCTCTGATCCCAACTCATCAAATTTTTGCATGATGCAATCATCTCGAGCTTCCCACAAGCGGCCCGTTTCAGCTAGTCAACAACCCCACCCTCCGCAACCTGCTCTTAGCCCTTCGATTCAGCCTTCTAGACACCCTCCTCCTGGCCCTTCACCTGCAACTGGTATCTATGAGCCTCTCTACCCTCTTGGAATGGTTCCTCCAGGCCTTAACCATCTCGTATCCATCCCACTTGGACATTACCCCTCCGGTCAGATATTGTTCCTAGCTCCTCCTCCTGGAGTGTTCTCAGTACCTGTCATGGCTACCCTATCCCTTCCTAACTTGACCCTAGGGATTCCTGTCTGGTACATCAATCCCCTAGCCGCTACCCCACCTGGTCAACCCAAACCTTATCTTGCTTTGACTCCAATTCAACCGATCCCCATGACTCCTCCCGCTGCTACCGTGCCTCAGCCACCTCAACAGAAACCTTCTCCTGTTGCGACAGCTTCGAGTAACAAGGGAAAAGCTCGCAAGAAGGCATCAAAAGACAAGGCTGCCCTGACTGACCCTGCTCCTCCTCAGCCCTTAAAGCCTTGTGCTTTATGTGATGTTGTCGGTCATGCCACCCATACTTGTCCCAAGTTGCCTCGTATCAAGCCCATGGTTAATGTTTCATTCCCTGAGTCTGCGGTCCCTGAAGCCTCTGTTTCTTCATTGACTGCCAAGAACCCTAAGACTATTCACACCAACCAACCTTGTGCTTTGTGTGATCTCCATGGCCATTATTCCCACCATTGTCCCCACCTCACACATTACCATGCCTCTTTGGAGGTAGTTCGGGAGTACGAGATTTAACAGAACTAGTCCACCTCTCCCATCCTTGCGCAGTATGCTTCAGACCAGATTGAGGATTTAATCGCTACCATTGACATTCCCCCTCCTGATGTCGAGATAATGGAGCCTGCGGCCACCATCCTCTACCTATCATCATCCATGAGACCCTCGGTGGAAGCTCCCTATGAGACTTCCCCTTCTGTTTCGCTCGACCTCCCTTTAGCGATCACCCTGGGCTCAACATCAGTGGATCCCTTATCTGCTTGATTTTCTGTCACCCCTTGTGACGATGCGCATGTGAACCTCTCTTCTCATGATGATGAGTTAGCTAGCTTCGCCGCGTCAGGTGGTATTTCTTCTACCAGTCACCCCATCTTCTATTACGATGACGACATTATGGAAGTAGTCCCCACCCCTAACTTTACCTATCCCCCTTTACATTGAACCTATGCATTCGAACCACATACAACTTGTGGCCATTACATTGACACCAAATATTTGGGTAAGGGGGCACCCATATTTGAGAGACCAGGTGAAGAAATTCTCCACAACTCTCCTAGTGTATATGGTCGTTTCGACTCTAGTACCATTATTCTTCCCCATTTAGAAGAACCTCTAGAGTCCCATATCACTTCAGGTCACTCTAGGGATGATACCCCTCATCATTCCTTCATCTCACATCAGCAACCCAGTACCCTAGACATTGTTGTTGACCAACCTGTGGGTTCTCTAGGAGAGCACCAGTTCATTATCTCCAAATCCTCTCTTTGGGATAGTGACACCATGTATGCCAACCCAAAAACTTAAGTCCATTTGCTTCATATATGCAGTATCAAAAGAGATTGGTAATCCTCCATTCCCTTTCTCGAACTGCATAACCATAACGAAAACAAATGGCACACCACATCATAAAAATGTGTTTGGATTCCCCATTTCTAAATACATTTTGGCATGACCATAACATGATTGGGGGCACCTATGCCCCTCAACCATAAAAATCCAAGCTCTCAACCAAAAAAATCACTGAAACCCCCTTTCTCTGACAGGTCGCACTTTTTAGGTCATTTCTTGGGACAGGTAGCAGTTTTTTGGCCTGTACCTTCTACCCAGGTCGCAGAATGGACCCCAAAAAGTGCGACCTGGCCTATTCATGAGCTCTGGGTGCCTAAATTGAAATTTTGATCCCCTGAAATGAAAGAGTAGGGTTAGGCCTCTTACTCGCAACTGATGGATCTCGATTCCAACAGTCAATTTGTCCGCTACAATCGCCGCAAGATTTAGGGCCTTCTCTCCTCTCTACATTCACCACAGCTACACTTGCAAATGAGTGAATTTGGAGGGAAAATGCCTTATTAAAAGAGAAACCCCTGATTTTTCTTTCGCCTGTTGTGGCCAAATCGTACCTCAGTTTGAAAAACCATCTCTACCGTTGGAAAGCTCTCACCGAGCCCTCAAATGGGTATCTATTATTTTTTCATGATTTGATACTTCACCAAGACATATTTTTTCCCAGAAGGGTCACTTCACCACTCCTCAAAATTGAATTTATTCACTTGCAACACTTGTACTTGGGGCACCACTTTGCCTCCATACTTATCCTGGCTCGTGTCAATTTTCGTCGTGAGTAACCATCATGTACTCATGTTTTTATGATCCCCATTGGACCGTTTCTGTGTGGCAGCACCATCGAGTCGCCCTTGTTTAGAGCATCCAAGTTGAGTCATCATCACATCCATGGAGTCTATCCCGAGTCCCTTTGTATCCTGCTATATTCTTTCATCCTTCATTGCTTGGTTCCTCTCTCGTGTCGCATATTATGGCCTTCAGTCCTCCTGTCCCCTATCCCCTTTGATATTGTGTCAGTCGCTGCCAGGTCATCCATGCCCTTTATGCTCTAACAAGGGAAGTCGTTCGTCCGCTACTCAGTACCCCCCATTTCATCATCATCCTTGGTGTCAGTTTGTCAGTCACTCTTCTATTTTCTCTTATGCCTTAGTTGAGGATCCCCTATTGCCTCACCTATGGCGGACCTCCTTCTCTCGACATCAGATCATTCATTCCAGAAGACAGGTCTAGAGGGTAGTGTACCTTGGTTCCAGCTTCCACTCTTGTTCGGTGCCTCGGATCACGTAAAGGGACTCCTTATTTCCCTTTGTCTTGATTGTTTCTCAGCTCCAGCTCCTTACAGCATGATCGAGATCCATATACTTGATGGTTCAGTGATGCAACAAATTGTACCAGTGATGCCCGGGTGTGTGTGTGATCTGAAAATGGAATGTACTTGTTTAAGGGTGCAAGGTATCCATTCTCATAAAATTTCAAATTGACTGAATAGGTTGGTTTGTGCAAATACTCATAATTTTAAATTGAGCCATAACTCCAAGTGACCTCTTGCTAATGTGAGAATAAACTATTTCCCATACAGAGATGGACTGTAGGGGCATTCACTGGACATGTCACCTCTAAAAAGAGGATGAGTTCCAGAGGCTACCTGGCCCTCTACAGACTCTGTCTAAGGAAATAGAATATAAGCACAAATAACAAAATCAATGAAAGTCTTTTGTTTCTGAATTCAAAGTGTTCAATGATCTGTTTTAAGTGTGAATAAGCAAGAGCATATGTTCTGCAATTTGTGTGAAGAGGTTTGAAGTTAAAACAACAAGTTTTGCTTCCTGTATAAACTTGTTTTAGAAATGCATGCTCATGAATTTTTACTGTTTAAACTATCAAAATCTGGAAATAAACAGCCATAATACACACATGAACAGCAGATATTTGTTAAAGCGGTTCACCCCTCTCTTGGGCTACTCATTTGCTCCAAAGCCTCTAATTAGACTCAGTGTGCTCTTTTGATTAAATGGTACAAATGAGATTACATACGTAAGAACTCCTCACAATGAGAAATAGTTGCTAAAACAGACTCAGAAGATCCAAATCAATAGAAATAGACTACAAATTCACCTCCATTGGAGGAAGGTAGCCCAATGCAGCAATCTTTCCCCTTAGCTTTGATGGAGTCACTGTCAAAAGCGCTGTAAAATTCGCAGATAAAATGCCCTGATGGCTCTGCAGACCCCTTCAACAGCTCCAGAATGCTCTCTACACTCAAAATCAAAAAAAAATTCGTCTTGAAAGACCTTCCCAATCAAAAGTTATGGCACATTTAGTGAACTGCCTCTTACTCCTTAGGAAACTCCACTAAATGTGGAAGGACTGGAGATAAGCCCGCCAAATAAGCAAATGGCGCCAAAATAGGGCGGAGTTACCAAATTTGTCCGGCGGTTATGGTCGGCAATAAATGTTGTTGAACGTTCATATGGCCGGCGGTTATGTCAAATGGGTTGCAAATGATTTAATACAACACATAACGTTATAACCAACGTTAATGTTTAAATAACAAACAAACCCAAATAAATACGCATAACCAAAGTTTTAATATGCCACGTGCGCCGAGCTTCGGGCCAGGGTTCCGCCGGAGGCTCGTATGCAATGGGGGCTGGCCCTTAGGGGCTGGCCCCCTTCGGGCCCCGCCCAAACGAAATACGCACCATAAATAAAGTTCGTGCCACCCATTTGACAACTAACGAACCCGTGGTTTAACGGTGAAAGCGCTGCGTTGATATAAATCTGGTCGCGGGTTCAAAATCCATCCGCGCCATAATAAGATTTTTGAACGCCATTTCAAATTCCGACTTGGGGCCCACGTGGCAGCCTCCGGGCTAGCCACGTGGTGCTTCCTGATTGGCCGATACGGGAATATTCCCCAGAATATTCTGTGGAATATTCTTTTTTTAATAAAATTTTCCACAAGCCAAATTTGCCCTTTTTTAATGGAAATTGAGAAAACTTTGAAGCTGAATAACTTCTTCATACGGAGACCATTTTTCGAACTGTTTGCGGCGCCGGAATCAGGAAGACGAGCACTATCCGGTCGTTCAGGTTCCAACCAGTTCTGAGCACTTTCATTTTTGACCATTTTACGACACCTGGTCCTGAGCTCCTGATCACACCTCCCAAATGAGAAGGCTTTTGGTCCCCAAAAGCTTACTGAATCTCTGCACTAAACTGTACAGCACTTGAGGAACAGAAATATCCTCTTCCAGTCAGCCAAAAGAGCATACTGCCCAAAAATTTCCTGCCTTGCTAACTGTCATCATGGCGACTTTTTGCTGCATACGCCAAGTACTTGTCGAATCCCGACCAAGTTCTTTCGCCAGACAAATCTGAAATTGCAGAACCAGCAATGAAAACTTGCTGAAATATGAGCTGAAATATTCCCCTGAATATGTGGACTTGCCAACTGTCACGATGCCCATCCAAGGCACCTCCATTCCAGAAGAAGAACTGCCTCCCAAATGAGAAGCTTTTACAAAGATGAAACACTTCATCATTTCTCCTGTTTACAATCTTGGAGATCAAATTAACTTTTTCCAAGTCAATAACATTACATGCATGGATAAAAACAAAGTAATCAACCCTTCAAGTTAATCACACATACATGTTTAAAAATACAAGGAAATCATCATGATCCATGTGCTCATGCATCTCATTCTCATGCATGCAGTTTATCCTTCAACTTTCTCTTAAGTACAATCATAAGTACAAGATCCTCAATCACATGTACATGTACTTTCAAAGCTGAAATGAAAAGAACTTTTGCTACGAAAGAGTGAGTCTCATACTCAGCTTTTCCATCTTGCAACTTGCATTTCTTTAACAAAGAAAATGCATTCAATCAAAAGACATGCAAATTTAATTGGATAAGAATTCTAACCATTTCTTACCAATCCATTTCAAAGGTGATTCCTTTAACTGCACATCGATATCAGCATGTGTATCATCCTGACACATATCAATGATGGAAACTTCCTTCCCATTCTTGCCATACTCTTTCTCCCACTTCTTCAACTTTTGTGGAAGCATTGTTGGATTCAGAGTCCAACACCTTTCAACAGTATGTCCTTGCTTATGGCAATAAGTGCAACACATGTTCATCTTCTTGACTGCATGATTTGCATTGTTCATTGGAACTTTGGCTTCTTACCTCCTTTCCTTCAAAAGTTTCTTGTATGTTGCCATTCTTTTCCAACATCTAGAAACACTATGGTTAAACAAACCACAAAAAGAACATGCAATTCTTTTCCCATGCTTGTGTGGAAATTTTTCATGCTTTACATGATCAAAGGAAATATGATTAAAATCATATTTAGACCTTTCTCTTTCACCTTCATTACCTGCAAATGGTCAGAAAGCAACTGCTTCTCTTCCCTCATGGAATTCAACTGCTCTTGAAGTCTAGAGCTCTTTCTTTCATCCTCATACATTTCTTTCACCATATCCATCATGATGAAAAATTCTTGCTTCAAACCTTCATCAAAAACTCTTGTGAAAGAGGACAATTTTGATAGCTCACTTATGGAAGTTGTCATTATAAAAATGAACAAAAGAGCTTCAGCAAACTCAAACAACAAGTAGTTTGCAAAATAATAAAGCAGTCAATCTTCAACACTGCTTAAGACACCTTTCAAGCTACACAATCAAGCTAGAGATGTAAGTCAAGCAAACCAACTTTGCAACCTGCTCTTCTGTCAAGCAAACCTAGTGCTCCGATACCATCTGATCTGAAAATGGAATGTACTTGTTTAAGGGTGCAAGGTATCCATTCTCATAAAATTTCAAATTGACTGAATAGGTTGGTTTGTGCAAATACTCATAATTTTAAATTGAGCCATAACTCCAAGTGACCTCTTGCTAATGTGAGAATAAACTATTTCCCATACAGAGATGGACTGTAGGGGCATTCACTGGACATGTCACCTCTAAAGAGAGAATGAGTTCCAGAGGCTACCTGGCCCTCTACAGACTCTGTCTAAGGAAATAGAATATAAGCACAAATAACAAAATCAATGAAAGTCTTTTGTTTCTGAATTCAAAGTGTTCAATGATCTGTTTTAAGTGTGAATAAGCAAGAGCATATGTTCTGCAATTTGTGTGAAGAGGTTTGAAGTTAAAACAACAAGTTTTGCTTCCTGTATAAACTTGTTTTAGAAATGCATGCTCATGAATTTTTATTGTTTAAACTATCAAAATCTGGAAATAAACAGCCATAATACACACATGAACAGCAGATATTTGTTAAAGCGGTTCACCCCTCTCTTGGGCTACCTCCGCTGCTCCAAAAGCCTCTAATTAGGCTCAGTGCTCTTTTGATTAAATGGTGCAAATGAGATTACATCTGTAAGAACTCCTCTAATGAGAAAATGGACTGCTAAAACAGACTCAGAAGATCCAAATCAATAGAAATAGACTACAAATTCACCTCCATTGGAGGAAGGTAGCCCAATGCAGCAATCTTTCCCCTTAGCTCTGATGGAGTCACTGTCAAAAGCGCTGTAAAATTCGCAGATAAAATGCCCTGATGGCTCTGCAGACCCCTTTAACAAATGATAAATTAGGTTCAATAAAATGAACGTTCAACAACATTTGACATAACCGCCGGCCATATGAACGTTCAACAACATTTATTGCCGACCATAACCACCGGACAAATTTGGTAACTCCGCCCTATTTTGGCGCCATTTGCTTATTTGGCGGGCTTATCTCCAGTCCTTCCACATTTAGTGGAGTTTCCTAAGGAGTAAGAGGCAGTTCACTAAATGTGCCATAACTTTTGATTGGGAAGGTCTTTCAAGACGAATTTTTTTTTGATTTTGAGTGTAGAGAGCATTCTGGAGCTGTTGAAGGGGTCTGCAGAGCCATCAGGGCATTTTATCTGCGAATTTTACAGCGCTTTTGACAGTGACTCCATCAGAGCTAAGGGGAAAGATTGCTGCATTGGGCTACCTTCCTCCAATGGAGGTGAATTTGTAGTCTATTTCTACTGATTTGGATATTCTGAGTCTGTTTTAGCAGTCTATTTTCTCATTTAGAGGAGTTTATACAGATGTAATCTCATTTGCACCATTTAATCAAAAGAGGACTGAGCCTAATTAGAGGCTTTTGGACCAGCGGAGGTAGCCCAAGAGAGGGGTGAACCGCTTAAACAAATATCTGATGTTCATGTGTGTATTATGGCTGTTTATTTCCAGATTTTGATAGTTTAAACAGTAAAATTTCATGAGCATGTTTTTCCAGAACAAGTTTATACAGGAAGCAAAACTTGTTGTTTTAACATCAAACCTCTACACACCAATTGCAGTACATATGCTCTTGCTTATTCACACTTAAAACAGATCAATGAACACTCTGAATTCAAAAACAAAAGACTTTCATTGATTTTGTTATTTGTGCTTATATTTTATTTCCTTAGACAGAGTCTGTAGAGGGCCAGGTAGCCTCTGGAACTCATCCTCTCTTTAGAGGTGACATGTCCAGTGAATGCCCCTACAGTCCATCTCTGTATGGGAAATAGTTTATTCTCACATTAGCAAGAGGTCACTTGGAGTTATGGCTCAATTTAAAATTATGAGTATTTGCACAAACCAACCTATTCAGTCAATTTGAAATTTTATGAGAATGGATACCTTGCACCCTTAAACAAGTACATTCCATTTTCAGATTTTAAAGCTAGTGAAGGTTTTCAGCATTCTGAATCCATAAAATGCTCTGATACCATCTGATCTGAAAATGGAATGTACTTGTTTAAGGGTGCAAGGTATCCATTTTCATGTAAGAAAATGAGTGCAAAATACTCATAATTTTAAATTTCCCATACAGAGAATAAATTCCAAGTGACCTCTTGATAATGTGAGAATAAACTATTTCCCATACAGAGATGGACTGTAGGGGCATTCACTGGACATGTCACCTCTAAAGAGAGGATGAGTTCCAGAGGCTACCTGGCCCTCTACAGACTCTGTCTAAGGAAATAATATATAAGCACAAATAACAAGATCAATGAATGTCTTTTGTTTTGGAATTCAAAGTGTTCATTGATCTGTTTTAAATGTGAATAAGCAAGAGCATATGTTCTGCAATTTGTGTGAAGAGGTTTGAAGTTAAAACAACAAGTTTTGCTTCATGTATAAACTTGTTGTGGAAAAACATGCTCATGAAATTTTACTGTTTAAACTATCAAAATCTGGAAATAAACAGCCATAATACACACATGAACAGCAGATATTTGTTTAAGCGGTTCACCCCTCTCTTGGGCTACCTCCGCTGGTCCAAAAGCCTCTAATTAGGCTCAGTCCTCTTTTGATTAAAGGCTTCAAATGAGATTACATCTGTATAAACTCCTCTAATGAGAAAATAGACTGCTAAAACAGACTCAGAAGATCCAAATCAATAGAAATAGACTACAAATTCACCTCCATTGGAGGAAGGTAGCCCAATGCAGCAATCTTTCCCCTTAGCTCTAATGGAGTCACTGTCAAAAGCGCTGTAAAATTCGCAGATAAAATGTCCTGATGGCTCTGCAGACCCCTCCAACAGCTCCAGAATGCTCTCTACACTCAAAATCAAAAAACAAATCGTCTTGAAAGACTTCTCCCATCAAAAGTTATGGCCTCTTTAGTAAACTGCCTCTTTCCCCCTTGGGAAACTCCACTAAATGTGGAGGAAGTGCAGTTAAGGGCGCTAAATTAGCAACAAACGCCAAAATAGGAGATAACCCACAAATTAGGCGGAACCGCCAATGTGGTTCCGAGCGGTTAGGTCGGCATTTAGTGTTGATAGTTGCGTTCACATGGGCGGAGTCGTCGGAGCAATTAAATGTTAAACGGTTTGTTATTAAATATAAAACATAACGTTTGTTAAACCATAACAAACCCACCGTAACATTAATCACAATGTATTAAAACATATCCGCCCGCGCCAAGGTTTGAATATTCTCCGCCGAGGTCCTGTGGGTGAGGTCCTATGCAATGGGGGGCTGGCCCTTAGGGGCTGGCCCCCTTCGGGCCCCGCCCAATCCAACTACAGCATTTAAATATAATTCATTCCTTACCATATGCAACGTATAACACGATAGCCCATTGGTTAAGACTTTGGATTGTTAACGGTGAGGTCGGAGGTTCGAATCCGTCCGCATACAAAACTTTTAAACGCCAATTCCGCTCGGCCTTGGGGCCACGTGGCGGCCTCCGGGCTAGCCACGTGGCACCCTCTGATTGGCTACAAAATGGAATATTCCCCAGAATATTCTGCGGAATATTCCACGGAATATTCCCAGAATATTCTGTGGAATATTCTTTTTTTAATAAAATTTTTCCAAAGCCAAATTTGCCATTTTTTTAATGAAATTGACAAAACTTTGAACTTGAATAACTTTTGCATACGGAGACCATTTTTCGAACCGTTCACGGCGCCGGAATCAGGAAGACGAGCTCTATCCGGTTGTTCAGGTTCCAACCAGTTCTGAGCACCTTCATTTTTGACCATTTTACAACACCTGGTCTTGAGCTCCTGATCACACCTCCCAAATGAGAAGGCTTTTGGTCCCCAAAAGCTTACTGAATCTCTGCACTGAACTGTACAGCAATTGAGGAACAGAAATATCCTCTTCCAGTCAGCCAAAAGAGCATACCAATGCCCAAAAATGTCCTGCCTTGCTAACTGTCGTCATGGCGACTTTTTGCTGCAAACGCCAAGTACTTGTCGAATCCCGACCAAGTTCTTTCGCCAGACAAATCTGAAATTGCAGGAACCAGCAATGAAACTTGCTGATATATGAGCTGAAATATTCTCCTGAATATGTGGACTTTCCAACTGTCACGATGCCCATCAAAGGCACCTTCATTCCAGAAGAAGAACTGCCTCCCAAATGAGAAAGCTTTTACAAAGATGAAACACTTCATCATTTCTCCTCTTTACAATCTTGGAGATCAAATTAACTTTTTCCAAGTCAATATTACATTACATGCATGGTTAAAAACAAAGTAATCAACCCTTCAAGTTAATCACACATACATGTTTAAAAATACAAGGAAATCATCATGATCCCTGTGCTCATGCATCTCATTCTCATGCATGCAGTTTATCCTTCAACTTTCTCTTAAGTACAATCAAAAGTACAAGAACCCCAATCACATGTACATGTACTTTCAAAGCTGAAATGAAAAGAACTTTCACTAAGATAGAATGAGTCTCATACTCAGCTTTTCCATCGTGCAACTTGCATTCCTTAACAAAGAAAATGCATTCAATCAAAAGACATGCAACTTTAATTAGATAAGAATTCTAACCATTTCTTACCAATCCATTTCAAAGGTGATTCCTTTAACTGCACATCAATATCAACATGTGTATCATCCTGACACATATCAATGATAGAAACTTCCTTCCCATTCTTGCCATACTCTTTCTCCCACTTCTTCAACTTTTGTGGAAGCATTGTTGGATTCAGAGTCCAACACCTTTCAACAGTATGTCCTTTCTTATGGCAATAAGTGCAACACATGTTCATCTTATTGACCGCATGATTTGCATTGTTCAATGGAACTTTGGCTTCTTGCCTCCTTTCCTTCAAAAGTTTCTTGTATGTTTCCATTCTTTTCCAACATCTAGAAACACTATGGTTAAACAAACCACAAAAAGAACATGCAATTCTTTTCCAATGCTTATGTGGAAATTTTCCATGCTTTACATGATCAAAGGAAATATGATTGAAATCAGATTTATACCTTTCTCTTTCACCTTCATTACCTTCATGAGGAGGTGAATCAAAAGAAGAAGAAGCTCCCTTTGGAACACTATCAATCCCATCAATGGATTTAGAGCTTTCACCACTCCCTTGTTCAAGTGCATGCTGATGCACACCTTCTTCCTTCATGGCTGCTTTGGAACTTTCTCCATAAGATTGTCCATAACCAAGACCCAAATTTTTAGGCCTTACTTCAACCATTATTGGCTCAACTATACCCTGTGCATGTTTTCCCAGTCCTTTTCCTTCATATCCCATCTTGGACATCAACTTGGACCCTATGCCTTTGGTATGTTTCTCAAAAGAACCAAGTTCATAAACATTCTTATAAGAATTTGAAGACAAACTAGAATTGTTTACCTCTTCTTCAAGCTGAAACTTGGCTAAGGCTTCTTTGGAAACAAGGAGTTGTGTCTCCAACTCACACATCTTTTCCAGCTTCATGTTTGCAATACGAAGTTGGCCTTCCATTTCCTGCAAATGGTCAGAAAGCAACTGCTTCTCTTCCCTCGTGGAATTCAACTGCTCTTGAAGTCTAGAGCTCTTTCTTTCATCCTCATACATTACTTTCACCATATTCAACATGATGAAAAATTCTTGCTTCAAGCCTTCATCAAAAAATCTTGTGAAGGAGGACGATTTTGATAGCTCACTTATGGAAGTTGTCATTATAAAAATGAACAAAAGAGCTGCAGCCAACTCAAACAACAAGTAGTTTGCAGAATAATAAAGCAGTCAATCTTCACACTGCTTAAGACACCTTTCAAGCTACACAATCAAGCTAGTGATGTCAGTCAAGCAAACCAACTTTGCAACCTGCTCTTCAGTCAAGCAAACCTAGTGCTCTGATACCATCTGATCTGAAAATACACATACACATATCTGCAGAATTTATCTGTCGAATTCTATAAAGGGGTGAACCTAATTAGAGGCTGTAGAAATGGATTCAGAATGCTGAAAACCTTCAGGAATGACCTTCGTTCCACATAAACTGGCTGCACAATTCCCAATGCAGCTCCCAAACTGATTTGGCCCTGGTGGCTCCTGGAACTTCCACGGAGAAAAATCACCTGCAAACGGCCTCAGATGGCTGTGAAACCTGTGCCAATGGCTTCAGAAGGTCGAAGAGACCCGAAATCAAAAAAAAATTCGTCTTCAAAGGCCTCCCCAATCAAAAGTTATGGCACATTTAGTGAACTGCCTCTTACTCCTTAGGAAACTCCACTAAATGTGGAAGGACTGGAGATAAGCCCGCCAAATAAGCAAATGGCGCCAAAATAGGGCGGAGTTACCAAATTTGTCCGGCGGTTATGGTCGGCAATAAATGTTGTTGAACGTTCATATGGCCGGCGGTTATGTCAAATGGGTTGCAAACGATTTAATACAACACATAACGTTATAACCAACGTTAATGTTTAAATAACAAACAAACCCAAATAAATACGCATAACCAAAGTTTTAATATGCCACGTGCGCCGAGCTTCGGGCCAGGGTTCCGCCGGAGGGTCGTATGCAATGGGGGCTGGCCCCCTTCGGGCCCCGCCCAAACGAAATACGCACCATAAATAAAGTTCGTGCCACCCATTTGACAACTAACGAACCCGTGGTTTAATGGTGAAAGCGCTGCGTTGATATAAATTTGGTTGCGGGTTCAAAACCCATCCGCGCCATAATAAGATTTTTGAACGCCATTTCAAATTCCGACTTGGGGCCCACGTGGCGGCCTCCGGGCTAGCCACGTGGCGCTTCCTGATTGGCCGATACGGGAATATTCCCCGGAATATTCCACAGAATATTCTGTGGAATATTCTTTTTTTAATAAAATTTTCCACAAGCCAAATTTGCCCTTTTTTAATGGAAATTGAGAAAACTTTGAAGCTGAATAACTTCTTCATACGGAGACTGAACCGTTTGAAAACCTCGAATCAGAAGATGAAATTCATCCTAGCCGTCTGTGTTCAAAACCAAAGCCTCTCGAAAGACCTTCATTTTGACCATTTTACGACACTTGGTCCCCGAGCTCTCGATCGCACCACCATCTTGTAGCATGGTGAACTTAAGGAAATATTTTTCCCTAGGTGGTAGAGTTGATCACATTGGATTCATGAAGGAATCAAATATCTAATGGCATATGATTTTGAAATTTTAAAATTCATATGATATTTTTCATCTAATTTTTTTTAAACATTATGCTTGAATTATTTTAAAAAAACTTCTAAGTGGTTGAATAAAGAATCAATAACATAAAATATACAAAAAATAAAAAACAATTCAATAAACACCACCATCTTCATTTACGAGTCCTATCCAAAAGTGTACTCTTGTGTTTTGAATTTTTTTAAATAGTAGAAAAAAAATGTATTTGAACACGTGTCTAAAAAATCTAATTCAAATATTAATTCACGAACTTCGAAAAATAATAAGAAATATAATTTTGCATAAAAAAATAGTTTCAATATGCACAACTTAGTTCTCTCTCTCTCTCTCTCTCTCTCTCTCTCTCTCTATATATATATATATATATATATATATAAACACTTTTGAAATTTCATCAACATATTTGGCCCAAAAGTGTAACCCATCTTCATCCATATACCCAATAGTGAAAAAATATTTGGAAATATATTTTCTTTTATTTGTATCTGATAAACAAGCATAATTAATTAGGTAGTTACCTATGGCCAAATGGTGTTATAACACTTCCTTCCATACCACATAAAAAATGACCCGATTTATGGTGCTTTATGGATATAATCTACCACCCATCACACCATCTTAAGAAAAAATTATAAGGTTCAAGCAGTGGACGATCACATCGAGCATCAATAACAAGTTCTCCAACTTTTAAAGTATAAATAGACTCTAGTGTAAATTTGAATGAAATAATAAGCCGATGAACATCACATTGAAAGAATTTTTGATATGGGTGATTGGTTTTTTTTTATAGCTACAACCATACAAAAAAATATCCCCCAAGAAAGCTAATAAGGATAATAAATTATAACCTAATTACTATGGCCCTTACAAGGTGTTGCAAAGTATTGGTACTATGTCATACAAATTATAGCTTCCTTCATCTACAAGTACACCGAGTTTTCCATGATTCATGCTTAAAGAAGGTTACAGGTGAGAAGCTCCCAATTTAGACTATATTTATAGAACTTGACAGGGAAGGAAAAATCATGTTAGAGCCTAATGAAATAATATAACAATAATATGACACCTACAAAATAGATAAATTTTAGAGTACCTCATTAAGTAGAGGAACTTACCTGTTGAAGATTCCACATGGGAGTATCAATATTCCATATATAAGTATCCAAAACTACTTAAGCATTGAGGAAAACACTTTTTTGAAGGAGAGGAGCATGAAAGGTCCCTATAATACCAGTGTAACCCCCATATTATTATTTTTGTTCCCCATAGAATCCCCCTATTGTTATTGTTGATACCTTACATTATTATTGTTATGTACCCCGAGTAGCTTGGTCCTTTTCCCTTGAAAATTAGTTTTATATTTCTTCCTCCAATCTCCTCAGAATTCATCCTTACGCTTGGATTCATCACCAAAATATTTGTACTTCCTAATAGTTTCCTTTGATGTATTTCATTCATCAAGCAAAATTTTCTCTTGGTAGGACTATTTTAAACTATTAATATATCTATGAATACTCACTTTGTCATCCTTGATGTAGGGTACATACCTTAGTAGTTCCAAAACTTTGTTGGTGTAGGAATCCAAGGTGGGTTGTCCCAACTTATGATCATGAAACTCTTTCATTTTCCCATCATAATACCTTTGAGTAAAGTACTTTTCTTGGAAATATTTCCCAAATATTTTCCAAGTAATTTCATTTTCTTTAATTCCTTTTACATTTATAAGATATTCCCACCATATGGCAGATTTGCCTCTTAAGTTAAAAATAGCTACCCTAGCCTTCATATGTTTAGAATATCCATGGATTATGGAGTACTTATTTGAGCCCAACAACTGAAATTTTAATTCTTCACGATTCTTAATGTATCCATCAAATGTTAGGATGGTTTTATTTCTTGAATTAATTTGGATTTATGTTTTTCTCACTCCTTTGTTATTTTGTTTCCTTGTCCTAGTTCTAGCACTGGATAGTTGGTCATGGTTGATTCTTTCTCTTTTCAGAGTGTTGATTGGAGTTCCTCCTATCACTGTGTTCTCACATGTCTACCTGTGCCTCTTATTTGAATTTCTACCTTATTCCTTATTAGTTTCCAATCCATGCTTCCATATTTCAAATGGATTTTTCATTGATTTATTGTTGTCCAGATAACTATCACTAGGTTCAAGTTTATATTTTCATTGTAGTTTTGAAGCACTTTGCAATATCACTACATTACCCTCTACTTGCCTTTCTTTTGCTATAAAAATATTTTCACTGGATGCCTTGTAGCTTCTAAATTTAGCTCTCAAGCTTATGAGGGTATCCATCCAATCAAGGGAATTTCCTCCTAACCTCTTTCCAACTAAATATTCTTCTCAGATAGGATGGTTTATTTCCATGTTGTGCTATAACATTCTTCTTCTCATTCATTTTTGTTGTATATTATTTCTTCTTATTTTCATTGTCACAAATATATAATTGTAAGCTAAATCAAGCATAAAAATGTTATCATATCCCAGGAATGTTATCGCCAAGCATGCTAAATTGAAGTTGTTCACACAACCAAAACCCATGTCACTTACATATTTCCAGAAAACAAAAGGACAATTAATATTTCCATATTAGTTGGAAATAACATCAAATACAAGTTTAAATCAACATTTATATAAAATATTAATTTACTTAACCATATAAGATTAAATTATATTCCTTGGGTGAGAGCCCCTTTAGGTATAGTGTTGAAACTTAGCTCTAATACACTCTGTAACACTTCCAACCCCTTTAAACGAATCATGGGTTGTGAGAGTGCTACTATATTTCTAGTTTAACCTAATATCCAAGGTGTGTTAGGAATATGGGGTTACAACAATATCATTTTCCAAAAGTTTTTAGATTCTAAAAAAAATTCCACCATCATGTTCCGATTGTTGATATCTTTCCAATGATATAAATTTTACCTTAATTCGAGTCCTAGACTGGAATTTATGCCCTATAGAATTTTATCCCATTAAAAGAAGCCACATCATCTAGAAGGATTTATGTGGAACCCATGTGGCCACACCTAGCTCACATGGTACCATGCCAATACCATGTGGGGTGCACATGGTATGCACATCATATTAGATCGGCTCTATTGGCACCAACACTTCAATTAAACATTCTATTAACAATATATGAGTACTCTAGTACTTCATAAATGGCCCCACATTTATTACTTGCTTCCATTGTGCTAAACCCACCAAGATGTTAACATGTGAAAACTTTACTCAGCAAGGTCCTAGTACAGATTATAAACCCTACTGTGTCATGCCACTGTGGACCAATCAACACACACCATGTGCCTTTGTGTCATGTTCCCTACCATGTCACGTGCCATGTGTCTCCCATTAAACATTCATTTGACCTTTCAAAAGTGTGGAATCCACCTACCATGTGTCATCACCTTCGATTGTCACATCAACTTCCTCTACCACTTGCCATCTACAAATAATTTCCATGTCATACTAATACCATGCTAATCACTCTTGATTAGCACTAATAACAATTATTAGTTAAATAAATTATGATTATCACTAAGGATTAAAAAGGGGATTCTTCAAGAAAATCCTGTGTTTCTTATTTTATTCCTTGTTCCCAATATGAACCCATACTGATACTAGTACATTATTTAACTTCCCTAGAACCGCGTCTTTGGTTATAAATTTTTATAGGCTGTTGTTATAATACTTTTGCTAGTATCTTGTTTCCCAATATAACCTCCTCAGTACCATGATCCCTAGAATTAGAAATCTTGATATTATTTCTTCCTGGGCTAGTACTACATATCCTTGGGATCACTGCCCTCGGTACCATCTTCCTTGGGGACATTCCTTGAGATCCTTCTTCTCTAGGTTCCATGTTTCTTTGTATTGTTTCCATCAAGATGACATGTTAGAAAGATGAATTATATGCCAATTAAGAAGAATTAAGTGTTTGATTAATTCCTTAATTGAAGAATCACGAACTAATCTTTGGAATTAATGTTTAATTAATTTTATGTAGAATCACGTTATTTTAAGGACTCCACCCTACTTATATATATTTAATTAGCTTTTTAAACTTGTGTGGTGACAAATGGAAGAGCTAAAACTTAGCTTTTATAAAACAAAGGGTTATTGTTTTGAACCCAAAAATTTATGTTTATTATGGAACAAGGTCATGAGGTCCTGAAATCTTGAATTTTTAGTGATTTTCTATTACAAAGTGGGAAACCGTAGAACTTTAAATTCTTAGTATTTTCCAGGAACATGGAAAGGGAGACTTAACCAAAAAGCACTAGTTTAGATATAAAGAGGGGTAAGGTCCAAACACTGAATTTATATAATCTATATAAGCACATTGGAAGATAACTTATACCTTTCAATTAAACTTTCATGTCCTTCTAAAAAATACTTAAGCTCATTCAGATAATGATGATCATCAATTAATTGGGAACACCTAGATTCATATGAAATTATAAACATAATGTTGAACAACATATTCTAGAATAAATGAGCATAATCATACAAGTTAAAATATCAATCATAAACATAATTTTGAGCTGATTAGTCTAGAAACTCATTATAAATCATATAACTGCAATATATCATACCATTCATAAACATAGCATTGAACATATGCAATTGTAATCTACTTGTCTATTTGATTTAAAATGTCTAAAGATTGAAGGAGGGACTTCCACTCTCCACCCAACCATAGGCCAGCTACATCGTATATTTCTTGTAGTTTACCACCCCTCAAAAAAATCCAATAACTAAGGAATTATTTCTTAGAGAATTCACACCGAAGGCTTAGCTAAACACTCAGATTATGGATTCCACTTTCTAGGTGGTTTATTAACTTCCTTGTAGTAGTAAGAACCACAAAAAATCACTCTTACCATAGTTCATTCACAAGGATTCACACATCGTCCAAATGGTTCATTTATTAATCTAGGAGTTGGAATTCATTGTCCATGTGGTTTATTAACTATATTTTGATAACAAGTACCACAAGGGTATGTAATCCTCTATCAAGGCGGTTTATTAACTACTCAAAAAGCACCACAACGACCCAAAGTGTCCTATTAAAGTGGTTTGTAATCTATACAACAAACATCACAATGATTTAGTCATCCATTGAGCCTCCCACTAAAAACACAGGTATAGAAAACACATTACAGTGGCCTCACATAGTTCACATGGATTGCACCCGAATTCATAGAAGTTTAACACTTACATAGGATATCCGTAGTAGCTGAAGGCCACTGTATCTTCAAGTTCCAATAATGCACAATTCGAATACACTCCCATGATTGGCAATGAGTGCACTCTATTCTTCGAGCAAGAGAAATTTCCAAATGAATCAATCAACTAGTGATGACCAAACAGAAAAATACATCATGTGTTATTTTTATATATTCTTAGTACTTTTCATGCATTTTTATAG
>JAXQQM020081963.1:0-196571 GCA_034641835.2 Pinus albicaulis | reverse complement strand
ATGATAGTGGATCGGGACTAAACAGAGGATTAGAGGGAGGTCGAAAACTGCAAAGGCAAACTTCTCTTGAACATATCAGCGACACGACTCTGGATTTGGCAGTATTCGACATCAAGGGATATGAGGTCATGATGACATGGAAAAGAGCATATGAGAGGCCAAAACATATTACCCAAACCCACGTAGGCAAAAATGATGAAATGAGATGTCCCCAACCCGACAAGAATGCAAATGAGTGTCATGTTCAAGAGTGACATACTACCGACACAACTAAGAACTAGTTCCATTTTCTCCCACCATTTATGGTGAGTACCCCAATTATTTTTGAAAAACAAGCTTGAAGGGGATAACATATGTTTGTGATGTAATTTTGTCCTTCGGACAAATCCATCCTAGTACATTTTACGAGCCCTAGGAAGGAGGAACTCAGGTAACGTCATGGTGACGATTTCCAATGTCATTTGGGTTTAACGAGTCTGACAAAGGAAGAACTTGACATATTTTCATGTTTAGAGAGTTTGAAAAGAAGCAGAAAAGAAAAATCCAGTTGGTCCCTTTTCGTAAGTAGTCCCTCAGACCCGAAAACGTA
This sequence comes from Pinus albicaulis, assembly GCA_034641835.2. Lineage (NCBI taxonomy): Eukaryota > Viridiplantae > Streptophyta > Pinopsida > Pinales > Pinaceae > Pinus > Pinus albicaulis. Next base: position 195,982 of record JAXQQM020081963.1, on the reverse strand, counting down.
GAAAAAAATATCCGAGAGAACCTCTTAGTCGCAATAGGCTAAGGTATTCCTTTTTCGTAAATAATTTATCCCAGCCCGAAAAAGGGGTAAAATTATACTGGGTATATATCAATTCGTAACCATTTAACGAGTTCAAAACGACAAGAGTCTCAACAATATTTTCATGTTTAGAGAGTCAGAAAAGAGCTAAAAGTTGACTCCTCCTAGAGGAACGAGTGGTATTAAGGGTAGCAACTGGTTCCAGTGATGGTGGAACTACTTAGAACAAGTAAATGCCAAGAGGCTAGCTAACAAGACCACTCATCACAACGGTTCCTCAGGAATGGGTGAAACAACCAAGTGAAGGCATATGATCGGTCAAGCAGATGGGGATGATGGAGTGAGAAAACCAAGGCTCATCCGGAAAAATAGGCTGATAAAATGGCAATCACAAGAGGTAAAATGGGAATGGTTTCATTTTTACACAATCCTTAAATCAGGAAACTCTACTTGAAATTGGTTTCATTTTTACACAAGATTGAAACAAAGGTAAACTATGCTTGACAAACGGGCATGCCCCCAGCATGGTGACTCAATTCGAGGTACATGCCCCCAAGCTTCAGTCCAGTTGCAGTTAATGAAAAGCAGATGGAGTGAAGGTTCAAGTTACGAGATCAGAGAAAGACTTTACTGGGATCTTACGAGATTTGATCAAAGATTTGAAGTGAACAAAAATGTGTTTCATTGTTTTAACGAGGTTGATACAGTAAAAGAACTATCCTCAAAACCTAATTCATTTTTTAACGAGGTTGACATAGAAAACGAACCATCCTCATGACACCTTGTTTCATTTTTTAACGAGCTTGACACAAGAAAGAGAACTTTGCTCTGACGACCTTGTTTCATTTTTTAAGGAGCTTGACACAAGAAAAGGAACTATGCTCCGAAGATCTTGTTTCATTTTTTAAGGATCTCGACACAAGAAAACGAACTATTCTCTGAAGAGATTGTTTCATTTTTTAAGGAGCTCGACACAAGAAAAAGAACCATGCTCCGGTGGCCTTGCACCATAACGAATAAGAGGTTATGACTTCCAAGATGTTCACATCTAATGGGAGAATAACATCTTGGAAATCACGATCGAATGCCCTCACGAGATGGTACTCGATGGAACTATCACTGGATAAGGGCAACGAACAAGTGGCCACATAATTAACCCGTGGCGGGGAAGATACAATCGGTGGATAAAGATCCGGTAGAGACGATGGTGGGCTAGCTGCCACCTTCGGACCAAAGAATGAAAGCTGATCAATGGTCACGATCTGACCTTCATGTGGAAAAAAATCACACGAAAGAGGGAAGAGACAAGTGCACCTATGGCATAAGCATAGTCATGCCCCAAGAGTAAATTGAAATCCAAGGGACCTTGAACCATCATCACGTCTATATAGACGGTTTTCCCTCCCAAAGTGATAGGCCACTTCGGAAGGACCCCTAACGGTTGACTGGTTCCTCTGTTAAAGGCCAACAGATTCTAGGTAACAGGCACAAGCGGCGGAGAACGAAAATCTTGCCAAGTAGTTGAAGACAGAATATTAATAGACGTGCCTTCATCTATAATCATAATCGTGCTAGGTACGACCATATTGAAGGCCTATACCATGATCTCAAAGGGAACATAAGAAGGAAGATAGTATCCTACAAATCGAATCCAATTAAAGGAAGTGACCAAACCACTTGGAGGGGTTACCATTGAACCGAGATGGTCATCCACTAGTGTTATCAGAGCAAGAGGAGCATCCTCCTGAACCACAGACATGGGAGCAGGAAGAGAAATTTCTTGAGTGACAAGGATGGGAGGATCTTTCTCCAAGTCCGAGGAATCTGAAGAAACAAGAAGAACATGAGGGGGATGAGATCCGCTCTCGATGGAAAATACTTGATGCACCTTAGGCGGGATTAGATCGACGGATTCCACAACCAATGGTTGGTTGGGAATGGATTATTGAATTTGAATTTCCGAGGGAACAAGATCAACCAAGGATGACTCTTGACTGATCGTTGAATCAACTAGCGGGGGACTCGAAGAAAGCTTCTAGTAACTAGCTGGAAGGCAGGGTACAGAAACATTAGGGTTGTTCAACACTCTCATGGCTTCATCCATGTACGAAAAAAGGTGAATGGGATGATGCCCTTCACACAACTTACAAGGATTGGTAATATTACCCTGTTTCTTATGAGTCTTGTCATTTCTAGTCGAAGATGTGCAACCAATATGACTTCTAGAAGCCAAATGCAATGGAAGACAGCCATTGGACCATGCTTCAAGTACCTTGGGAATGCTAGGGCAGTCTCGAAGAAGGTGGTCACCTTTGCACAACATGCAAGGGAATTTGACTTTCCGTGGAAGGTTGGATGTTTTATCAGTGGAAGGTGTCTGAGGTGCAATAGCCGCGAGCTGGCCTCTCTCTTATCTGGCTTCTTCTTTTTTTTCTTCTTCTTCTTCTTCTTAGCCACCTGGTTACTAGAATCCAGACTTTCACCAGGCGAAGTAGAAGATGAGGACGAAGAAATAGGAGAAGAAGGGGAGAGGTCCACCTTAGAATCAACATGATGTTGTTCTGGTGGAGGGGATATTTGTAGAGTGGGCGAAACACTCGAGACCACAGAGGTCGAGAATAACCAAACAGTTAACTCAAGAAGGGATAATGTTACCATATAAGGAGCACCAACATTCCCAAAAGCAGGAAAATGACCAGGATTCCCTTCGGAGGGGATCCCTTGGTTGGTAAACTACGAAAAAGTTTCCATTGGAAACAACCCTAAAACAAAATACTAAGGAAGGTAACTTTAACTAGGAATATTTCATGGGCAGTTACTATTTTAAGACATTGAAACAAAACTCTGTCGTTTCATATTTCAAGAGTCAAGAAACAGGTAAAAGGTGACTCTATCACTTTCAGGTTGAAACGAGCGTGAAAGGACAAGAGCTCGATGATCTCTTCTCTTTTAAAGGAGTCACGAAAAGATCAAAATGACTACTCAGGTAATCCAAGCAAGAGGGTGTACCAAGTTTCTATGAATTTCCATATACACCTTGGTGGATCAAATGAAAGAGAAATGACGCAACAAAGCGGGAATTCAGCCCCAAGGAGAGTGTTCAAATATGTCGTGGCTGCATTGAGCATCTCGGTCACAAACCCGTTCATTGCCCACACGGTATTTCTTTTTCTTATTAATTTATTTATCAATTTCAAAGAAATTGACAAATAAATATTTTCACAACTTTCAACGTTAATTCTATCTCCCGGCTTATATATATTATCTCCGAACTCTGGAATTAAGGTTATGACCCTTCACGTTTCACATTAACCCAATGCGCTGTTTAAACAAATACTATGTAATAAACCTTGGCCACGGGCCCACCTCTACGTCCAATCGCCCAATCAAACGCACGCGCCGTACCTGATTATCCTTCACGCATCTTCGTCAAACGAACACCGTCCGATGGCCCCTCCTTAAATCAACGGCACACGACAATATTGCTCGGCTCCCCTAGTCGAACGATAACGTGCGATGGCACGCTATGAACGGTGGTTTTCCGGGGGTCCACCTCGCCACGTGTCAATTACTCTGTGGAATCGCTTGCGTTTAGAAAATACTGCCTACTCTGCAAAAGCGGTGCAATATGGGAAATATTCCTTTGCAAATCCACTTGTGGTTTTGGCACAGTGATTAACCAGGGCCACATCAGGGTTGCGTTATTCCTTCTTATTTAGTTAACTCGGTCAGTCCTCGACAGGGTTTCAATTAACAACAACCGTAATTATCTTCCGACGGATTTTCACTATCTTGGGTAATGTTAGTTGACCACAATTTTACACAGGCTCCTTCTATGAATGGAGATTTGTTCAACAGAGCTTATTTAACAATGACGGCTTTTCTGACCTTTGCGGGTGGAGTTAAATTCACGGGGGTTTGTTCGAATGATTAAGGGAAACAACGAACGGCGATGTGCGAAAATTCATACGAAGTTCAATTGTACATTCACGAGTTCATCATTTCACAATTAAACAATCTCTTCACAGATAGAGGTTCGAGTCAATCCAATGGCAAATGGGCTTTGAAATCATTTAACTAGAAACAATTGTAACACACAGAGTTTATTGCAGAAATATCTCCTCCTCTTTCTCTTTTTCTATACATCCGAGGGATTACATTTATATACATCAACATATGTCCTTTCGGTTCCTCGGTGAGGACCGTTATGGTAATTCAAGAGCCTAATTACAATTATTCGAAAACTAAAAACATGACAGATGGACTAACCATTCGACTTCTACAACTCTAACTAATCTAAATGAAACAGTCAGCTGAGGTATTGACACCTAGCTGTTACAATTCAAATGTTTTCGAACCCTCCTAGCCACAACATGTGGACAAAACCTCCTACATTGCTGGCTAGTGTCTAATGCCCCTGCATCAGACTCCCGAGGGCAATCTTCTTCATGGGCTCCTGTCCATGAGCTCTTCCACTGATCTGCCTATCTTCTGCAACATTCCTTCAGTCATCCAAGTGGCATCTTCCTCTGGCTTGTCCTTCCATTTGATTAAGTACTAAAAGTACTCTTGTCCTCTGGTCCTCTTGAACACTCTTTTGTCCAATATCTTCTCTGGTTGCAATGGTTGTGCTGGAGGTAGCTGCTCTTTCCACTCAATCTGTCCCTTGTCTGCTGATCTTTCTTCTGCACCATCATCTTCATACTTGTACAAATATGCAACATTAAAAATGGGAGATATTCCAACATCAGGAGGTAATTCAATCTCATAAGCATTTGCAGAAAACTTCCTAAGTATCTTGCATGGCCCAATCTTTTTGAACTTCAATTTGTTATATTGCTTCTTTGGGAATCTCTCCTTTCTCAAGTGTGCCAAAACCTGATCTCCTACTTCAAAATGAACTTCTTTTCTGCTCAAGTCTGCTCTGCTTTTGTATTTGATGTTGCTGCCTTGTAGTTGTTGTTTCACTTGTTCATGTATGGCCTGGATCTCTGAAGCAAATTCCTCACCATCTGCACTCCTTAGCTCTGCCTTTCCCAGATTTCTTAACTCTGATATTCCTCTGGGGTGCATTCCATAAACAATATGAAATGGACTCTGCCCTGTGCTCTTGTTTGGTGAGTCATTATATGCATATTCTGCCTGGGGAAAAATATGATCCCACTGCTTGGGATGTTCTCCTGCAAGACTTCTCAACAAATTTCCCAGACTCCTATTCACTACCTCAGTTTGTCCATCAGTCTGAGGATGATAAGCTGAGCTGAAACTCAGTTTGGTACCAAGTTTCTTCCACAATGTCCTCTAAAAGTGACCCACAAATCTAGTGTCTCTGTCTGAAACAATACTCCTGGGCAACCCATGCAATCTAACAACTTCTTTGAAAAACAAGTTAGCAACATGGGTGGCATCACTAGTTTTATAGCATGGAATGAAATGTGCCATTTTGGAGAATCTGTCCACCACAACAAAGACTGCATCATTCCCTCTCTGAGTCTTGGGCAATCCTAGAACAAAATCCATACTCACCATGTCCCAAGGCCTGTCTGGAATAGGCAAGGGAGTGTACAATCCTGCATTTTGGCTCCTTCCTTTGGCATACTGACAGATTTTGCAATTCTTCACAAACTTGTCCACTTCTGCTCTCATCTTGGGCCAGTAATAAAAGTGACTCAGCTGCTCATAAGTCTTATCAGTACCAAAGTGTCCAACAAGTCCACCACTATGCTTCTCTTTGATCAAATTTTCTCTCATGGAACATTTTGGTACACACAGTTGGCTTCTTCTGAATAACAAGTCCTCCTGCAGGAAATAATCCAGCCACTGGCTTCTATCTGTTAAAACAGGGTTACTACATGCCTCAAATGCTTCTTTAAAATCTGGATTTGTTTTATACAATTCTTTGAGAAAATCAAATCCTACAACTTCAAAATTTGTTTCTTGAACAAGCATGTGCCTCCTACTCAAAGCATCAGCTACTTTATTGGCTTGACCACTTATATGTTTCAAAAAAAAATTAAAACCTTGGAGATACTCAACCCATTTAGCATGCTTATGTTTCAACTTGGGCTGCTGTACAATATACTGCAAAGCATGATTGTCAGAATACAATACAAATTCTCTGGACATCAAATAATGTCTCCACTTCTTCAGTGCCTGAACAATTGCATAGAATTCCTTCTCATAAGAGGAATACTTTCTCCTGGTGTCATTTAGCTTCTCACTGAAATAGGCTACAGGCCTATCATCCTGACTCAACACAGCTCCAATGGCCTCTCCACTGGCATCACATTTTACTTGAAATGGTTTAGTAAAATCAGGCAGAATCAAAACAGGCTTCTCCGTTATCTTTTGCTTCAAAAGTTTGAAGTTTCTTTCTGCATCAGCAGTCCACTTAAATGGCTATTTTCTCTTCTTTATTGTCTCAATTATGGGTGCATTGATCTTACTGAAGTTTCTTATAAACTTTCTGTAAAAACTAGCAAGTCCATGGAAACTTCTTACCTCAAAGACATTCCTGGGTGAAGGCCACTCCACAATTGCCTTAACCTTTTCTGGGTCCATCTTCAATCCTTCTGCAGAAACAACAAAACCCAAATACACCAACTCTTCTTTCATGAATGAGCATTTCTTCAAATTTATCAGCAGTTTCTCTTGGTGCAGCTTCTTCAAGACATGATTAAGATGCCTTAAATGTTCTTCCTTAGTTCTGTTGAAAACTAATATATCATCCAGATACACTATCACAAATTTACAAATGAATTCTTTCAATACTTCATTCATAAGTCTCATAAAAGTGCTAGGTGCATTTGACAACCCAAAAGGCATTACCATCCATTCATACAGTCCTTCATTTTTTTTAAAGGCAGTTTTCCACTCATCACCCTCTCTTATTCTAATCTGATGGTATCCACTTTTTAAATCTATCTTTGAGAAATATTTAGCACCACTCAAACAATCCATTAAATCCTCAATTCTGGGCAAAGGGAATCTGTACCTGATTGTGATCTTATTGATTTCTCTGGAATCAGTACACATCCTCCAGCCTCCATCTTTCTTTGGGCTCAATACTGCTGGTACTGCACATGGACTCAAACTTTCTCTGATCAGCCCCTTGTCCACCAATTCCTGTACTTGTCTCCTGATTTCCTCATTTTCTGTGGGAGTCATTCTGTAGGCTGCCTTATTTGGCAGATTTGAACCAGGGATAAAATCTATCTGATGGCTGATCTTCCTCACAGGTGGCAGCTCATCAAGTAAATCATCCACAACAATGTCACAGTAATCATCTAACATCTCTTGGATTTCTACTGGTAAATCAGAAATCTTTGTAGAAGTAAGAACTACTTTAGGCTTGCAAACTAAAGCAAAGCTTACCTCTTCTTCTTCTATCTGCTGCAGATATTCCTTCCCGCTCAGCAACAAGGTCTTTGGATCAATCACTCTGTTGGATGGCTCTCCTTCTTCCATGGGTATCAATGTATGATGTACCCCATCCTTGAAGAACTTGTAAGTGTTCTTCTTGCCATCATGCACTGCTGCTCTGTCAAACTGCCAAGTTCTACCTAGCAGTATATGACACACATCCATGGGCATTACATCACACAGGACCTTATCTTTATATTTGCCCATTTGCAGCTCTATCTCACATTGCTCTTTTACAACCAGCTGGTGCCCTTTATGCAGCCAGGACACCCTGTAGGGAGTGGGATGCTCCCTTGTCTTCAACTTCAACTTATCTATCACCTCAGTGGAAACCATATTATCTGTGCTGCCACTATCAATGACTAGCTAGCAACATTTCTCTTGGACCTTGCATATGCTCCTAAACAAAGTCTTCCTTTATGCAGGATCAGTGACCTCTTTGGCTTGCTTCAACGGGACCTTATTAACCACCAAGGACTCTCCCCTCTTTGGAAGAATTTCTTCTTCAATTTCTGCCTCTTCTCCAGCCTGGGCAACAACAACATTTCTTGGACCAACACCCACATTCTCTGGACACTCATAGTGCTTATGTCCCACTTGTTGACATCTATAACACCTCAAATCTCTACCTCTGCCTCTATCTCTGCCTCCTCTTCCTTTTCCTCTGTAAGAACCCCTTCTGCCCCTTGCATCATCCTCTGTAGATGCATTCTGAGGTGACCTGTTGTTAACTCCATCCCTGGGCGTAGTAGGCTTTCCTCTACCACCCTGACCTCCCTTTCCACGAAAAGTACCTCTCTTCTTGGCAGATTGTTTCCTCAGGAGTTTCTCCTCTGCTTTCAAGGCCATCTGGTAGGCCTCTTCCACTGTCTTAGGAGACAAGAGACCAATCTCATCTTGGATCTCTAGCTTGAGACCATTCACATATCTGGCAGTCTTCTCTGGTGTGTCTTGGAATTGCCCAGCTCTTATGCTCACTCTGTAGAATTCCTCTGTGTATTCTTTTACTGTCAGCAACCTCTGTCTCAGGTTCTGCATTTGTCTATATAATGTCAGCTGATAATCACTGGGTAAGAATTTACCTTTTAGTTTAGCCATCATTCTGGTCCAGCTCTTGATAGGTTGCTTGCCAACTCTCCTCCTTTCTGCCTGCACTCCATCCCACCAAAGTGCAGCATGTCCTTTCAGCTTTGTCACCGCAAACTTGACCTTTTTATCTTCACTTATTTCTTCATAATCGAAGCACTTATTCATTTCGTTTATCCAGTCCACCAGCTCCTCTGGATTCAGTCCCCCCGCATAACTCGACACTTCAATTCTGGGCTTTACTACAGACCCCAGAACAGTTCTAAGGAGCCTCATGTCAGGAGGAATTTCAACATTTTCTTCGGCCTCTTCTGTTTCAGGTTCACTGATGTCTTCAAGATCTCTAGGCTGTCTTCGCTCCATGGCATCCATTCTGGCCTCGACCCTCTGCAACATCCCCAACACCTCTGCGTTGGCAACAGGTCTCCTTTTGCTGGCACCTCTACCAAATCGAATTGCCATGTCAGGTCTTATGGAAAACAACCTTAAAACAATGGCTTTGATACCACAAATGACGCAACAAAATCGAAAGTCGGCCACCAAGGAGAGCCGTCAAATATATTGTGGCTCACAAAGACTGTCTAAAACCTCGTTCATTGTCCATGCGGTCTTTTTTTTTTCTTGGTAATTTTATTTATCAATTTTGGGGAAATTGATAAATAAATAAGCTCAGCGCTTTTGAATGTTATATCTCCCGGCTTATATATTATCTTCGAACCTTGGAATTAAGGTTATGACCCTTCACATTTCACATTTAACCCAATGTGCTATTTAAACAAATACTATACAATAGACCTTGGCTCCGGGCCCACCTCTACGTCCAATCACCCAATCAAACGCTCGTATCGTACCTGGCTATCCTCCGCGCACCTTTATCTAATGACCGTCGTCTGATGACCCTATCCCAGATCAATGACTCTCGACAATATCGCTCGGCTTCCAATGTCGAACTTTAACGTGTGATGGCGCGCTTTAACGGTGGGTTTCCGCAGGTCCCCCTCTCCACGTGTCAATTACTCTATGGAATCACTCGCATTCAGAAAATGCCACCTAGTCCACGAAAGCGGTGCGATATGGGCAATCTGCCTTTGCAAATCCTCTTGCGGTTTTGGTACAGTGATTAACCAAGGTCACATCGGGATTGCGTTATTCCTTCTTGTTTAGTTAACTCAGGTCAATCCTTGGCAGGGTACCAATTAACAATAAACGTGATTCTCTTCCGACGGGTTAGTCGACCACAGTTTACACAGGCTCCGTCTAGGAATGGAGATTTATTCAACAGAGCTTATTGAACAACGACGACTTTTCTACACAGACCTCGCCTGTGGGTGGGATTTAAATTCACAGGGTTTATTCGAATAAATTAAGGGAAACAACAGACAAAGATGTGCAGAATTCATACAGAAGTTCAATTTTACATTCACAGAGTTCATCACTTCACAATTAAACAATCTCTTCATAATTAAGGATTCGAAACGACTCTATGGCAAATGCACATTGAAATTATTTAATTTGAAGCAATTGTGAACACACAGCTTTGATTGCAGAAATCTCTCCTCTACTCTCTCCTCTGGTGTCTCTATACATCTGAGGGATTTCATTTATATACATCAACATAGGTCCTTTCGGTTCCTCTGTGAGGACCGTTATGGTAATTCGAAAGCCTAATTACAATTATTCGAAAACTAAAAACATGACAGATGGACTAACTGAACTATTCGACTTCTACAACTCTAACTAATCTAAATGAAACAGTCAGCTGAGGTATTGACACCTAGCTGTTACAATTCAAATGTTTTCGAACTCCTAGCCACAACATGCAGACAAAACTTCCTACATTGTTGGCTAGTGTCTAATGCCCCTGCATCGAAATGACCAAGGAATTAATGTATGTGCAAGTAGTCTCCCCAAATGATGTGTTCGGTGTATCACAGTTACAAGGCAGCATACTCGGCTTCCTATGGATAAAGGATTTGAACCTATGAGGGTATCCCTTTATATATGCGACGGTATGGGGAGCACAAGTCCATACTAGTGCTGTCTAAAGCCAGGTGGCAGACGACAACTACTAGGTTTAACGACGTTAGAACACGTCACTAGCTTAGACCTCTAAAAATGTTTGCGTTTAGGTTCTAATGCTTCCTTAGATTGATTGAATTAATTTTAAGGTTGATCTGGAATTAATATTTCAGTTTCAAGGCCCTATTGAATGGAGTCTCGAATTCCTAAATGCACACTACATGCAAAAGAACATCATTTTCCGTTCGATGAATGCTAACTAAGAGAAGGATAGAGATCTTCAGAAAGTAGAAAATAATGAAATCATAAGAAGAAATCCACTAATGCATCTAATACAACCACACGAGAAACAAAAAACTCTTTCCTAGTTCACTAAGAGCTATTTATGCAAAAGAACTTTTCATTTTCGATGCAAACGAAAGAATGATTTTTGTTTTTGTTTTTTGAATGAATGAAGTACACGATGCACTATTACATTAAAAATCAAAGTGAACACTAGTTTATAGAACTGCGAATGTAGAGATCTTAAAATGAATAATTAAAAAGCAATACAGACATAAAAACATACTCAAACCAATGATGCGCTCTTTCAAGCAAACAAAATATTTCAAAAAAATCCAAACGAGCAATGTGATCTATGCTCGAAGTGACGAAATAGAGAATTAAATGAAAACACAAGTGATCATTCAACAAGCCAAAGACACAAAGGATCAAAAAATACTAATGCAATCGACCAACGAATTGAGATGACAGAGATCAAAGTGACTCGAATTCAGCTCAAGAGGCTCAGTGAGGAGAAAGCCGAACAAACAGAACAAGACTTCCATGAGGAATGGGTCCTCTTCTTCTCACTACGGCTCATTAACAACACTGTAGATCTGCAAGGTGATACATGTGTTGTCTAAGAGCAAGACATAATGCTAAACTCATAGCCAACCATTGTACATAGGATCATACTCATCCCATTTTCTGAAACTCCACATTTTAACTCAAGAGGTTGAATGTAGTTCATCCACGAAAAACTAGGATGGTTCTTAATCTCTTCCTTGATTAGATCAATGTTCCTTTATGCAGTGATATAATGTTGCTCCAAATCAACATGATGTTCTAACCCTTGGTCATGCAATATTCCTGATGGCATGTCCCCATAGGTTTCAATAGGAGGTATTGAAACAATATGAGATGAAAGTGTATTCATACCTTAGATCAACTAAGATTCAGAAAAATCTTGCAAGAACACAATATATTCCTCTTCTGATGTAAAGGTCTCTCCAACTGTTGGTAAGAGTGATGGTTTTAATTCTAAAAGTGTACCAGCACTGGTATTTGTCTCCTCCTCCTCATGCATCTCATCAATCATGCATGGGGTGCCAAATGTCAAGAACTCAAGACAATCTTGTAAAGATGAAAATGATCCTCCTCTTGATGTAAGCACATCTGCAGTTGGTGGTGGTAGAGGATCCTCCTCTTGAGTGATATTGAGATCATATTCTCTTGAATATTCATGCACTATCTCCTTGATGATGGGAGATGTCATTACGTGAGATGTATCTGGTTTCTTTATACCATACGTTTCCTTCATTATTTGAATAAAATCTGCATAAGAAGACAATTTCATGTGTGACAAGTGACTGAACCACCATTTTCTTGCTTCACCATCTTGGTGCAGAGATGAAAACTCCACAACCTCTATTTCTGATATAGGATATTGCAGAAATAATGTAAATAATTCTTCCCTCCAAGCCCTCAATGTGCTTCTGGAAGATCCATTAAATGTAGGCAAGAAGAATTTATGCCTCTTTCTTCTATTGTTGCTTCTAGATCTCCTCTCTTCTTTGAGTTGTAGAAACTTTTGGAGAGAGAGATTCTCCTTCAATTCTCTAGGTTGTGACTTGTATATTCACTTAGGGTCTCATGCCCCAAGCCTTCATCATATTCAAACCAATCCACTTCCTTAAATAAAGTGGATCTAGTAGAAAATGTGAAGCTCTTTGCTTCTCTGGTCTTCTTTGTTGTTGAAAAGAAGTGTTGGGACCTTCTTCATCTTGAAACCCTCTTGAGGTTTCTCTTTGCCTTTCTCCTCTTGTTTCATTGATCTCCTAACAGAGATCCTTCATAGATCTAAAGGAAGATGAGGAAAAAATTAATCCCTCCATAGTAGATCTCTACTATCTATTTTTCTTATGTTGTCAAAATGTCCACAAGCTAAGCCAAAGATCATGCTCTAATACCACTGTAATATCCCAAAAATGGAATAATGCAGTGATACACAAACAAAATATTTGTAACACATAAAATGTACATGTAGGTTTATGATCAACACAGATATAGACAGAATAGTTGATCCATTTTATTATATAGGAGAAGAATCAGTTACACAATGTACAAAATAGGAGTAGATCTAGCCAAAGAGATGGCCTAGAATCACCCTAGAAACATGTCAAATTAGGCACTACGTAGTTGGAGAGCTGCTGGAAGCAAATAATGCACTGTCCCTTCAGAAGAATATGAATATATGACTGCAGGATGAAAAGGAAAATTCATCTCTACAAAAATATGGAGCTTTGATGACACCAAGATTCAAGATCTGGACTCTATGGTGGATACCTAAGATAACCCAGAAAGGATTTTCCAGGTCTACAACTTTGGAAAATCACCCTCCTTGAGTTTGATCCTTTGACTGCTAGATTAAGAAGATCTGAAGCTAGATCTGACAAATAGATAGCTGAAATATGTCACAAGATCAGATATAAACTTGCAAGGTTGATCCCTTCTCTAGATCTACAAGCTAGAAGCTCAAGATCTAGCTCCTCAATCCTCCAAAGAAGGTTGCAGCTGCTACTACACAACTAATCATAAAACCTGCACTATAAAGGAAGGAGGCTCTCTAGACCGTTTCTAAGATATGCAATAAAGCTCAGAAATTATGGAACTAATGTATACAATGTGAAGGAATTTTCCTCCACTAGATTACTAGTTGAAATGCTAGCAACTTCTCTTCTCCCTTGGATCTACAAGACTCCACTACGGAATTCCTGAAGGGATTGCTACTGATGGGAGATGAATAATAGATGGCCTGATGCCTGATGCTTGATATAGATATGAAGCACTGGAAGGTTGATCTTGAAGCTCAAGGTGATAAGATGAATCCTTCACCGGTTCCTCAACTGAAATATTGAAGGACAACCTCCTCTCAAACTGATCTTTAGAAATGTACAACTTCTGAATATGGATGTTCTGCAGAAAGTAGGAAAAATATGGCACCAATGCCTGATGTAGAATGAAGTACAATCCTCTTTCCAAAGCTACTCAAATAAAGAGGTGGGATTCCTGACCAGGAACACCCTGTGCTAAAAAACACTTGCAATCTTAGCTATATAGCCAAAGAATGCAGGGAATGTAAAATGAAAATTCCAGATCTAAACAAATCATACATCAATAATAATCTTCAACATGCCTTCTATGTTTCCTTAATATTCTTTATATACGTTATGAGCCTTCTCATGCCTTGGCCTTCCTCATAACTACGTTGTACATGTGGACATAGGTATCCATATTGACTGCCCTGTCATTTCATGATATCTATCATGTGTGAATGCAATGATCAACCTCTCCATCATGTGTAGATTAAATGCACTACTCCTCCATCATCTCATCATAAATGCTCTATGATATTATTTTTGATCCCTTCCAAGATCTTAGTTGACTGTATCAACCTCCATGATCTATCTCATTAATGAGACATGATCTCCACCTTTCACATTAAGTAGTTTCTCTACTACCCCATTATGAAGATCTAGATCTGAAATATCCACATACACACACCAAAAGTGGATTTGATTTATCTTTGAGGTTTGTGGGTCCCTCCACCCTTTTATTTAATTAATTAATAAATTTTATTAAGAACTCTAATATTCCAAAGATCATGTGAAAATTTGGGAATATTACAGTTCTAGTATCCCTCTATATTTCCTCGGGTGAGACTTCAGTTTGTCGAAGTAGATCATTGTCGGAAGGGTCATTAATAGCGATTTTTGTTTGTTCGTGCAACCACATTTGAACCGGGGTCTATGCCCCATCAAGCCAACAAACCTAAAAGACAAAAACCCTAACATCAGGGGATGAAACACCAAGAGTTTGTGGGCCCTGTTGGGTTTAGTTTGGAAACCAACTTCCAGGGGTCGTAACTTGGTCATATTATCTTCGTTTGGTGGGTATGATATATCATCGGAAAGATATATCCAAGTACTACAGGTTTTTCTACAAGCCACTATCAATATCTATGGGCCTACTACAGACCTCAAAAAAACGTTGTTTAGGGGGTAAAAACTGCTTCGGAAGTTCAGGACCCGAAAAAATGCTAAAAATAGTAAACGATGGTATAAAAAAGGAAACTGATGAAACTGAATAGAGGTCTAGGTGGAATAGGTGTGTGGCCACCGATACCCACATGGATCACCATTAGAGAATATCCTCCTAATGAATCAAACATTTTATTCTTATGACCTACTTATATATTAAAATATATATTATAAAATATTATAGTTTTTTGTATGTAATAGTGTATATCAAAATACCTATAAACTTAAAATAGAGAAAAAAATTAATAAATTATATTTTTGGTGACATAACTAAATAAAATATTATTGAACATCAATAATATTTTAAAAATAATTAAATTAATTTTTTTTCAAAAAATTCTATTTATAATATAAAAAATTTAACTACTCAAACTAGCTTATAGTTTTACATAAATGATTTTAACTATTATTTAAATCTTTTATATATAGTTGGTATATTTGGAGCTTATTTTCTTTATATTTGGTAAATATGGAATTGACATGGAGCTAGGCTAGCTTAATTATTAATTATAATTAATTATAATTATAATTATTAATTTATGTTTTTTAGTTTAATTTTTTTTTATTTGTTAGGTAATGTGAGTCCTATAATTAATTATAATTATAATTATTAATTTATGTTTTTTTATTTTTTATTTTTTTTATTTGTTAGGTAATGTGAGTCCTCATATGACTAGTAGGCCAAAAATGCTACTTCAGAAATGATGATTAAAGGGCAACTAAGCCAGCTTAAATAACTGTGATTTAGGGGCAACTAAGTTGTCAAAAGCACTTGAGGATTGCACCTAAACTACACCACAACAATGCTTAGCATCGCTATATTTTTTACTACGGGGTTTTGAATCCATGACCTTTTTACCATGGAGTTCCTCGATGAATTTTTTACCAAGGAGTTCCCTAAAAAAACCTTGTCACTATTTATTTTATTTCCCCTGAGCTTATTTTGTTATTATTTTTAAATTTAGTTACTTTTTTTTATTTTTCTTTTACCAAGGAAAAAATGTTAAATAGGACATTACAACATCTCTACCATATTAACCTAGAGAAATTTATTTTTTTTATTTTATTTTGACCTAATCAAAATGTTAATTATGAAATGTAAATAAATTGAATATATTATATAATTGATTTGAGCATGTTCTAACTTATAGATGAAAAGGTATTTTTCATGACATTTTTTTTCTAGTTAATTTTAATCAAAATCTGGCAAATATTTTTGAAAATTTGGTTTAATATTTATAATTTGAGTGCCCGTGGGTTTTTTACGGTCTTGAATCTATTTATGCATTCAAAAATTCATTTTAAAACAACAAAAAATCACATTTTTTCTTGAATTTGTTTTGCTAGTTTCCGACAAAAAAGTCTATAAGTTAGACTACATCATTTATACAGTTCAATATTTATTAAATTTGTGTAAAGTTTAATAATTTTTAAATTTATATTTTATGAAGAAAAAGGATGAGAAATAATTCTAAAAATTATAGTATTCTTGAAGTTCCTAGGTTCCTTAAAAATATCATTTTTTTCATCGAACATACCACTAACTAAACTCAAACTTAATTTAAACAAGTAATAATAAATTTAATAGAATTTGAGAAATAATAATAAAGTTAGCCAACATTACTCTTCAAACCCCAGTTATCCCTTATCTCGAGAATGTGTTCCAATGGTTTGGTGGGGATGTTTGGTCACCACACGTCTCACAGTCTAATCCTATACAAGACTAGTGCTCCAGGTGCGATTTTTTCAATTGAAAAAAAAAAACTACACCCAATGAAATGATGGGATATTAATTCCCAGCGCAAACCAAATTAACAGAAGATCACCCACAACAAGAGTGAGAAACATGATAGACCAACCTGTTGACATACGTAAGCAGACCTATTGACATACATAAGTGTAGGATCAATTCTATTATAGGTCCATGTAATATAGAAATTTCAAATTTTTTGGTGATTTAATATTTAATTTTTTTTTTTGTAAGCTTGATGGAACTGCATTTTCATCATGTCCAATATATCACCTTGATTGGGGCAGGGAATTGAACCGATGACTTCACATCAAGGAGGGCCTTAAGAATGCACCCAATCACCTTCTATCCAAGACCCCAAGTGGACTTGTATATTTAATTTTTAATTTAAATATATTTTTATAAAATTTTGGTTTACTTTTTAGTGTAATTAATTTAAAAATTGTGGGTGAATTATTTTAGAAAAATAGAAATTAGCAATTCTCTTTATTGAAAAATCATGGAAAATTAGCCAATTTACTAAATTTATCTCGGAAATGTTCTCTTCATTAAATTATCTTTGTCCTAAAAAATTAAGGTGATAACATTTTTCACAAAATTGTTTAGGTATTTTTGGAATTACACATTTATCATGTAGGACATTTAAAGTTCTTGAAAACATACCATACTTATTATAGGTTTGCCCAAATATAAAGAAAATAATATCATTATGGTAGTGGTACATTGCATGACAAAGTAAGTCTATTTTTCATTTTTTTCTAATTATTTTAAAGAAAGTATAGTGGCATAAGATTTCATAGAAACAACTTGAAATCTACATGGAATATCAAATATTACTGTAAGTGATAGAGATCCAATTTTCACTGACTTTTTTGGACTATTTGTTTTTTGGGTACTCAATTAGTGTTGGGTTGGGTAGTCAGTTGCCTAAAAATCATCTTACCATACACAATCCAATGCATAAAATGATATTGTGAATACATGTTTAGAAGGATATTTACTTTTCTTTATATATGATAAATAAATAAAATAGGTCAAGTGGTTGTTCTTGGTAGAATGGTGGTGCAACACATATTTTCATACTTCATAAAAAACGTCCCCATTTATGGACCTTTATGGACATAATTCTCCATCCATCACAACACCATTGAAAGAGAATGTAAAGTCTTAAGAAATATGTGACCACATAGGGCATCAACAAGAGGTTCACATATTACTAGATGAAAATTTGGTTATATACAAGAAAATAGGATGAAAAAATAAGATCAACAATGAAAAAAAAATTTATGTTATGAAACCAACTCGTAAAATAGAAGAAAAGAGAGACCAATGACTTAGAAATAAACCTCTTCGAGGGGGCAACCTCATTTACATTACATAAATAACC
This sequence comes from Pinus albicaulis, assembly GCA_034641835.2. Classification (NCBI taxonomy): domain Eukaryota; kingdom Viridiplantae; phylum Streptophyta; class Pinopsida; order Pinales; family Pinaceae; genus Pinus; species Pinus albicaulis. Next base: position 177,918 of record JAXQQM020081963.1, on the reverse strand, counting down.
AATTATTGGATGATACAAATGAAAAAACCTCCTTTCTATATATAAGAGTCCATGGAGTCACAATATAATCCTAGACGACCTAACAATAATAATGTAAGGAAACAACAATATCAATATTGGGCTTTTATGGGGCACAATAATAACAATATGGGGACTATAGGGTACATCAATAACAATAAGGGGGCTACACTCACAACAATAAGGGACTACAGTAGTAATATAGGGACCTAACATGCCCCTCTCCTTCAAAAAAGTGTTTTCCTCAACACTTGAGTAGTTCTGGATGCTTCTGTATAAAATTCTTATCATCTCATGTGGAATATTGAGTGGGTAAGTTCTTCCACTTGATTAGACACTCTGAAATTGATTGATTTCATAGCTGTCGAGTTCTTGTTTCCATGACTGTGTCACGTTCCAATATGATTTTTCCTTCCTCGTCAAGTTCTGGAAATATTGTTTGAACTGGAAATTTGTCACCTATAACCTTCTTTAAGCATGAAACATGGAAAACTGGGTGCACTCGAGAAGATGTAGGAAGCTCCAATTTTTATGCCATAGTAAAAATCTTTTGCAACACCTTGTAAGGACCATAGTACTCTGGTGATAATTTATTATCCTTCTTAGCTTGCTTGAGGGAAATTTATTTGTATGGTTTTAGTCGTAAAAGCACCAAGTCACCTACATCAAAACTTCTCTCATTGTGATGTTGATATGTCTGGTGTTTCATTTGATTCTGTGCCAAATTTAGGTTATCCTTTAAGAGTTGGAGAAATTTTTGTTGGTGCTCGATGTGATCTTCCACTACTTGAACCTTAGAATTTTATCTTAAAGATGATGTGATGGATGGTGGATGATATCCATAAAGTGCCATAAATGGGGTCATTTTTGCTGCAGTGTGGAAGGAAGTGTTATACCACCATTCAGCCAGAGGTAATTACTTGACCCATTGTTTTTTTTTATCAGATACAAAGCAATTAATATATCCTTCCAAATATTTGTTAACTATCTCATTTCCCAACGGGTTGAGGATGATAAGATGAGCTATGATCTAGTTGAGTACCCAAATAATAAAATAATTTCAAACAAGAATTTCTAGTGAAAATGGGATCTATGTCACTTATAATAATATTTCGGTTTCCACGTAGCTTTTGAATTGTTTCCATAAATGTAGTAGCAATTGTACTTGCTTTAAATGGATGAGATAATGCAAAAAAGTGTTCATACTTGGAAAGTATATCAATTAAGACCATGATGATACTATTCCTTGAGAATTAGGTAAAATTGTGATAAAATCCATTGGAATGGATAAAGTTTGTAGTAGACTCGGGGTCTTAATTGTCTCAACTTTATTTTCCTAGAAAACCAAACATTCTGCCACAAAATTTTGAATATTAGATTTAACGCCATCCTAAAAAATTATTTCTTCACCCTGTGGTAAGTTTTTAAAGATATCGAGTGTCCTCCTAAGGGAGAGACGTGAAATTCAAAAAGAATATTTTGTTTTAGTTGGGAATTCTTACAAAGATATAAGTGATCTTTGTACCATAAGGAATCATTTTTCCAATTAAATGTATCAGATGTACTGGGACCTTGCTGCAAATTTTGAATGAGTATTCACACTTATTCGTCATTCTTGCATTCCCCCCTTGCTTTGGTTATCCAATTTGGTTGGATAATATAAATGGCACAAAGTAATGCTTCAACATCCTCATCCTTTCTTGGGAGTGCATCTACAACAACATTTATCTTCCCTTTTTTATAGATGACTTCAAATTCATAACCCAACATCTTTGAGACCTATTTTTGTCTCTCTTATGAAGATATTCTTTGTTCCAAAAAGTATTTAAGACTATCATGATTAGTTTTTTACCCTTAAGTTTCTTCCCATTAGGTAAGGCCGCCATTTATTTTCTGCATGTAGTATCACCAACATTTATTTCTCATAAATATATTTTTGTAAATAATTTCTGTTTATTAGGTAGCTTTCAAAATCAATGGGTCTTCCTTCTTGAATTAAAACAACACATGTTCCATTTATTAAGGCATCACATTCCACAATAAAGGTTTTTTTGAAGTCTGGCATAGTTAAGACTAATTCTTGACACATTGCCTCTTAAAGATGTTCAAAGGCCTTAGTTGCTTCAGGAGTCCATGAAAATTCATGTTTCTTCAATAATGTTGTTATAGGTTCTACTATTCTCCCATAGTACTTAAAAAAATTGTGATAATACCATGTTAACCCAAGAAATCCTAGCAACTACTTTATGGTTGTGGGGAATTTCCATCCCTTAATGGCTTTAATTTTTTTAGGATCTACCTTAACACCCAACTAAGATACAATATGACCCAGATATTCCACCTCTTGTACTCCAAAGCAAAATTTGGATGATTTTTCATATAATTTTTTCTCCTCGAATAGTTTGAGCACCCTGTCATCATGGGTAACATGATCCTTGCAAGACCTGTTGTAGATTAGTATAGCATCAAAAAATACTAACACAAATTTTTTAAGGAAGGGTTTGAAAATGGAACTCATCAACCCTTGAAATTTTGAAGGTGCATTGGTAAGGAAAAGAGGCACGCCCAAAAATTCATAATGACCTTCATGAGTTCTAAATGTTGTTTTCGGAATGTCTTCATTCTTCATTCTAATTTGATGATATCCTGAACGAAGATCCAAATTGGTGAAATAAATTGCTCCATGTAATTCATCCAATAATTCATCAATCACATGAATGGGAGATTTATCTTTAATAGTGATCTTATTGAGCTCCCTATAATTCAGACACATGCACCATGATCCATCCTTCTTGTGCACTAATACTACTGGAGCGGAGAAAGAAATTTGACTAGGTTGAATTATACCAGCCTCTAGCATTTCACTCTTTTAGACATAAGGATATCTGTAAGGCCTGATGTTTGGAGGAACACTTCCCGGAATCAAATGAATAACATGATCATGATCATGAATAGGTGGGAATCATTTGGGAGTTTCAAACACCTTGAAATGATTTTCCAAGACTTTTTCGAGATCTGGAGAAATAAATGATTTTGATGTTGGAACTTCTAGCAAGCATAATTCTGAAATTATTCCTCATTGTTCTTTATTCAGAATATTTGTCATGACATTAGAGCTTATTATCTTTCCCAACTTCCCTGCAATACCATATAATTCAACTTCCTTTCCTTTCAAAAAACATTTCAAGAAAAGTTCTTGAAAATTAAAAGCTATTGTCCCCAAAGATTGTAACCATTGTACTCCTAGTACAACATCAGCACCACCCATTGGAATGGAGAGGATTGGAATATTCAGTACACATTATCCCATGGTTAGCTTGATATTATGGAACTTTCCTGAGGAATTTATAGTTCCTCCATTTGCAACCATTACTTGACACTCTGGTGCTTGGTACATGAAGCAATTCAATTCCTTCGCTACCTTACAATGAATAAAAATATGGCTACTAACCAAAACATTATTTAATTTTTCTTATTGATATGTCCTTTTATCTTCAGAGTTTGAGGAGTGTTAATTCCTATCAATACATTACATGATATGGTTGGATTCATTTCTTCTTCCTCTAGGGTTGGTTCCTAGTGTATATCCTCTTCTCTTGAAGTTTCTTGTTCCTTTTCTTCCTCCTCTTCATAATATATGTAAAATAATCTCTTCTCATCTCACTTATTACCTTTAGTGTATTTTCTATCAAAATTGTAGCAAAGCCCTTTTTCTCTTTTTTCTTCCAATTGTTGTGGTTTCAACCTTGTAGGTTGTGGAAGTCTAGGAGTAGCAACACTTACATCTTTATAGTTGTGAGCGGTAGGCTTCCTTGTCTCCATAATTTTACTTTCAAATTTTCTTGCCAACCTGAATGCCTTCTCCAATGAATCAAGTTCCCAAAGGCGAACCTCATGTTGCATGTTATCCTTTGAAGTCCCTATGAAGACATCAATCCTGTGTTCCCCTGGAATATCAATTTCCTTTATATTAATTTTGTGGAATTCCTCAATGTGCTCCACCATTGAAGCCTTTTTTTTGGGATTTATCAATTGGCTAAAGGTGTTTCTCTCTGCATCCTCATAATGTGCTATCGTTTCCTCCATAAAAATTGACCAAGTGATAATTTTTTTACGAGATAAAAGCCATCGATACCATAAAAATGTAATTTTTTCTAAATATAAAGTTGCAATGTGTACCTTTGTGTGTTTTTCACATTATGGAGATCAAAATATTACTCCATATGGAGTATCCATGTTACCATATCATTTCCATCAAACTTCCTCATATAGATCTTTGGAATATGGTGGGTCTTAAATCCAACGTTAGAGTCTATGAAATCATGATTAACATTTCTTGTGTTCTCATCATTAGTTTTCTCTACTACCTTTCCGCCATTAGGAATCATTTCTTATAGAAATTTTGTCAAAAATTCATGCAAACCTTCCATGTCTGCTTTTATATCATTCATGTCTTCCATGTTACCTTTCAGTTTTTCCTCTATGCATTGATCTTATCTTCCATGCCATCCATCTTAAATTCCTTGTCCTTCATCTTAGCTTCCATTCCATTCTTCAAACCATCCCTCTTAGTTTCCACAATTTCTTCAAACCATCCATGTTAGATTCCATTTCATTTTTGGTTACTTTTTGCGAGAGGGAAATTTGTTGCACTTGGTCTCGTTATTTTGATATATCATGTTGCACTTATTCCTCTTCATGAGTCATAGTAGAGCCTTCTGAGGGCTTAATGGTTGTTGAATTCTTTGTAGGAATAATTTTAGAATCCAATACTGATATCTATGCTTCAATATTCCCTTGGAAACACTTCAAACTGATTTTTCAAACAAGACTTATGCAATTGTTTAAAAAATACACACTTTTTTCTTCCTTTTGAGGAGCTCGATTGAAACTGATGTATCTATGTAATTTAGGATACACAAGATTTTATATTCAGTTCTGTATTATCCCTCTTAGTTTTCTTTCCAATTCCACAGGTCTTACCGAATTTGGATTCTTCAAGGCAAAGCTATGACCAATCTCCCTCAATGTCATAATTATGGATTGGTTCAATAGAGTGAACCTGTATGGCATGTCACATGTCACTGTTTCCTCCTTCGACTCGAAAATTGAAATACAGGAAACTACGATCCATGTGCTTGCGGTCACTTTTTATAGAATTCCAATCCGATGCTCAGAGAGAGAGTTATGACGATTTTCTCAAGGTCTCCTCTTTGAGATGAAATTTGGGAGCTTGCACAAACCTAAACTTCCACAGATAATACCTCCGAAAAAATTGTGAAACAATATCTAAATATTTTACAGGGCGTTCCTCAGGATTTCAGTGCAAATGGGTTTTTTTGTATCTTATGAACCTTCGTAGAAAATTTTTTATAGAGAAAATGGCACGATGACCTATTTGAAGTAGCAAAACCCTAGAATCCAAAGCTCTGATACCAAATTTTATGAAACCAACTCATAAAATAGAAGAAAAGAGAGATCAATGAATTATAAATCAGCCTCTTCGAGGGGGAAACCTCCTTTACATTACATAAATGAAAAATTATTGAATGATAAAAATGAAAAAACCTCCTTTATATATATAATATTTCATGGGGTTACAATACAATCCTAGCCGACCTAACAATAATAATGTAAGGGCACAACAATAACAATAGTGGGCCTTTACGGGGCGCAATAATAACAATATGGTGAGTAAAGGAGTACAAAATTAACAATAAGGGGGCTACACTAACAACAATGATGGACTACACTAGTAATATAGGGACCTAACAATTGATGTTGGGGATATGATATTTGTGACACTGCAACCCTATAAATAGATGTCTCAAAAGCAACAACAAACGGACAATAAATTGGCACCAAGGTATTAGGTCCCTTATAAAGTGCTATAGAGCATTGGAGATATGGCTTACAAATTGGAGTTTCCTCTTTCTTAATTTATACATTTAGCCTTCCTTTTTTCTTTCTTAAATAAGGTAATTGGTAACAAGATCCTAGTCCAAACTATTTTGATATATATTAATGAAGAATGGAAAATCGTACTTAAACCAAAAACAATATGAAAAATAAGGATTAAGAAATTGATAAATTAAGAAATTAATGAGTACTTTATCAAATGGAAGAACATATTAGTGGAAGACATTTTCATGCATAAACATTTGCAATTAATGAAGTGTTGTGGAGAACACTTCATTGGAGGGAAGGGGCATGTTAAGCCATATATAAACCCCATGTTAATCTTAAAACCTCTTATGAAGCCCTAGTTATCGAGTTAGTATGATTCTATATATTTTTATGATGGCTAGAAACTTTCATTATAATTGTACCATTTATCTCCTATATTAAGGAGAGCTAGTCGTAGGACCATCAAATCTTATCTTATACATTGTATTCATTATAAAATAATAATTCCCCCTCAAAATGGGTTCTAATTATTAGTTTGCCATCATATTTAGGGTGAAAGTTTCATAACAGTATATTGTTCAATAAATTGACTTCCTTCAAGGTACAACAAATGAACGTAACTAAATATCAATTGAGTTATGAAACATGTGCCCAAATTTAGTTGGTGATACTTATTATCCAAAAAACCATTTCTTTATGCACTTGTTATAGGGATTATTTCTCGGTTTTCTTACCTCCAGTTGGTAGTGTAATGTTGAGTATGTTTTTAATATTACTTGAATATGAGGGAGTCCACGGATCATTTTATTTTTCCTCTTTGATCAAATCCTTCTCATTTTTTTCTTCTACATTCACCACGCATTCTCTCTTTTAGGATCATTTTTTTACCAACACCCTTCTCCTCTTTTATTTATCCTTTTTCTCCTCCATTGGTGATTTTAGGTGTTACACTTCCATATTTTTTTTTCCAAAACCTCAAAACAACTTGTCAAGATGAGATTTCAGAGATAATTTCATTGTGGGAGGAAATTTTCCATGTTTTTTTTTCAAGCTAAAAAGGTGTTTATTCATTTATATTTTATACAAAAACAGAGTATGTAAATTAATAGTGGAGACGTACGACTAGGGAAACCAACACCTCTACTAACATAATATTAGTTTTATTAACTAATTATGGGTATACAAAAGGGATTACTACTAGCTTGAGAGAATTAGGCATAACTAAGAGTAAATTAAAATGAGAGTATAAATAAAAAAATTAGGGGATGGTGGACTTTCCTCCATTGAAATTTCTAGGATCACAATGTCGGAGTCTATATTAGCTTAGAAATAGTCAAAAGGTTAAGAGTCCTTGATGAGATCTGTAGGATTATATTTTATACCCCTAAAGTCATGGTGGACATCCTCACTATTGAGAGAAAAGTATTTCTAAGGTGAGAGAAAAAATCCCCTCTAAGTAATGGATAAGGTGAACATTAATCACAACATAAAATAACTAATGACAACATGGTTAAATCATTATTATATTTCACCATTAAAAAAATGAAATAAATTGAAATAAAAAAAATCTGAAAAATAATAATAATGAAGCGTGTCTTTCTTAACCAATGGTAAAGAAAAAGCCTTATGAGACACCAAGAGGATGTGGAAACTGGTTGGATATTTAAAGAAAAAACCTTATGAGACACCAAGAGGAAGTGGCAACTAGTGGGATATTTATCCTTCCCCTTATGAGTAAAAATATCTACGAACTCGTTCTCTATAATAGCAACTCAATGAGGAGGATGGGAGCACATGCGACTAGGGTTTCTAGGACGAGGTAGGGTTCCAAAAGTTTCAGGCCACCAAGAAGAAAAAAGCATCATGTTTCAGGTGCTAGAACACTAACGGAGAGAATGGGGACACCATATAGGGGGGCACGATCGCCTCCTACAACAAAGTAACAGTGGGGGAAGCAAGCGGGAGAAAAGAAAAATAATTTGGCCCCTAATAAATGATGAGGATACCCGGTTGGTCCTTGGCACAAGATGGGAGGCCCAAATGAGAGGCTAGTGCCTTTTGCGGGTGACCAAGAAGCCCAGATTTTTGATATCTTCAAAAAAACTTGAACGATATTGCAAGTATATGAAGGACGATGCGATAATATGTAATCTCATTGGAACTTTGCCAATGGAAAAATATCTGGTCAAATGGATCCAACTGAAATGAAAACCAAACGGCCACATCGAACTGAAGCTCGGTGCCAGAGGCTTATTCACAGTAATATTCTCGAACCTACAAGAAAAAGAGAGAATATTTGAAAATGGGCCTTAATTCTATCATAATGTAGGTCTATTCATGAGATATTGGGAGGAATGCTATAACCCTGACCAGTAATACTTCCTGACGACATCGATATGGGTACGATTATTTTCCCTACCAGTAGATATCTAGGATTTGGAAATACTGGAAGTGATTGGAAACTCCATTGGTAGGTTTTTCAAGATAGCCAAATCCACTTGCAGAGGTAGATACATGTCATATGCATACATCTTTGTGTATATTAATATAGTGGATCCCCTTCTAGATAGGGTCGAACTAGAATACAATGAAGAGGTATGGTAGCAACCCCTGGATTATGAACATATCTCATTTAGATGTAGAAGATGCCATGCTTATGGCCACCTGTTTAAAGCTTTCCCCTTGAATAATCATGAAATAGGGAAATCGGAGGAGGGGAAAATAATAGAGAATGCAACGGAAGAGGAAAATGGGTTTATAGAGGTTAAGAGGAAAATTAAATCCATGAAAGCTCAGCAGACACTAAATCCTAACCACCCCAAGCAGAAAAAAATTAGAACAGGTATGCAGTGCTTGTAGAGGAGGAGGAAACATTAAAAGTGGAGTAGAAGACGAGGGCTTACCAAGAGACTCGACGGGGGAGAAGCTAAAGGAGATGGAGGCGGAACCACAAGGAAATCAAGATAGAACAACATAAACATGACACTAAAAAGAAAAGTAACTGAAAGCTGCTTATATACGTAGAGGAACAAGAACAAACCCTAGATAGTTCCGCCATGGAAATTGAAACAAAGAATGATATATGAGCTGGAGGAGCATGCTGATGAGGAGGCTACTAAATGAAAAAATGAAAGAGACATCTGATGAGTCTTTGATAATGAGGATGAAAAGAAAACTATATGATACATGTTTCAAAGAAGAGGTACAACAGAAACAAAAAAATGTGGATCAAGGAGAACAACAAGGACCCCAACATGTGGCCAAAGGGGGGAAAAAGAAAGGAAGGAAAAATATTCAGGAATAAATACAAATTGTTGGAGAGCCATTAGTAAAATCAGGGAAGGTAATACAAATTTCAATGGTATTCCAAAAAATCCACAAGGTTTCCCAATGATAGTAATCTCATGCAATGTGAGAGGCTTAAACAATTGTGGAATGCAAAGGCACCTCCAAGAATTCCTGCAAAAGGAGAAACCCCAGATCATGCTCCTCTAGGAAACAAAGGTAATTGGGCAAAGAATGACAGCTATCATCAACCAAATGAAACCACGATACAAAGTAATAGAAATATATGCAAAGAGTAGCATGGGAGGAATAGCAGTACTCTGGAATCTAGCAGTCATAACTGTATACATGTGGATGAGTATGCCATGCATACTATCAGGCATATTCTGACGTATCGGAGCCAAAGAAAGGGTACTTATCTTGCAAGTTTATGGTCCTCACATTCCAAGAGAGAAGGAGGCCTTTCTCCAGGCCTTAGGGAAGCTAAGAGTACTACACAATGAAAATTTATGGTTGATCAGAGGAGAATTTAACCTTATTACATCGCTTGTGGAAAAAAAAGGTGGAATACGATGAGAAGAACCTGAAATGGAACTATTTAGAAATATGCAAGCTTAAATGAATATGGTGGAATTACCTATAATTAATGGCATCTATACCTGGAACAACAGACGTGGTGGGTGACACCAGATAGCCTCGAGGCTGGATCACTTGATGGCATCAAAGGACCTTATCAGCAGAGATCTCTAATATGAAGCATCAATTCTCCCATGTTTGGGTTCTGACCACTGGCATATTAGGTCAGAGGTGGACTTCAAAGAGGGGCACAAGAATTGACCCTTCTGGTTCGAATCATTCTGGATGTGAGCTACAACCTTCCTCAACAAATTTAAAGAGTGGTGGAAGACAAAAATAGAACAAGGGAGAAATGATATGCACACCTTCCAACCGAGGTTGAAGGAACTAAAACAAAAAATCAGGAAATGGAACAAGGAAGAATATGGGAATTTCCACACAGAAAAAGAAATCCTTCAAGGAAATATGAAACACATACAACCTAATATGATCATGCAAGGAAGGATGGAAGATTTAGCATAAGAGGAAGGAAATATGGTTACTCAAATAGAGGAAAGAAGGAAGCAAGAGGAGATTTTATGGAGGCATAAATATCACCTCCAATGGCTCAAGGAAGGAGAAAGGACTACCATATTCTTCCATAAGGCCATGATCCAACATAAACAACAAACTATAATATTATCACTGAAGGACCAAGAGGGAAATCAAGTGTTTGAGCACACTGAGATGGAGAATATCACGTTAAACTATTTCTAAATTCTCCTGGTAGAGCCAAACCAGGACAGGACAATGACAATCAACCGGATCACCGAACATATACCACGGCTAGTAAACAGTGACCAAAACCTTGCACTAATGAGCACTATCACTATGGAAGAACTGGAAGAATTAGTCAAAGGGCTAGAAAATAATAAAGCGCCAGGACCAGATGGATTCACAACAGATTTCTACCAAGCAGCATGGCCAATCATAGGATCGAACATCTTGAAGGTGGTTGAAGAATTCCGGAGAACGAGAAAGGTACATCCTACCCTCAATTCTACATTTTTAGCTCTAATTCTAAAACTGGATCATTCGGAAGAGCCTAAAGACTTTCTTCCAATTTCTCTATGTAATTTTATCTAAAAAATTCTACCAACCATTATTGTGAACCATCTCAAAACCCTTCACCCAGATTTTATTTCCCCTGAACAAACTAGTTTCGTAAAAGGGCACCAAATCATGGATGGGATTGCGACAACTCAAGAAGCAATCCATTCCCTTAAGACCCTCAAAGCCAAAGGAATGATGATTAAGTTGAACCTCTCAGACGCCTATGATTGCCTAAGGTCGACCTATATATGTCAGATCCTTCAGGCTTATGGTTTTGATGATCGTTGGATCCAACGGATCTCATCCCTGATATCAACTCTGATGTTTTCCATCCTTCTCAATGGTTCACCAACCTCCACATTTAATGATTTACGAGGACTATGTTAAGGATACCCTATATCCCCTTTCTTTTTATCACGACAGAAGAAGTCTTAGGCCATTATATCAAAGCCAAAACTGAGGCAGGAAAATTCAGAGGCATGAGAATGTGGGGTAGTGATTTAGCCCTTACCCACCAACAATTTGTATATTATATCATGATGTTCTTCCAAGGTACCCTGAAAGAAGAAAGGATCCTCATGAACATCCTCCAGGACTTCATGCAAGCTTTTAGAAATCAGATAAATAAATGGAAATACAAAATATACTTCTTCCAAATCACTGTTCAAACTCAAATTTTCTTGGCCATAACCATGGGCTTTCAGATATGCAATCTTCCGGCCAAGTATCTGGGCATCCCCCTAAGCATAAACTCCCTCAGAATACCTAATTGGAAGCCCCTACTAGGTCGAATGCAGGGACCCCTTCATTTAATTATACCTTAAGGGATCTAAACATGGCAGCTAATCGGGTTATCATTTTGAAAGAAGTGCTTCAAGATATACCTGTATACCAACTATCAAGCCTTACAACCCTAAAAATGGCCTGTAATGAAATGAAAAACATATGTAAAAAATTCATGTGGCAAGGCACGAAAAAAGAAAAAAAATGGGCTCTCTTATTGTGACAATATCTATCCAGACCTAGAAAGGAAGGAGGTTTGGGGCTCTGAACCTGTATACCCTCAACCAGGTGTTGGGGGAAAAGTTATGGTTGATCTGAAATAGGACTCAATATTTTCCAAAGTGAATTTATTGTTAAGTTGATCGCTTAGTGTGGAAGACTGAAGGAAATAAATTTATTTTACGACTTAATCCATAACTTAAGAAGCACAATTAAACATGAATTTGAAATAAATAACATAGATAGAAGACATAAAACATTGATTACGATGTTCATCCCTGGTGGAATACGTCTCTCGGTCCTATTTCAAGATGGGCGTATGTTTTATTAAGGAATGATCTAAGGAAATTGTTACATAGAAATTCACTAGACTGAATGTTCTCACATGCACCTCTAGTATCTGTAAATAGAAATCTCTCTCTCCTAGCTTTCCAACGCCTATCTTGGTTCCCAATTCCGCCTCCAGAAGACCAAGATACACCTCAAATAAAACTTCCTCTCTCTTAAAGAATTCTAACTACATGTCTTCAAAATACTCTTCTTTTCTCATCATGAGAAATGGTGGTTTTATAATGATAGGCCAAGTTCAAGTTGAATCCCTTGGGCCAAAAATGGTATATGGTTGAGTGCATTTAACTTTTTAAGTGGATTAGGTTCTCGTTCTTATAAAAATCATACACCTTTCACATAGATTACATGGTGGATAACTTTAACATGGCACACATTAACTTAAAAACCCACAAATAGACCATATGATAAAAGTAAACGCTGACGGCTCTGAAAACGGTGGAGCAAAGAACCATTTGAAAGTTGACCAGTGGGAAATTTAACCATTGGCTGCCACCTAGGCGGTCAGGCTCCGGTGGTTTGGCAACTGTGTGGTGACTCTCACATGTGACAATTGTCTGCAGTCAGCTCTGCCAGACAATTGCGGTCAACTCCACAAACTGGGTGGGTTCAAAATGTTGTTCACATTTGATGCAACCTCCACCCGAAAGTCAACTCCGATGCAGTCAAGTTGTGTTTAATGTATGGGTTATTACATAGTCTGAAAGGGGTTTAAAAATAGTTTTAAACTTTGAACCGTTACATAGGTTTACACCATAATTTTGTAACATTTTTACATGTCATTTGTGCTAGGTTTTAGGATTAGGAGCATATAATGTTGTCACTTAGGTATTTCACCATAGGTTTTCACTTAGGATTAATGACTTAGGTTTAATGCTAGGTCTTAAACACCATAATTCATACACCACCTTAGCATAGTTTTTTGAAACCTTTTACTTAGGTTTTTTCATGTAGGTTCTTCAACATACAACCTAGTTAAAAAATATAAATTTTACATCCACCCTTGCCATGAAATCACTTGTACCATGCACCAAAATAAATCAAAGATAATTTCATCTAGAACATTGGAGAACTGAAGACGATACTGTCAATCTAAACTAATGTAAGATCCCCTTGGATCAATCCTCTCCACTTGAAAGCTTTTGGACCAACAAAATTTTGATTTGAGCAGATATCATGTGAGGGTACATATCCCTCATGCTTTTTTCTCCATCCACCTCACCTTTCTGGGATTCATGCCTTTGAGTCCCACTCAAAGATATTCAATATCTCCTCGCCTCGAAGTGCGAACCTTCCTGTCCAAGATGGTATATTATTACAACTCATTCATATACTCAGGTGTCAAATCATCAACGGTAGGAATCTGTGTATCTTCCTCTGGATCAAATATCATCGAAGGTTCATACAACTTTATATTTTCTACATTTACAACTGAATAAATATGCATGTAAGGAGGTAAATCTGACCAGAATGTATTATTTCCAATATTTTATAAAATCTTAAAAGGACCATACCTGATGGGTTTTATTTTCTTACCTTCACCTTTCAACCTGTATTTATTGATCTACAACCATACCTAATCACCTACCTGAAAATGATGATCTATTCGATGCTTGTCATGGCGCATTTTTTACTTGTCATTCTCTTCTTAACTAATCATATTGATTTATATATAAGTATCCATGAAATGGTACTGTTCTTTATTTGAATTCTCATGTCCATCCACTTTATCTTCTTAACCAAACACGAAATCTATTTGTGACTTTGGTAGATACCCAAAACATGTTTCAAATGGTGACCGCTTAGCCAAAGAATGTAAGGCTCGATTGTAAGCATGTTGCACATAAGGTAAAGATTCATCCCACAACTTAGGATGTTTGCTGCATTAACCTCTGAGAATATGTATCATTGTCTTGTTCACCACTTATGTCTTCCTGTCATTTTGTGGATGAAAATTTGTGCTTTTCTTCACCTTGTTTCCATGAGTCCCCAAAAAGTGGACCAAAAATCTTCTACAAAGCGAGTGTCTCGGTCAGAAATGATGGAAGTAGGTAACCCAAAATGAACCCATACCTATTGAAAGAACATATGTGCAGTATGTTCAACAGTCACTTGCTTTTTGTATGGAACAATAATGCACATCCTTCTGAAATGCTCAACCACGACATACATGTAATCATGCCCTCTCCTGGACATAGGAAGTCCACCAGCAAAATCCATGGAAATGTTGTCCCATGGTCGTGAAGGAATTGGAAGTGGCATATACAAACCAATATTTCGATTTCTTGGTTTGCTTGTCGAACACATCTCACATCCTTTAATGTACTTAACAATTGTTTCATACATACGAGGCTAGTAGCAATACCTTTTAATTTGCGCCATTGTCTTGCTTACGCAAAAATGTCATGAAATGTGAGAAGAATGTGTTTCCCGAATAACATGCACCCTTTATGTCTGTGGTATGTAAAACTTACCCAGATGATATAAAAACCTGTCATGAACATGAAAATTGACTTCTTCCACCTGAGTACCATGAGTTAGTGATTCATAAATATCTTTGAAATCAACATCTGTACTATATTGTTCTAAATAACTTTCAAGTTTTAAAGAACTATTCTACAGCACTATTGAAGCATTCAAAGATGGTCTAGACAACATATCAACAAATTTGTTTGTTACACATTTCTTGTACTTAATTACTAAGTGAAATTTTTGAAGAAATCCCATCCATATGTAGTGGAAAGATTGTTGCAACTTATTATGAGACTGAAGGTACTGAAGTGACTGATGATCTGTGTGAATCACTATTTCCTTACCCATTAAGTAGTGTCTCCATTTCTTAACACTTTCAACCTAAGAAAACAATTCTTTATCATATGTCGGATCATTTTCAACTGCCTTAGAAAAAGTTTCTGAATGAAAACAAATAGGTTTCCCGTTTTGAAGTAAGACTGTGCCCATTGCATAACCACTAGCATATGTTTCAATTTCAAATGGCTGTTGAAGATCTGGTAAAGCTAAGATTGGTGTTGTGAAAATTTTCTACTTAAGTGTATAAAAATATTTTTGTTGTTTATCTCCCCACTGAAAGGAAAATTTAGATCCTGTTAAAGCATGTAATGGTGATGCAATCAAAGAAAACTAAGAAATGAATTTTTTCCAATATTGAATTGCACCTATGAAACTCCTGACTTCAGTCACATTATGTGGTCTTGGCCACTTAACAATCACATCGATTTTAGTTGGATCTATTTTCAAATGACCACCTCCAACTATGTAACCAAAATAAATCAATGAAGTTTTCCCAAACTCACATTTGGACAGTTTAAGGTACAATTTTTCCCTTTGCAACACTTCAAATACCTGTTTAACATGCCTAACACGCTCTTCCATACTGGAACTAAAAATCAGGATATCATCTAAGTAGATTATGACAAATTTATCAATCTATGGACGTAATACATCATTCATAACCTGCATGAAATTTTTTGGAGCATTACACAAACCAAAATGTATCACTAACCATTCTTCACCTTCCTTCTGAGTTTTCACTGTTTTCTTTCCCTTCGAACTGCTCTTCCTCTTGCTGTCTTTGGAATCCTTGATTTCCATCTATTTGGATGCTTTCTGTGAAAAATTGAACGTTTTTCCACCTAATTCAATATGTATGGCTTGAACACACACTTCATCAAAGTCAGTGGGATTAAACATCAATAAGGTATGTTGTAAATAAGAATGTAAACTGCCAATGTACTTTAATAAAGTTTCACATGTATCCAATGGAATACCAAGCGCCAAAGTTTTCTTCCTCAACTCCTGAGTAAACTCTTGAACATTTTTCCCTTTACCTTGCCTCAAATTCTACCAATCAATAACATCTTGTTGTATGTATCCTAAAGGATAGAATTTTTTTATGAGAGCTTTTAAAAACTTAGACCATGAAGAGATGAATTTACCTTTCCGCTTTAAATCTACTGAGTTTTACTTTCCCACCAGCTTAAAGTTGTTCCCCATATTCTAAGTGTAGTTGAATGAATTTGTGTTCTTTCATAATAAATGTTCTGAATTCTAAATATACTTCTAACTGCTTAATCCAGTTATCTAACTTTTCAATATTTATTTCGTCATCATAAATAGGTAGTTCAAATTTTACATCAAGTTTCAAAAGACATGATTTCTGAGGTTTCTTTCTGTTTCAGAATCTGAACTGGAAGAAGAAGAATAAGAATATGATGAAGATGATGGATGAGAAGGAGGTTTATCAGATTTTTCCTTTTCCCTTTTACTTCTTCGTTGCTTTCAAATATGAAGTTGCATCTCATGCCTTCTTATCTTCATATAATTCTCCCAACATCTATTGCATGTTCAAAAACATTTCTGAATATGTTCATCACCCATGACCTTCACTTCAGGAGTTTCACCTGCATCGAATCTTCTCATCGTCGATTGTTGAGCGACTTTCCACTTTCCAACTTCTGAGTCAATCTCCTTGAGCGTTCCTTCTCCATGTCGAAACCTGGACCTAGTTAAAATTCACTAGAAAAAATCCTACAAAATGCAACCTTCTCTGATACCAAAATATATGATCTGAAATAGATCTAAAATAGGACTTCTGAAATAGGACTGAATATTTTCCAAAGTGAATTGATTGTTAACTTGATCACTTAGTGTGGAATATTGAAGGAAAGCAATTGATTTTACGACTTAATCCATAACTTAAGAAGAAAAATTAAACATGAATTTGTAGCAAATAACATAGATAGAAGACAACAAACATTGATTATGGAGTTCATCCCTCGTGGACTACGTCTCTGGGTCCGCTTTCAAGACGGCCATCTATTTTATTAAGGAATGATCCAAGGAATTATTTACACATAAATTCACTAGACAGAACGTGCTTGCAGGAACCTTTTGTTTCTATCAATAGAAAGCTCTCTCTCCTAGCTTTCCAACACCTATCTCGGTGCCCAATTCCACTTCCTGACAACCAAGATACACCTGAAAGAAAATTACCTCTCTCTTAGAGAATTCTGACTACAAGCCTTCAAAACACTCTTCTTTTCTTATCATGAGAAATGGTAGTTTTATAATTACAGGTCAGGTTCAGGTCAAACCCCTTGGGCCAAAAATGGTATATGGTTCAATGTATTTAAGTGGATTAGGTTCTCGGTCTTATAAAATTGATACACCTTGCACATAGATTACATGGTGGATAACTTTAACATAGCGCACATTAACTTAAAAACCCACAAAAAGATGATATGATAAAAATAAACGCTAATGGTTCTATAAACGATGGAGCGGTGAACCGTTTGACATGTGACCGGTGGGAAGTATAAATTACCGACCGGCACCCAAAGGTCAGTGGTCCTGTTTTGGTAACTAGGGACACTCTCATATGTGACACTGTCTATGGTCAACTTCATTCAGCAATTGCAGTGCCTTCAGGTGCCTAGACCTCCACAAATTGCGTAGGTTCAAACTGTTTGCTTACATGTGCTTCAACCTCCGACCGATAGTCAACTCCCGATTACCACAAAGATGTGTTTAATATATGGTTTATTACATAGTCCGAAAGGGGTTTAAACATAGTTTTAAACTTTGAACTAATACATAGGTTTACACCATAATTTTGTAACATTGTTACATGTCATTCTAGGTTTTAGGATTAGGACCATATAGTGTTTTCACTTAGGTTCTCACCAGATAGTTTTGTGAATCCTTAGGTTTAATGCTAGCTAAACACCATAAGTCATACACCACCTTAGCATATTTTTTTGACACCTTTTACTTAGGTTTTGTCATGTAGGTTCTTCTAACATACAACCATAACATATAACTTTTACATCCATCCTTAAAATAAATCTCACTTGTGCTCATGTACTAAAATAACCAAAGACTCTTTTCATCCATAACACTAGAGAACTAAAGACAATATTTTCTGATTCGATTTGATGTAAGAGCCTCCTCGGATCAATGGAGATGGTTGCGTGGGGAGAAGATATACGGGTGTTATGTAACCAAAATACGTGATGTCATACAACATGGAAGAAAACTTAGAATTGAAACGCTAAGACTATCTCAATTTGGAATCCATTTGAAAAAGTAGAGATTTGATCCGTATACATAGTTTTTGGGAAATTCAAGGAGGGGATAAGGCGCAATTTTGGGACAGGAACAACCCAAGAAGCTCTTCACCGTACGAGATTCATTAACCATTCTCATTCAAAAACATACCCAAGAAATGGTAGCTG
Organism: Pinus albicaulis; assembly: GCA_034641835.2. NCBI lineage: Eukaryota > Viridiplantae > Streptophyta > Pinopsida > Pinales > Pinaceae > Pinus > Pinus albicaulis. The sequence goes on along the minus strand of JAXQQM020081963.1, from coordinate 159,436 downwards.
TCCGTCACTACTCGCTAAACGTAAATTGGGGATAACTCGAGGACATTGGAAAATTAATGTAGAACACTTGTAGAACGTATCCGAATCACCACAATGGATAGACTTTGAAAGGAGATGAATTCACGAAAAATTCCAATTACCGAGGGACTCGATATTCTTAGATGGGGGGTCACAAGAAGAATGTCACCATCCAGTGAAGGATACCAAATAAAATCAACACCTAAGTCAAAACCTACCCGCTATCCGGGATAAGATATGGAACCTAAATGGACTTAAATCCAAAACAATGCACAGTAAATGGACCTCAATTTTCCTCATGTGTGTACAATAGGAAATGATAGAACACCTAGTCAATTAGTGTCCCCGTGCTTAGCAAAGCCTATGGAAAAACCACAAATACCTCTTTGGGTATTCCTGGATCATGATAAGAAGTGTATCCCAATCATGATGGAAAAAGATAAGGAGTGTCGAGGACCCGCCAATCCTAAATCAAGCATGGAGCATATCCCCCAGTTCCACTGGGAAGTCCGGGAAGGAATAAAATAGGAATACTAAAGAGTAAAATAATTAAGCACAAGATGTTTGGGGACTATACACCAAAATACTCTGGAAACTATCCCGGTAGAGAAATGGCACCATGATGATCGGAAAGCTTTGACAGTGAAGTAAGGATCCTCAACATGTTTAATATTTCATTGGTGATGTGTTCCAAGTTCATGGATGCTCCATACCCAAAGGATATCAACACAATCCTGTTGGCATGAACCCGCCTGATCTTATAAAATAAACTTCGATGTTGACCGAAAGGAAACCTAGGCTTGGTTGGTTATGGTGGCATCTATACCACATGGAAATTTCATCGTGGTGCAACATCGTAAATGAACAAGTAATAATGAAGTAGAATTCCATGCGGTAAAACAAGGATTAATCCCTGGCTTAGGAGGGAAAGGTATAAGAAATTAGAGGTGGAAGGAGACTCAACTCTTGTGATAGAGACAATAAAAACTGCACCAAGGACCTAAATGAAAGGCAGATAAGCACAGTTGGAGAAAAAATGACTCATTCGTAGAGGATAGAAGCTCTACTCTCGCTATGCGATATATCATTCTGGAGGCATGTGTGACAATCGCAATGTCAGGATTTCTTAGAAAACTATGGATGCAAAAACCGGGGAAGGAGTTTTATTGGATGTAACAAGAGAAAGAATTCGAGCAAGAGGAAGGTTAACATAACCAACAAAAATCATGAAGAAAGAGACAAGGGAATGAGACACACAAACCCCAATCAAGGTGTGACCAGGACGGTGATCCAAGAGCATCCCCCACGTGGATGATGGACTAGGCAAAGAGAGAGGAAGGCCGGCGTAGAAATCAAGCACACCACACGAATGGCATAATGAAGGAAAGTAGGCTAAGCAGGCACAGTTTCTCCCATCGGGGAAAGTAGCACTGGAAGGCCAAGGAATGTATGTAGTAAGGGTAACAACCCATTTTCCATATAAGAGCGTGGAGGAGGCTAAGCTCGCAATGAGAGAGGAGTTTCTGGAGATCGTTAGCCACAACAGGCCTCAGAACGTTACCCAAGAAATAGTCGAGAGACCAAGGTTGTAACCACCGTTTACCAGTATAGGGATGCTGGTCACCACCGGGTCAAGGGTCAGCAATGACGAGAACAGGGAAATGAAGAAAAGAAGGGAAGGCCGGCAAGAAGGTTTGCGTGGGGCCGAGAGGACCGTGGCAAATGGAAAAGGGTGCCCTCCGTGTCCACTAACCGGGCTCCTACAGAGGGGAAGAAATACGAGGGTAGAGATAATGAAAAATATTATACATGCATACATTGAAAGTTTTCCGCTCTCGGGTGAAAGTCAAATCTCCAAGTGGGAAACAAATTTGAGAGAAAGAGCAAGCATGGAACAAATGCAAGAAGAGGCCTGGGAACCTGTGATTGACCTAGAAACACAAGAGGCATGATGTCCCTTTAGAAAATCATCTGACATACCGGATAATGAAAAATTTGTCGGCAAAAGAAAATTTTAAAAATACCCGCAACGAGGAACTAACCCAATGCACAACCCTTTAATAGGGAGGCATGTGAACCAAGTTTGTCAGATCCAAAAGGGTAATCCACAAGCCCAGTAGGTACAATGAAATTTCATGTACTCTGCTCATTCGCATGGAGAAGATGTTGCTGCACATGCGCAAAAGAATAATAAAATTCCAGGTTCAAGTGCGAGGGATCTCGACACCAAGCATCTTCGATGACTGGGGATGGTACCACATTTTCCATGATTTTTGTACTTTTTCATTATGATTTCAGTTAGCTTTTAGTTTATTGATGTATATGTTATAGTAGTTGTAATATGATATTATATAGTATGGAATGTAAAACTCAGTCAACATGCTCAAAACATTGAAATTTTGGATGGTGTTTAATGTGTGACTGGCACACAAAAAACAGTTTTCTGAAAGGTGTCGAGGGCTATCGTGAGAACATATTTTGTAACTAAGATTATAGATAATGAATATAGAAGTACTACCATGTTTACAATCAATATATATATATATATATATATATATATACTTTCTCGTTTGGAAGATATATCTTAGAGATATCTCCGTAATGAATGAAGCCTAACTATATATTAATAAATACTATAATATATTAAATGTTATAATATTATATATAATGTTGTACATCAAAAAATACATAGAAATATTAATAGATTATATTTTTGGATACGTGAAATAATAATTAAAAGCAATAATATTTCATGTACACCGAAGTGAAAATTTAGTTCAAATGTTTTATTTATAACTTCCTAAATATTTTTTATTTATAAATATATAATGATTTAATTATTTAAACTCACATAGAAAAATATATAAATCAATTATTATTATTTAATTAATAACTTTTTTAAATCTCAATAAATTTATAATAATAAGGGAATAATTTATTTGGTATTTAAATAATCTCTTCTTCTCATTCGAATTTAGTGATACAATTTAAGGAGAGTGTTTTTTTTATTTAAAATACATTTTTGAATACATAAATGGATTCAACAACGTGAAAACCATAAAGATTGAAATTCTACAGCATTCAACAATTTAAACTCGAAAGTTTAAAAACTTTAATAATTTTAATTAAAATTAAAATGTAAAAAATGTTATGAAAAATGTTTCATCGATAAATTAGACTACGCCAATAAAAAATAAAAAATAATAATTCAATCCACATTTTTTTTCAGGAATCAAAGGCATTGCATTAATGGGCTCATAATGTACATAGAGTTACGGTATGTTGTATTGGTACAAGAATATTCGAAACTGTTCCCCAAACAGATTTCTCAGCGATAACGAGAGGAACAACTAAACATAAACTAGAACACATCAACGAGCCAAACAGTAGCTTTGAAAGGCCGCCGATGTATGCTACAGAACACACACCCATCCAGTGAGCAGCTGTGGCAACTATCCAACCGTACAAAGCGCTCCCAAATGAGCGTACTGCAGACTCACATCCAAAGCTTAACACGAAACAAAGAAAGATGGTGCAGCCAGCAACCAGGAACCGAAGGATGCAATGAACCGCCACGATAACAAGAACGCTAAGAGAACAAAAAGAGCAAGGAGGAAACCGTAAGATGTATTGAAAGAAATCTAACCTAAGAGGTTAGAGTCCCACATATGAAGTTTCTTCCCTTTCTTCTGGAGAGACTTTAACCCAGCCCATCGCTTACCTATCAATTTGAACGACAAGAATGTTGATGTTCAAATGCAGATGTCTCTTATCCTAGGCTTGATGACCAGTCTCAAGCGAGCATTTCCGAAGAGTCGAGGGTACAGGCCCTATTGGGGCCGGACGGGGAAAGAAGCTGCGGGCCGAGTATCGATCTCAACCTCGTAATCCGATTCATCCACTTTTGAGCTAGAGGACTCAATATCCTCCACCTGGAGTGCGCATCGAACGGTATCCAACTCTTATCTTTTGATTTACGAGTGTTTTTTCTCGATGGGCTAGAAAAAGAGCACAAGAGTTCCTCGAAGATGCCCCGTTTGGTGACAATGCCGACACCCTCGAAAGCCGTATTCTCATAGTCCAAAGCCGGTGCCCATGAGAATCTCACGGAGTGAAGGATTTAGATCTGGGGTAACCCTTTGTTGATATCTATTTCGACACAAATTCCTCCATAGGTGTAGAGTCCCTTCAAAGCCTTTTGGGGCATGGCAAGAAAGTGTCTAGAATTACCAATGGCTTGGAAGACCGCATACACAGAGCAGAAAGTTAGGAAGCCAACCTTGGAATTGGAAGTTGAGATGGAATGTCAGAAGGATCAGTCCGGGAACCAGTGAGTTAGGAACCTCAAATGCTCTCCAAAGTCCAAGGCCCACCTATTAGGTAGTGGTCAGACCTTCACCGTCAACAAAGATTACAAAAAAAGAAAGAAACCCTTGGAGCAAAACGATGACCTTGCAATGCTTAGTCCAGGAATGAAATCAAGCAAGTAAATCTTTTACATAGCCAGAGCTCATCGAACCCGCAAATGAAGGTAGGTTCGTAAAAATAACCTGAGCCTCTGTTCTTCCATCTCGGGATATGTCAATAGATTGGGAAAGACATCCTCTAATTTGTCTATCAAGAAAGGTTTAGGAGCCTCTGGAGGGGAGGAAGAGTGCTTAGAGGGTGGAGCTTTTACTACTTCTTTCTAGGAGAAACCTTGGGCTAAGAGGATTGACTCGTTGGCGCTCCTCGTACGGAGGGACAAAAAATCACAGATTCTTCCTATATTGTAAAAATAAAGACAGAAAAAAATCATCTAGTTTTTTTACCCGCATGAAGGAGACAGAGAAGAATAAGGATCTCAGCTGATTCAAGGACAATTGAGAGGTGAAGAACCGAGTCCGAGAAAGGACCCATAGAAGAAGGGTTTTTCCGCAGAGGAGAACAATCTAGATCTAGAAACCTAGAGGCTAGAGAGTTATGGAAGCCTTTGATTGCCAACACAGTGAAGTCAATATATATGGATACACCGTAATGCGTACCCCCAAATACAGTCATTAATCTCACACTCTGTTTATCGCCCGGAGGAGGTAGCCAAAGGGACGCAAACTATAGCCAAAATAGCTAAAGCCGCAGTCAAAGCTACAACGCGAGGGGCTTGCAAAGGCCAAATAAGAAGAGTAAGGCACCATTAGTTAGGGCCTAAGCATTCACAGTGGGTCGAAATCCATTCGTTTAATGAAAGAATGCTGTTGCGTGGCCTAGGGGACCAAGGGAAAACGCATGAACTTCCACGAGAATTCCCGTGCCACCCTCGCCGCTCATAGAAACCAAACCAAGAAGCCGCACTAGAGTTAAAGGCTAGATCTGCAGAGAGTGGACCTCCTATGCAACAAGCTCAAAGGCACATAGCTAAGTGGTCGGAGATTAGGAAACCACGAGTCACAAACCCCACGGCCATTTTTGTTCCATTGCATGTTATATTTTTCACGTCATCGTACACTAATCATTTTATTTAACATAATCATAATTATATTTTGAAAATATCTCATGACCCTACAACATTCACACCAATTAAGGCATTCCTAATATAATTTAATTTAACCTCATTAGTACCAAAACATTCAGCATATTTAATGGTATGTTAGTAATAATAATAGATATATTGTTATCCACCTTGATATTTAAGAATATGTGTACTCACCTTATTTGGGGCCTGCAATAAATGCTTAATAAATACCTAATAAGGTAAATAACAAGCTTATTCTTAATTGTGAAATGTAAATCAATTATGTATTGAAGTAAGACTTTACAAAATTTTATATTATTAAGCTTAAATTTTATAATGATTAGTTGACGTGTCCGTGTGGGGTAAACACTTTTCTTTATCAGTTTGTGTTCACTTTTTTTCTTTTATTCTTCCACCAAAAGTATGTCAACATAAAATCTTCCTTTCCCTAAGGAGGAATCATATATTCACTCATCCATCATCCTCCTCCCCAGACTTTAATCACGCATTCAACCACCAAAATATTTTAATTACATTAAGACACCATCATGTTTTAATAGTTTGTTGTATATAAAAGACCAAGATTCTCTTACAAATCTTTAACAAATACAATCTCTTCCCAAGCGATAAGTTCAAGATGATATAAAATCACACTTCTTCTCATATTCTTAATAATTCCACTACAATTCAAGCTGAGGCTAATTTTTCTCTTTTCATCAATATTAACTACCCAGTCAACAATCTCACAAATCCTTTGTACTTCAGAATATTATCTCTATTACATTATTCAGCTACCTAAAATCACTTTACATGATGGTGATCGTTATTGCCTTCACCTCCTGGAGATATTGAAAGAACTGGCCATATTGAAAACTCTTAGAGTAAAATCAACCATTCAATAAACTAGATGTTATGTTGACTTGCATGATAAGGAGCTAAGTCATATATGTGAATTGTTCTTTATCCAATGATTCATTTTACATTTTATCTCAATTTTATATTATTATTACTCCTTCTCATTATTCACCAAATAATGTACTCATAAAACATATGCTTCATAATTAAGATAATAACTTTGTCCCTATTTTATCAGTATTCTAAGAAAATCTTTGTTTCACATCTTACCTTCTATATATGTTTTAAGAACATAAAGCAGATATCAAAATATTCATCTGCTTTTCCAATATCTGTTTCTTCTGAATATCTTCCTCTTTATTTGAAAGATCTTTTTAAATATTTGGAATTATTGTCATGATTTGGTCTGATTGATGGTATATTTATAGTTTGAGTGGGTATATCGTTAAGAATGTTTTTTCTTCCAAAGCCCAGGTTCAAAAACTGCCAGAGGGGTGATCCTTGTCTACAAACAAGGAGATCTCATACACCAATTTAGTGTCTAGCTATAATTTTAAAAAAACTAATGTACATATTTGAATGATTTTTTTATATGATAAAAATGAAATCAACACTATCAAGAATCTTAGACAACGCAAATCTGACCACCATTATTTTTCAAAAAAAAATATATTCAACTATCAGATTATTTAATTATTATTAATATTTATAATTATAAGGATTATTGGTACACAAAGCAACAACTATCTATAGAGATGTTTAATGTAATCTGAATCAGGCTTAATTAAGAATTGTAGAAGGTGATTTTGTTCAACATGGATAAATAAATGTACAAGCATGAATGTAAATTTAAAATCCTGGGTCAATTAGAAATTTAAAAATATGTATTCAGTTCGTCATGACATGGTAGACACCAAAAGTTTGGCCGGATAGGTTTCGTGGCAATTTTTTTGGAGGTCTTCATTGTTTTGAAATTTTTAACATTTGAAGGTATTGGTTTTTCTGGCCAGAAATTTTAAAATAATACAATTTTTCAATAAAATTCTGTCCAATTTTTTTTTTACTTATGCCCTAATTATCATGATAATTAATATCTTTTCTTAAGCTATATTTATTCTACTTTATTATTAAATTGAGTTAAATTAAATTGTGTAGTCTTAATTAATATTAAAATGATTTTCATTATAATGTTATAACCTATGTGAAAGATTGTGATTTGTTTGTTGTTCAAAAAATTTTGGGACACTATAATTATATAGATTAAAATAACCTAAATGAAATTTTAGTTCTTTCCATCTTGTTAGAATTGATGAGAAATGATAAAAACATTACTTGTTCTAAAGTATTTAAAGCAGGGCTAAACCTTACTTAAACCAATTAATCTACACCTATAGTCAATGGTTATTAACAAAATATCTACACTGTTGTAATCCCGCCAATTATTACTAAATAGATATTAACTCCAACTCGTCGGGCACCATCAAAACTACCCTGTATCCATCCACCTGATTTTCCAAAGGTGGAGAAACAGGTTCTTTTCTCACCCAGGTCAACTTCCAGAGATTTGATCTCTAGGCTTTAGGCCGACTATGTTTCTTTTAATAATCTATGATAATTGTGAACCCTAGAATCTCATTATCAAGATGTATGCAATATAAAACTACCCTATAAATTAATCCATAAGCTAATTTATTAATTATCTATAATTAATAATTTTTTATATTAATTATTTTACTAACTTATCAATGAACTAAAATATTACTATCTATAATTATAAATTTCATTCAATTAAATTTAATTCTATGTGAATTTAATCAAGCTAAACATTTAATAAATTTAACATCAATAATTTAAATATATCATAATCTCCTACACTACTCACAAAATAAATTCCTTCTTAAAGGATCACTCTAGAGGGGATGACGTCCACAAATAATAGTCAAACTGGTTGATCATGCACCACCGAAGGTGTATATTGTTCAATATAACTCGCACCAAATGAATGGCCATTCTTCACTAATAACATGATTAAGGCACACATGGTGTGAATCATTTAGCTTGTTCACTATGTTGTTCTATATTATAACCCTTGCTGTGGAAGGAATCGCTGCTGTATATTTTCAAAACATGTTATATAAATTAAGTATATTTCCGTGTGGTCTTCAGCTCATCCCTGAAACCATCTTTGAACCTTAATAATCTCAAGAAGAAAACATCCTACAATGCTATTAATTAAGTGATATTCAATGTATAAGATCTTAGGAAGGAAATCAAAATGATAGTTCAAAATATTAAATTATAAATTTAAATTTCTAAATGAATATATGTAGAAATGAAAGCAGCCTGATAAAGGATGAATAATGTTTATTTAACTCTTTACTCATATAATGGTAATATCCACAACTGTCTTCACTTCACTCTGTCTTAAATAATATGTCTAATACAAAATGACATAGGAAAAATGAATCACCATCAAATATCTTAGAATGATGTTTCTTTCACTCCCAGTCCATCTTCATCACTAAAACCTTTGTCCTTTCTTTCTTCATCTCTGTTTGAATTACATCAAAATAACAAACTAAATAGAACTTCCTGAAACCAGTCTTAATGTCATTCAAATTGTTAAAACTACTTACGTTTATAAATTGAGGATACCACCATAGTGCCTTCCTGATTTTTAGCAAGAAAACAAACTTTGAACTCTGAAATATTATTCTTTTTGCCGAATCTAATTTGTTGGCTGATGTGTCTCCCCCATGTTGATGTGTCTCCTCGATATTAGAAATCCTTGTCCATATTTTGTGTTCAATATTTCATGTCCTTTCTACTTGTTGTCATGTCTATGTTCTCATACACCTGGTTTCATAGTATCCAGATTTTCCAACTGACCCGCTTTTTGTAAGTGTCAAATGTTGCTACCATGTGCTCCTCTCTGCCCCACTGATTTTTGCCTCTATTCTTCTGTGTTGTTGTTATCATGCCCCTTTCATCTCATTCTTCTTATTCTCATGCCCACAAGATTCATCTTCTTCTCTTGCTCAGCGTGGGTCACTTACCAGTTCACTTCCCGTGTTCACGCTTTCTTCATAAAACAACGCAACTACACACAATCTTAATCAAATAAATTCAAATTTTTCTTTGAAAAACTATTGCTTTTGTCCCTTTATCACATTCAAACTTTCTCATTCACAACACATTTAGGAAGTCCATTCCTCCCGTAGCCACATATACTGTGTTGATACAGATGATGATTGTGGTTGATAAGTAAATATCTAATTTTAATCACTACATAAAACCTTGTTTTATTTTGATATTCTCACAAGATCTGAATATATTCATGATCATTCCTCTTGAGTCTCTCTCTCTCTTTCTTTCTTTCTTTTATAAAATATAAATAATAAATATAATGCATGGCAGTGGAGGTGGGGACACCGACTCACTTACATGTAGCTCCAACGCATCAATCAACCCACTGGAACCGTTTGCACTGGCCGCCATCGACTCGATGTTGGGAACAGTCCAAAAAATAGAAAAAATGAGATATCAACGCCTTAGAAATAAGCCACTTCGAGGGCAACCTCCAACATATTTATGAATGAACAATTATTGACAGATACGACTACAAAACCTCTTTCGATATAGGGAAAATTATGGGGTCACAATGTATCCTTACAACAACGACCCCACAACCCAACAATAACACTTAAGTAAGCACAATAATAAATGGAAGGTGGCACATACTAATAACAATAAAGTGGTTAACACCAACAACAATAAGGGACCATACTAAGTGACAGGACCTAACATGCCTCTCCTTCAAAAAGTGTTGTCCTCAACGTTTGTTAGCTCCTCCCATGGTTTTGATAAAATTCTCATCCTCCCATGTAGAACCTTCAGTGTTAGCCTCTCTCAAAATAACAATAAATCCAAAATAATAAATTAATTAATTGTTTATTCGGTTAGGAATATGTGCCTAACTTCAGTTGTTCTTCATTGGAGTTTGTTGTTTAACCCTATCTTAGTGGTTTTTGCAGAAACTATCTACAACTGTTAGTTCACATAGCACTCACTATCTGTGAAGGCTTTCTCATCTATTAAACTATAAATCAAATTAATTTTAATAAGGGAGAATGATGAATTGCCATGAGTTGCAGTTTCTTTTCCACTGTCACGTTTCATTCATCTTGTTTTCCGTAACTGCTTTCCGAGTTAATTAGTCGTATTCACATGTGGTATCGTGTTTTATGTTTCTGTGAAGCCGTGAAGTTGTTTGGCAGTTTTCCGGGTTGTATGACCCGCAACTCCTTCTCACGTGGAGTTCCGCAGGTTATGAAGGTTGTTTGCTGAACACTCATCTTTCACTACAACTGGCTGACAAAGGGTCTCCGTGCTGCCTACCCGGTGGCTGTGTGTGTTTAGCAGCTGCCCTTCTTCATGAATCCCGCCGTTTTTATATATTGCAAGGAAATGTTTTCTCCATTACCTGCAGCTCTTTGCCCAAAATATTGTCTTCGTCCATTTGTACGCTAACATACACTATAGTTGAACCAACTATATTATTTCATGTACTGTCATGAATTTTCCATTCTTCACGTTTCCACTATTTCGTGAAAAACCTGTGTTGTTTTGGTTGGTTACCACCACTCATGAATAGAAATACCTACTATCACAATGTTCAAATCATTGCTTCCCAAACCAGGTTCATTGTATTTATTCTCGGTGACCATGGCCAGCCATCACCACTTTATGGTGGGTATGATTGTTGATCATCATGAACTAGGGAATAAGTGGGAGCACCCAAAAACATTTGGACTCAAAAATCTGATAGTCTGCCTTACCGTGTGCCGGTTATAGGTACGCGAAGAGAAGAAGAAGGTGGCCGCCATTGAGATCCCGCCTATTTACCAATGAATGTCCTGAACTTCAGGCTGTATGGAGATCTATCGCTGTATTTTGTTGTAAAATCCTTATTTCGACTTCGAAACGAAGCCGCAGCTGCATGTACAAACCGTAGTAAAAGCGATGGTATTCCTCTGGTGATTTTATTTTTTTCATCCTTACAGCTGACTTTAAATTATACATTTGAGAGACAAAGCACAAAGGTTTGAAACTATTCACTATTATTAAAAATTATTAAGTTTCCTATAGTTTAATGATCATGGCCAAATGTTCCTCAGAAAAATCTCAATTATGTTTCCATTTAAATCGCATCGAATTTCATGAATTGTGCGTTTTCTATCACTTCCAGCAACAGATTGATTCTTTCTTTTGAAGCCCAGCCACAAGTATATGTGTTGTGCAATTCTAATCTTTGATCGTGATGGGGTTGTATTCTGAGAAAGCCCACTTTAGATATCAGAAGATTTCTATCGTATTTTGGAGCGCCTGTACGTGCTAATATGAGGGCCGGTGTTTGAAAAATGCGGTGACACCATTTTGTTGTTTTCACCTATACTGACCACGTTCATATGGATGGTCACTGCAGGCCTGGGAGTCTGTGGTTTGCGCTCATCGTCGAGAGCCTTTTTGACAGATGTTCAGCAGGCTGAGACCACGTAGCCACAAAAACCGGGAAGAGACAATAGATTTTGGAAGGCCCCGATATCTAGCTCACAACACCTCTAATTTTCAAAACATCGACACCAAAGGATGTCTTGGGGATTCCATGCCTTTCATTACATGATTGTCTCTTTTTTGTTGGTTACTCTCATCCACATCATCGTGCACGCTGACATCACAGAATGATTCCGCACCGTAAAATTCCGTGTTTCTTTTGTCCTCAATTTGATCACGTAAAATAGTTAAAGCAGAAACAAAGAAGAAAAAGAAAATAATGTAAAGAATGGGTTTTTCGTCCCTTTAACTTTACCAAATCTTACTCTCTAATAACCCACGAAGGAGGTCTCCCTGCCAGCCCCGTTGTTGTAATTGCTTTTTTGTTCAATTCATGAAATCTTATTAAAGCAACACATCCCATGGAGATCCATGTGGAGATTATCTAGCGTGGGTGTGTATTCACCGACGAGATTATCAGCCGTGGGGCGGGTATTCGCCCAGAGATTGTTCCAAAGGTGGAGAAGTGTTTATGAGCTCAATTTTTAAACAAAGTAAAATCTCTCACTTTTTTTATTATCGTGTAAAATTCATTTTTTTTTTAAAGGGGACTTCATGAAATTCATATTTTCAGTTATGAACTGAAATATCTTGCTTTAAGTTTAAATAGAGGAGGTACAACTTTTAGTGAAAAAGTGATGTGTTTGTTTGTAAAACTAGAGCGATAAGTGTGATTCTTTTGTGGAGTGGTTTTTCCCATGGAGTAATTTTTTAATATTTTTTGAGTCTGAAGACCTCAGAATCCTTGCTTCAAATGAGAGCATTCTGGCAATTTGGAGAGATATGTGTATTTTTTTATTTTCCATAAAAAATTTATTTTTTTTTTGGAAATTTAAGGTTTAGTGCTTGAAATATTTGTAATATAAAAGAAGTGAATATGCACTTTTTGTATATAAGTCTGTGACTTTTTTTTTTTTCATGATGAGGTTTTTGAAGTGATGTGAGTGAAATTATTTTTGTAATTTTTGAACAAAATAAGGTGCATATTTTGTAAATTTGGAGTGATAAGTGGATATTTTAAAACTAGAAACTCATTGTTATATTTATTTTACAGAGATTGAGCTCATGAATATCCCGCATTTCTGAACATGTTCTGTCAAGGCTATGAGTTTGGCATACCAAGCTACTGAATGTGAGATTATTATGTACCAATATCATAAAGACATTCTATTTTATGATCAGGTCCTAGATCCCGAAATTGAACAAGGGATCTGCACACCAGTAAAAGCTAGATGTTGCATGTTTTTATGGCTTCATGTTGTTGTTTTTTATTTATGTGTCTAGTTGTATAGCACCCACATTTCATTTAATATCGTATACATAAAGTTCAATATCACACAATACATGTAATGAAATTTTTAAAGATGTTTATTACTATTTTCGCCACTACAAATGACAGAATCAAAGATTATCTACATCACATTCTACATCAAAAATCAAATCACTCAGTCAAGCCAATGTCTGTTGAAAGTCTACATCACTTCTGTAAATCCATCAACTGTAATCAACTTCATTGTTTCTACATGAACTATTAAAATCCATAGTGTTTGAATAGATTTTAAGAGAACAAGTAATCATTAATAACCAAATAAAGCTTTCTGGTGCAGACTACCAGAGAGGTTCTGACACCATTCCTTTAAGAAAAAATTGCTTAACAAAATTATTAATCCTGAATCAAACAAGCAACAAATTCACATCTTGCAAGCATGAATATCCATTTAGCTATCTTGACCTTCAAGTAAGCCAAGATGAAGTCACGAAAGAACTATCAAAGCAAACAAACAAGTTTAGTTTAACACTACAATCAAGCAAGTTTGAGAGATTCACATCATGAGTTAATGTTTCATTAAAGTCAGACAAGAAGTCATCAACTAAGTCAATGAGCACTTAAACAAACGCGATCATCAAGTAATGGAATTCCATAGTTTAAGCGAGAAAATTCCTACACCAGCAAGTGTTCCAAGCAAGCACAATAAGCTACAATCAAGCGAGCGTCCATTCAAGCCACATTCAAGCGAGCCTCTGCCATTCAAGTGAAAATGCTTCAAAGGACATCTACAAAAGAGAGCCCGATTTCAAGAGTGTCAGCGCATTAACATATTCAATGTTGTTAAACATTCTTCACATTTTGACTGCCCCAAGATGAAGACATGGTGCACATCAACAAAGACACCGTCGATCTTTCATGGCATCTACGACAAACAATAAACTATTGGAGTTTCTTCAACTAGAGTCGCAAATCAAAAGGAATGAATTGTAAGAAAAGCGTGATACTTTAAAGTTTTTGAACCATCTAGATGATAAGTCATTCATTCAATCAACTGCGGTTGAAGTTGTTCCTGGGCCCAAATTTCTTCCAAGCCCATCACCAAGCTCCCCAAGAGGCCCCATCAATAACTGATGAGGCTAGATATGTCAACAACATGGTTCAACTCGTATATCCCGTATTATTCCAAGCAAATTAAGTTCATGGGGCTGGAGGATTTCTTGCACAACTCCACCTCAAGAAGTCTCCAGGAAGTTGCATGTTACCGTCCATGCCACATAACCCAAAGTTGCAGCATAAAATCAGGACTACCAACCCAGGTGAAAGTCCAACCGCAAGAGCTCACTGCTGAACTGGCCAGGCGGAAAGATCAAGAAGTTGACCTCACCTTGTCGCCATTGTGGCAAGCCCAATCATTCTCACAAAATGCCCAACCAACAACAAACAACATTGAAAGACAGACTAGTGAATGGATCGATCAGGAACAATACCCACACGAAGATTGTCTCGCCCAGCTAACCGAATACAATCACAAATAGTGCAACGAAACAAAAGAGAAGAAGATAAATTTCCAAAGCAGTTGAATGGGGAGTACACTAGTGTAAAACTCCCACACCCGAAGGGGGGAGCACAGAAAACTTTCCGAGATTTCCATTCTCACCGACAAAGGGGCAAAAATTTCTAAATTATGAATGATAAGAAGTCACAGACCGAGACGACAAAACCAAAGAAAAATAGCCATGGGCATCAGAAATTACTGGCGAAGAACAATAAATTTTCCAAAGGAAAGTCGACAAGAAAGAAGCAAAAGGAACAAGCAGACACAATAAAAGCACAGCGAGTTGTTTTTGACATCATCAACTATTGGCTTAAAAACTGGTCAGTGATTTACGTTGATTTCCATGCAAAGGACGATGGATCCTTTGCAACTTGGCACTTTATGGAGTTGTCAAGAAAAATCGAGATGAACTCATAAGCGACTCATGGTCTCTTCGCATTGCGTATTTTTAGCATCCAATAGCAGTTTTTCGTGCAATGTTTTTTTGAGGATCAACATGAGAACTTGGAAGATGGTTCTTCGTTCTTATTTTGGATTTTTCATTGAAGGGGGGAATGTTGTCCCCTCTCAAATAACAATAATAAATCCAAAATAATAAACAGCAATTAAAATATTCCAAGTTAGGAATATGTGCCTAACTCTTGGGTTGTTTCTCAAATATTGGAGTCTCAGTGTTCCTATCTTGGTGGGTTTTTGGTGAGAAATTATCTCAACCAAAGGAGGATACAAGATAATACGACTATCTTAGACATTTTCTCTCATCTATAAAAAATTGTAAACTAAATTCTTTTAATAAGAGAGAATGATGAGAATGCCATGAGGTCAAGCCTCTTTCCGCCAATGTTTTGTCCGATCTGTATTTCAAGTTCTGCACCGTTTTCGAGCTAATTATTTTATCTACACTGAGGGTAAGTTCTTCACCCGATGAGATATTCCTCAAATTGATCGAGCCTCAGACCGTCGAGTTCTTGTTTCCATAACCGCCTGCCCAACATAATTTTTCCTTCTCATCAAAACAAAGGTCTAAGAGTTTGAACTGGAATATTTTCACCTATAACCTTCTTTAAGCATGAAACATGGAAAATTGGATGCACCTGTATTGTGCCAGAAGCTCCAATTTGTATGCCATAGTACCAATATTTTGCAACACCTTGTAAAGACCATAGTACTTTGGCGATAATTTATTATCCTTCTTAGCTTGCTTGAGGATATTTTTGTATGGTTGTAGCCGTAAAAATACCAGCCTCCTACATAAAAACTTTCGCCGCGATGTTGATCTCATTTGTTTCATTCCCATTCTTTAAAGCAAATTGAGGTTATCCTTAAGAGTTTGAGAACTTATTTTTGATGCTCGATGTGATCTTCCACTACTTGAACCTTCAAATTTTCTTAAAGATGATGTGGCGGATTATGATGATATCCATAAAGTGTCATAAAT
Organism: Pinus albicaulis; assembly: GCA_034641835.2. Taxonomy (NCBI): domain Eukaryota; kingdom Viridiplantae; phylum Streptophyta; class Pinopsida; order Pinales; family Pinaceae; genus Pinus; species Pinus albicaulis. The sequence goes on along the minus strand of JAXQQM020081963.1, from coordinate 143,196 downwards.
GGGTCATTTTTTGCTACATTATGGAAGGAATTTTAGAGGCCACCATTCCGGGCCGATGGGTAACCACTTGACCCATTGTGTTTGTTTATCGTATGAAACAACGAAGATATCCTTCCAAAAATTTATTTACTATCTCAGCTTGACCATTGGGATTGAGGATGATAAGATGAGTTATGAGCTAATTGAGTACCCAAACAAGAAAATAACTCCGTCCAAAAATTTCCACAAAAATGGGATCTCTGTCACCACAATAACCCTCGGGTTCCCATGTAGCTTTTGAATTGTGTCCATAAATGTAGCAGTAACCGTACTGTTTTAAAATGGATGAGATAATGCACAAAAGTGTTAGCCACGCCAAGTAGCAGACTAACTACCACCATGATGATACTTTTCCTTTGGAATTAGGTAAACTCGATAAAATCCATTGAAATCTCCTCCCCAACGTTGACTGCTCGGATAAGGTTGTAGAAGACCGTGGTCTTAATTGTCTCAATCTTTATCTCCGTTGAAACCAAACATTCTACAAACTTCTTGAATATCGTATTTAAGCAATATCCTCAAAAAATTTCTTCACCTTGTGGTAAGTTTTTTAAAAATCCTAAGTGTCCTCCTAAAGGAGAAGTGCAATCGAAAAGAATATTTTGTTTTAGTTGGGAATTTTACAAATATATAAGTGATCTTTGTACCATAAGGAATCATTTTTCCAACTAAGTGTATCAGACGCACAGATTCACCCTTGCAAAGAACTTTTAGAATGAGTGTCCACACTTCTTCATCCTTCTTCCATTCTTCTCTTGCTTCGTTATCCAATCTCGTCGTGGTTACTAGAAAATAGAAAAAAGCAATGCTTCCACCTCTTCATTATTTCTTGAGAGTGCATTTGCAACAACATTTAACTTCCTTTTTTTATAGATTATTTCAAAGTCATAACCCAACATCTTTGGGAATCACGCTGCTTCTTCACATAGTATTATTCCAAAAGTGTTTAATTTGTCATGTGATCATTTTTTACCTTGAAGTGTATTCCCATTAGGTAGTTCTGCCATTTCTTTGAAAGTATGCAAGATTGATCACAATTCCTTCACAACAGGTTTATGCAAATACTTTCCTTTGTTTGGATGACTTTCAAAAGCAATGGGTCTTCCTTCTTGCATTAAACAACACCAATTCCATTTCGAGGCATCAAATTCCACAATAAAGGTTTTTGTGAAGTCCGGGTGTAGCTAAGACCGCGTTGCCATCGTCTTTTGAAGATGTTCAGCCCAAGGGTTTCAGGAGTCCATGCAAATGCATATTTCTTCAATAATGTTGTTATAAATGCTATCTTCCCATAATTTAATAAACTTGCGATAATACCCCGTTAACTCGAGAAGTATTTAAACTCGCTGGAAAATAGCACTTTCCATTCCTTAATGGTTTTCTGAATTTTGTTAGGGTCTACCTTAACACCTTGTGAGATACAATATGACCTGCATATTCCAATTTCTTGTACTCCAAAGAAACATTTTGATGTTTTTACATATAATTGTTTCTCCCGCAATAGTTTGAGCACCCCGTCAACATGTTGAACATGATCCTTCCACACCTGCTATAGATTAGTATATCATCAAAAAATATCAGCACAAATTTTTCTGCACAGCGTTTGAAAATGGAATTCATCAACCCTCAAATGTAGAAGGTGCACTGGTAAAGCCAAAAGGAATGACCAAAAATTCATAATGACCCTCATGTGAGTTCAAAATGTTGTTTTTAATATCTCCCGCCCTCATTATGACTGATAATATCCCGAACGAAGATCCAACTTGGTAAATAAATGCTCAATGTAATTCATCCAATAATTCATCAATCACAAGAATGAGAAATTTATCTTTAATGAAAGAGTTTATTGAGCTCCCTATAATCTGGACATGTGCGCCATGATCCATCCTTCTTTGTGGTATGAACAATGGCGGAGCAGTAGAATGAACTTCGACTAGGTTGAATTATACCCGCCTCTAACATTTCGCAATCATACATTCAATTTCGCTCTTGGACATAAGGATATTCAGTGTGCTTCCACGTTTCTAGACAGCACCCTGAATCAAATGAACAGCATGATCATGATCACGAATAGGTGGAGCCCTTTTGGGAGTTTCAAACACCTTAGAATGATCACAAGACTTTTTGGAGATCTACGTAAATAAGATGATTTTGATGTCGAACTCTGGTCATAATTGTGCAATGGCACCGTTGTTATTTATTTGTGCTTTTTCATGACATTAGAGCTATTACCCTCCGTCTCTCCCGCAATAACTCAGACTTAGACTTCCTTTTCCTTCGAGCGCGGTCTTTCAAGAAAATTTTAAAGAAAATTAAAAGCTACCGTCCTTAAAAGATTGTAACTATTGTACTCCTAGTACAACATCGCACCTCCCAGTAAATGGAAAGCATTGGACTATTAAAACATATCCTCCCATGGTTAGCTCGATATTATGGCATTTTCCGGTGAGCAATTATAGTTCATTTGCAACCATCACTTGACATTCCGGTGTTGGGTATAGGAACAATTCAATTCTCAAGCAATTTTATAATGAATAAAATTATGGGTGCTACCCTAATCAATCAACACTACCTTTTTCTTCGATATGTCCTTCTTCTCCGAGAGTTTGGTGATAGCACTTCGCCAATGATGATGATATGGTTTGACCATTTCTTCCTCTTCTAGGGTTGGTTCCCCATATCCTCTTCTTTGTTCATTTTCTTCTTCCTCTTCACAATCTATGTAAAATAATTATTCTCGCACAATTTATGACCTTTATTATCAACCGTAGTAAAGCCCTTTTGCTCTTTTTTCTTCCAATTATTGTGGTGTTAACCTTGTAAGTTGTGGAAATCTAGGAGTAGCAACACTTCCATCTTTATAGAAGTGAGTGGTAGGCTTCCTCATTACTCATAATTTACATTCACCTTTTCTTTCCAACTTGAATGCCTTTCTCCAAAGGACCCAAGTTCAAACACGTAATCTCTGAAGAAAGTTGATGTATCCTTAAATTACCTATAAAGAGATCAACTCGTGTTCCTCCGGGAATACGCTACTCTTATATTCAATTCTAAAGTCTCAATGTGCTCCGCCATTAAACCTTGCTTTGAGATTTATCAATTGGCTAAAGAAGGTGTTGCCTTGTATCCTCATAATGTGTTATCACTTCTCCGTAAAAATCATCATGAAAACTTTTTTGTTGGGAGCAGCTTTACCATACCATACAAATGTATTTTTTTCTAAATGTAAAGTTGTAATGCGTATCTTTTGTGTGTTTTGCACATTATTGATCAAAATATTGCTCCATCTATAGTATCCATTTTATGGGATCCTTGCCATCAAACTTCCTCATCCATCTTTGGAATATGTGGTTCTTTAATCCACATTAGAGTTTATGAAATCACGATTAATATTTATTTTGTTCTCTTCACCTATGATTTTCATCTACTATCTTTTCGCCATTAGGAATCATTTCTCGTATCAACTTTGACAAACCTTTCCTTCAAACCTTCTATGTCTCAAACTTTCCATTTTTTCTTCTCCATACTATCAATTTTATCTTCCAGCTCATTCCTTTCCAAAATATCCATTTCATTTTTTTTGATATTTTGCGAGAGCGAATTTTGGAGCACTTTCGTAATTTTGATGATCATGTTGCTAAGTTCTTCACCCTCCATATCAGTATATATACTCTCCGAGGGCTTAATGGGTGTTGAATTATTTTAGGAGGAATTTTAGAACCTATTACCGATATCTATGCTCAATAGGCCTTTGGAATCACTTAAAACGGATTCTTCAAACAAGACTTATGCAATTTTGAAAACAAATACACACTTTTTTCTTGATTTTGAGGAGCTTGATATTGAAACCTAATTATCTATGTGATTTCCGCATTTTCAATATATGAAATTCATACATAACGTAGCCCCCTCAATCTTCTTTCAAATTCCAAGGTGTCCGACTTGATTCTTTGGATTCTTCAAGACAAAGTTATTTCCAATCTCCCACAAATGACCTACGTGGGATCGGTTCAAGAGAGCGAACTTGTACGACTTGTCACGTGTCACCGTTTTCCTTTCGACCCGCAACGAGAGAAAGTAAACCACAGTCCATTTACTCTTGGGCCACTTTTTACGAATTCAAATCCGATGCTCGCAGAGAGAGCGAATATTTTCCCACACTAATTCTTTTCGTATGAAATTCAGAGCTCCGAAAAGACCCAACTTCCATAGATCATATCTCCACAAATATTGCGAACCAAGCTCTGAAATTTTGCGACGATGTTCCTCCGGATTTCGGAAGCGTTTTCTAATACCTCAAAATTTTCCGAACCTTCGTAGAAAAATTATAGCGAAAATTCCACAATGACCTGGCTACGCGAAACCCTAGAATCCAAAGCTTCCGATACCAAATGTTAGAAACCGTTCTCTTAAAATAGAAGAAGAGATATAAATGACTTAGAAATAAGCCAATTTGAGGGGGAAACCTCCAATATATTACATGAAAGAACAATTGATGATGTGTACCATGAAAAACCTCCTTTTTCTATATATAGGAGTCCATGGGGCCTTAATGTAATCCTAGTCACCCGAATAATAATAATTTACAAGTACAATAATAACAATATGGGGTTTACAAGGGTACAATAATAACAATAAGTGGTTACAATGAAATAATAATAAGGACTATACTTAGTAATATAGGGACTTAACTCTCAACCCACCTCACATCTTCGCACATAATGTTAATATATCCAACTTTTAAATCAAAATTTAGTTTTTCTAGATACAAAAAAAAATACATTTTCTAACATATATGTTTTTTGGTGTTTTGAGAAATATTTCAGGCAAATGCAAATGAGTCACAACATGCTCTTATCTTTAATTTATTAAAAAAGCAACATAGAAGACATGTGAATCATTTTGCGCTTGTGTTCTTCCCTTATCTTTAATTTATTAAAAACCGTATAGAATTTATCTGAAGCACAAATCTAATACGATCCATGCAAACTTTTTTAGAGTCCAAATACAATATGTTAATTTTTCATTGTTTAAAATGTGTTTTTCGAATGCTTTTTTCTACTAGAGTATATATATGATAAATAAAATGCAACTTTATAATTTTAAATTTTTTCTTCTTATATACAATATATTTAAAGGCAAAGCTAAATTATTTAACATAGATCTTCGAATAATTTATTTAAATCTCTTACTGAAATATTTTTGAAAAATATAAGATTTAAACATGTTATTCACACATTTTTTCGTTTTAGAACAAAATTTTAATTTTAATTGTTATTTCAAAAAGGTACAGATTAAATTACAAACTTACACATCCTCATACTAAAGTAGAATGAACCTCTCAACTCAATAATTCATAAACTTCTACACATCCTTTTATACTAAATTGTAAAATAAATCTCTCAACTCAACAATTCATAATGATTAACATTATAATTTATTAAAATTATTTATGGAATGCTCTTACCACTTCACTTCAGTGCCACTTCATTTACAGTGAGAATGAATTACGGCACACCATACCCATGTTACACCCATGGTGCATCTTGTTGGACAAGCGGGCATATTCCTTTACTGATTTTGTTTTCTATTTAAACCTAACTCAAATTTATTATAAAAAAAACTTGTTGGACAAGCGTGCATATTTCTTTATTGGTTTTGTTTTTTTTTATTTAAATCTAGGTCAAATTTATTATAAAAAAAATTAGTTACCTAAAGAATTTATGGTTTATATTCTTTTAAGACTAATAATTTTAATATTATTAATGACAATAATGTTCTTAAAATAAATATTAGGAATATTAATAAATTATATTAAATTATATTAATTGCACATGTTTAATTGAATGACAGTTTAATTGTGTGAGTAATAATGTTAATTGACTTTATTCTCTTAACACACACCACATATTTTAATTAGCTCCCCATTAACTAATGCTCAAGGTGATACTATAACCGAAAAATCTATTGATCTACTGCATATGGGTTCAACTCATTCAATCCCAGTTTAGATCCATCATCCTACATAATGTGATTGTGATTGTAAATTTCACAATTCGTTTACTTTTATGCTTTTTGAACATATTCGAATGTATACTGGGCAAAATAAAGTGCCTTAAATTGCAATTGTAAATTTCATAGTTCATTTAATTTTTATGCTTTTTGACATAAGGGCTGCTACTGCTGGATTTCTTGTTAATGGATTTTTTTGTTATCATACTCAGTTGTTTGAGGCCAAGCTTTTGAGACTGTCATCGAAGTTTGCAACAGTATATGTGTCATTATGAAATGGAAGATTAGGCATGGCCAGAGTTGAGGTGGTATAGCTTCCCTCGTATTCTAAAATTGCAGTAGCATCTGCCATCTGCCAATCTCTCATAATATAAAAATTATCAAACTCCAAGAAATCCAGATTTCATTCGGATGCCATCTGCCAATCTCTCATAATATAAAATTATCAAACCTCCAAGAAACTAGATTTCATTCGATATTTCACAAATACTTAGTGGGAAAACTTATTTCTCCTAATTTAGAATACATATTTCATCTACACAATTCATAACTGATCATTGGGTTGCGGCACTCTCCCCAAAAAAAACCATGGCTTCTTTTTTTCCGCGACTGGAAGTCGTCAATTCGGGATAAGCAATTGCTCCTTTGAAACGTGGAAGCGATTGTCCCTCACCTTTTTAAAGAAACAATAAAACCTTTAACAGTTTTTCAGTGCGCGCATCTGCCGCAGGTCTTTTCTTGGTATTCATTTACGCCTTTTCATATTCGCCGTTCTGACTGCATGTATATTGTCTGCAATCCTCTTACAGAAAAGTCGATAGAACTTCCGAGAATAGATGATGGTTTTATTTGGGCCATGACCATGATCGCAGAGGAGGGCCAGGGACACAATGACACATATAAAGATCCCCTCTGCCAAAGATCTCATTCAACGCACACTCAGAACATAGAACCATAGGTACTGGGCTGTACCCGGAATCCACTTGTTCGTAAAATCTCTAAAATGGTGCAGTGACTCCTAGAGCCGTCTCTGCTTACACATTGTATTTATATGTAATTTTTCAAATAGTTCCCTCAAATTTTATGTAGAAGCCATCACTCCCTTGTGAGCCATGACTACATTATCAGCCCCCGTCAGCCTCCGTATTTATTTCCGTGGATGGTTGCAGGCTTTAACTTAAAGTAATTCAGATTGGGTTGTCAACGAAGAAGTGAGCTGAGGGCAACCAGAGTGCTCGAAAACCATTTATTCTGACCTCTCAGTTTAAATCTTTGAATCCCATACCAGTGTTAGATGCAGTTGTTTGCATTGACTTCATGAGCAAACTAGGATAAACCAGTATAGCATGCTTTGAAGCAAGTAGATTCATCCTAAGTCAGCGTGTAGTGCATGGTGGTGGTTCCATGGTCGCTGGGTGTCCCAATGGCTGCCATGCGTTCTATCCCACGGGTGTCCCAATGGCCTCTACAGGTGTTCTATTCCACAACTGTTTGAATGTCACAATAATTATTTATTTTTCCTTTAGGTTATAAAATGTAGTTCCTGCATTTTAAATTAACATAGGAAATTCAACTTTTGTGAGTATATATACAACAAATTCAAGGATGGGAACTCTTTATATATACAAATCGATTTTGTATTATTTATATTGGTGTAACTATCACTTATTAAATATGTCACATATATATTTTGTTTATTAAATTATAGCTTTATTTTACTTTAAAATAATAATATATATATATATATATATATATATATATATATATATAAACACATTTAATAACCATGGAGATTTATCGTTATACATTTTTAAAAGGAACATGTAACAAGCTTGTTAACTAGATTTACTTCTTCTTATCAATTGTTCATGATGTGAATAAAATAATAAAAATAAATGAATAATAAAATAAGAAAAATATAGTCATTTCAGCTTCACCATAAACAATTATTATAGCCATACTAGAAGTTTGATGATGATTATAACTCTTCCATAAAGCACAAGCTATACATTTGTCTCACTAATTAAGTAGGTGTGAGGAACAAGAAATGTGTTGAGTCCAGAATGTTTGGAGAATTAAAAATATGCAAGAGAATGGGTATGTGGGTATGTGGAGGCATTGACTGTGCGAGAATAAAGAATACAAATTTCCTTCCACATGGATTTTGGCTCAAAATATATAAATTATTTCACTCGTAAATTTGTACAAGAGATTATTTATATTTTTTTAAAGGCTTAGTTCCAAGTTATTTTGGAAAAGATATTCATGGCATCTATAAACATTTTAAAAATAATATACTACCTTGTTTTATAGTTTTGTTTTCTACTATGTACCACAAGTATTATTGCAATATACATAAGATGTCTATATAAGTATGTAAGAAAGAAAGACACTTCAAGTAAAAACATTTGAATATAAAATTGACATTTTACTATATAAATAAAATAAAAATAAAAATAAATTAAACAATAATATAACTTATAATAAGACCAACATAGATTCATATTAACTCTAGATCTATCAAGCCTCAAGGGGGATCAAATATCTTGAGGTGCAAACTTTTTTTGAGTGCAAAACTTGAGGAAAAGTTTGCATGATTTGATCCCTCTTGACACTTCATAGATTCGGGGTTAAGATGGATCTACAATACTTTACATAATGGATAATTATATAAAAATAAAGAATAATTTTTTAGACATAAGAACTATAAATACATAAATGAAAATCATTAAAATTTGATTCCATATTTCTTTTTGAAAGCTTTGATATTTTGCATGGGAAGGCTTCCCTTTACTACTAATAACCACTTGTAAGATTGACAACTCAAGTTTCTAGACCCTGAATTACTTCGTGAATAACTCTCACACAAAAAGATTCAAATTTGACACAACAAATTGACAATTGGTTATTTTTGCGTGTGAAAAATGTTAGAACCCTTTGAGCACTACTAAGAAGGTGGGTGAATCAGTATTGCGCTTTCTTAAACAATTTTACCAATTTAAACTTCTCTACAGAATGAGATATATTATTGGCAACACAATATATTATCTCATGCATATAAACCAAATAAGAATTTTTAACAAGATAACCATGAGAGAAACAATAATCAACACATCAAAAACACATCCACATAAGAGACACAAGATATATGGTGGAAAACCCTTCACCAGGAAAAAAACCACCCTTGTTGTTGTTACACTGCTCTAAATATTATATTAAGAAAAAAATGTCTTTTACATAGATCTGTTGACTCCCATCGGCTAGGAGACTCAACCTCATATATAATATGCCAACACCAATTATCCAAGAGACTTGAATCTACTAGTTCGGAAAACTTTGTTCTCACACAGATCTATGGACTAACATCCACTGAAATCCACCATGATCAATGATTTTCTCCCAACTTCGATTGGAATAACTAACTATCATTGGATGTAGAAACTATTCATTTCTCCGAAACTTCACAACCACTTCTTTACACCCATGAAGTCACTTCTCATCTACTCTATGCAGACCTCGTTTCATCTATTTTTATATTGGATCCTAATAATTTCTGCTCAAACCGATTCGTCTCTGCAATATGATCTCTAGAAGCAAGACACCATCATCAAATCAATAAAAAACACCACAAACATATGCTCTCCACTCTAGCAAAATAGTGGCCACAATGCATGCATCAAATCTAAATACCACTATCACCAGCAGATGAAACAAAAATCATACTCAAATATAACATCAAACCCTCACTCAAAAATATGATTGATGCATACTACAATTAGAAACATAAAACATAATGGCTATGTGCCAAATGCACTAGCAACACATGTAAAAACAATATGTGAGAGTCACCTACAAAATATACTCCAACATCATGCAAAACCTCTCCAACGATCTCTTCTACATCAACCTCAAATCTAATCTGAAAACTGATGCAATGCTTCAAAAATCTACTCCATTCTCTACCATTTACAGTCACTCACTGATTCAATTATTCTCACAACTAAGTCTGATGCAATTATTCTCACAATTATTACACTATGCATCCTTCTCTTCCTTACATACACACGCCATCAACCATCACTTAGCTCCAAAGTGAAGTATATAAAACATGGAGGGTGAAATTGACCTTTGGGTTGGGATCAAAGGTGTACAAATTGGATTACATCAATTCAATAACATCACTAATTGTGCATTAAATGTGTTCACATCATTTGACAACCTTTTCAAACCATTCCTAGCCTTCACAACTTATTCTAGAAGCCTTTGGGACTTTCCATTCGAGTTTTCTTTTGATTAGTGCGAGGAATGCGAAGTATTTTTCGTGAAAAATATCAGTCACATGGAAAACACTGGCTAAAATCAACTAGAGACCTTCAGTCGCATGCACAAACATATCTCCTAGTGACTAGATCCTTTCGGTCACATGCATAAGCCTATCTCTATGCAAATGGAGCATAGCATGAGGAAAAACCACAATCCCTCATCTCAGAACCTCTGCCACCTGCTGGATCATCTTCTTCAACATCTGAACTCACCTCCAAACCTCTGCTAATCTTAGTAACACCTATGAAAGTAGATAAAACTAGTCTCCCAAGTGTTACCGTCAGGTTTACCTAAAAGGCCAACAAACATGCTTGGAAAGAGTGCCAAAAAGTCCTCGACTCTCCAGCAAACACCTCGACAAGCTGCAACACCTCTCACAAACTTGCAATACACTATATCACATCTTCATCATGAACATAAGGCCATCGCACCACAACAAGTCATCTCCAAGATCATAAACATGAATACCTAGTATGTCAACTCATTAAATGTGCCATCATCTCCATAAAATGAATATTTGCATCATCCCCATGTAGCAACAACCTCTACCTCCATGAACACCATACTACCATCATCTGATCATCATGAGTGTGACATAATACAACTAATATCAATGCTAACACAACCATCTCAATGTCAACTCAACTAGTTGCAACCACGCTACAATGAATGGAATCAACACATCAGCTAGACTGCAGAGGGTTGACATTAATGCCAATGTGAGCTAGTTTCCATCATGAACCAATGGAAACATCAACTAGCTGGATCCATGTACACCATAATGCCAACAGAAAATTCATTTGAATTTTATGCCTTTAAATAGGCTACATTACAGAAGAATACCATGGGAAAAAACTATTGGTTGTAAGAAGATGTGAGTTAAAATGTTTACATAACGGTAACTCGAATATTTATTTTAATTAAATAATTTATTTTATTTTATTTTATAGCCTAGATTAGAGAATAATACTGTGGGGAAAAACCATGACTTGTGAAACCCGTGAGTCAAATGTTTCATAAGGATAAATTGGCTAATTTATTTTAGTTAAATAATTTTATTTTGTTATTCCTTTTATTTTTATATTATTTTTCTTGTTTTAATATTTTATTTTTTGTAATTATAAGGAGTAAAAATGTTTTATTAATAATTAAAATCATTAGTTTTTTAATTTTATTAAACTTTATTGTTTTCATTACACTTTAATTTATTTATTTTTATGTAATTTGAGTTAGTTAAAATGTTAAAAATAACAACGTCTCTCTCATACTAGTTCTTTTTTAATTAAAGCCGACATTGATATTAGACTAAATTTGTTAAATGTTAAATGTTAAAATTTTATACTTGACATCTACCCCATACTAGGTTGTAGAGCACCTCTTGGTGCAATAAATGTGGAGTTTGAGACCACATCACCATAGGAATTATTCCTTGGGACAAACTCATAGTGTCGTTTAAAATTACCGAGGGTCATTGATCTGAAATTGATTGTTAGTTAATGTTGTGCTAATATCAATTTGGAATTAACGTGAAACTGATTTGGTTTGCTTCTTATGCAAAGGTTTATACATGTGTTTATGATTGACAATTCAATAAACTTGATGAGATTAAGTGTATTTCATGAACTTAAAAGCATGGAAACTAAATGTTGAATAGCAGCATATAAAAAAACAACAAAAACAAATAACAGAGTCAAATACACAATTTTTTGATGAAGGAGTTCACCCCTCCTGGGCTACATGTTCTTGGTCCAGCTTCATAGCTTGGGCATTTGTATTAACTTAAATTGTGAAAAATTGTTGTTTACAGTTTTTTGTTGCCTATACAACCTACTCCAATGGTTCCAAAACATCAAAATGTACCAAGAATGACTCTTCTTGGGCCAAAATTGGTCGAAATTTGCCTCAGTTATGGCAAAATCAAAATTTCCTAGTTTTTCTCCACCAAATCTGGAAGTCCGCCAATTAACTCCACTAAAAGTGGAGATTCCCCACATTTGGCAGGTCTGCCAAAAGCTCCTCTAAGATAAGCAAATTTTTAATTAAGGATAAGCACGTATTAAGTGTGGTTAACGTGCTGTTAAGGGTGCGTTTAACACAAACTACATTTTAGCGCTAATTGTGGATTAACGTGGATTAACCGCATATTAACATTAATAACACAGTTTAATTTCATTTTAAAACTCCTGCCGGATCTGGCTTGGCTCCTGGTCTTCAGCGCTCGAACATGTGGGAGGGGGCTGGCCCTCTTTAGAACCCCCAACTCCTGCTCCATGTTAATTCAAATTGTAGCGAAGTCCTTATGGGGTAAGGACTTGTGGTATGGTGCAATGGTTGGTGCTAGCATTAGTTTGGGGGAGGTTGCAGGGTCGACCTTGACCTCTGCCCCTCCGGTCATAATATTTTTATTAAACACAACTTCCATTTGGGCCATAGTTTATGACTTTGCTTTAAAATATATGTATGCGATGGTATATGTAATACATTGTGCCCATGACTATGGTTTCGACCTTGCATTCAGACTTGAATTTTGACCTTCATATATGAAAATTCCATCCAAAATTGCCATGGGGGAGGGCACGTGGCAACCTACAGCTATGCCACGTGGCCCTTCTCCATTGGCCCAAAAATTTCACCATTAAAATAATAATCCACCATCGAGGTAATTTCAAACTTAGGATTAGGAGGAAAAAAGTTCAACATCCCCAAGCAACATTGGCGAATTTTATTGGGACACTTGTCACAATGTTACTGGATGAAATTTGGAGAATATTCCTTGAATATTCCGGAGGTGTTGACTGGACTGCCAATTTCTCAGTCCGTCACTATTTTGCACATTTTTTACATGTTTGAGAAAATGAATAGTAGACCATAACTTACTCATACAAATTGGGATTTTGATGAAACGAGTTATGTTGGAATCCTGGTGACAAGCTCTATCTAGTCATTCTGGTTTGGAGAATTTCTAAGCAATTTCATTTTTTAGCTAAATACTAAGCCTTTGATCATTCCTCCCCACTAGAAGCCTTTTGGACCCCAAAATATACTATCAATTGTTCAGTAGGTGAGGGTAAAAATCCCTCACCCTTTCACTCCCCATCCATTTGGCCTTTGAAAGATTTTATCCCTTGATTCCCACTCTAAGGTATTCGACATTCCCTCTCCTTGAAGTTCTGATTCTTCTGTCAAGTATGAGATCTTGCTGAAGTTCATCAAGATATTCTGGCGATAAATCATGTATTGATGGAAGCTGAAAATACTCTCCTTTATCATCAATCAAAGGAGGCTCAAACAATCTCAAATTCTCAACATTCACGACATAATATATTTTCATATAAGAAGGAAAAATATAGCTTAAATACATTAGTACCAATATTTTCCAGAATTTTAAATGGACCATAGTAGATTGGCTTGCGATTTTTACCTTCCCCTTGCAATGTTTATTTGTTGATATATAACCAAACTTCATCTCCATCTTGGAATTTGTGATCAACTTGGTGTCTAACATGCCTTGGCTTGTAGCTTCTTTGACTCTTTTCAATTTGTTCTTACACTATGTGATGTACCAAATGAATTTGATCAATGAACTTCCTTGCCTTATCTATGTCACTATGACCATCTATAGCGACATATTCTCAAAGATGAAGTCCAAAAGTGATCTTGGAAAGTACTCAAGACATGCCTCAAATGGTGATGTGTTTGTGGAAGAATGCTTTGCCCTGCTATATGCATGTTGAATGTAATGCAACTATTCATCCCATAACTTGGGATGTTTGTTGTAATAGCCTCTAAGAAGATGAATTATTGTCCTGTTTACCACCTCGATCTGACCATTTTTTTGCAAATGAAATGTTGTACTCTTCTTCAACTTTGTGTCCATAATGTCCCATAATTTTGACCAAAAATTTCAAACAAACTGGGAATCTTGGTCACTTACAAAAGAAGTAGGAATACTAAAATGAACCCATACATTTTGAAAGAAAATATGAGTGTTTTTTTCAATTGTAATTGTTTTCTTACATGGCATCAAAAGACACATTTTTCTGAACCTATCTACCACAACATACAAGTAAGCATGACCTTTCCTTGACATAGGAAGACCACCTACAAAATCCATTTAGATACTCTCCCAAGGATGTGAAGGAACCAAAAGTGGAGTGTACAATCCAAGTTTCCTTTTACTAGGCTAATTTATTGCACATAAAGAACATCCTCTAATAAAATGAGATACACTATCAATCATGTGTGGCCAATAACAATACCTTTGGAGATTCGCTAATGTCTTGCTTACACCGAAATGTATAGTAATTAAAGATGTGTGTGCCTCCCTTATGATATTGTTTCTTTCTCCCTGTGGTATACATAACTTGCCCAAGTGATACAAAAAAATTGTATGCACATGATAATCTAACTCTTCATTTTGGTTTCCTTGACTCAAGCTTTCATACACATCTTGAAAATCACTATCATATGCATATTGTTCAATGTAAATTTCATGCATAAATGAATTTTTATTAAGTATAATAGATGAATTTAAAATAGGCCTTGAGAGAATATCAGATATGTTATTGTAGATTACCTTTTTATACCTGACAACCAAGTGAAATTCTTGTGGAAATCCCATCCATCTGAAATGTCTTGATTGCTGGAACTTTAACTGTGATTGTAAGTATTGCAAAGGATGATGGTCACTATGAATAATGGTATCTTTCCCCATCAAATAGTGCTTCCATTGCCTTATACTTTGTACCAATGCATATAACTCTTTATCATAGGTGGGATAATTAGTCACAACTCCATTAAAAAATTCAGAATGAAATGAAATAGGCTTACCATGCTGCATGATAACTTCTCCCATAGCTTAATCACTTGCATTTGTTTGGATCTCAAATGGTTGTCTAAGATCCGGAAGAGCCAATACCAGTGTTGAAATTATATTTTTCTTTAAAGCATCAAATGATTTTTGCTGCATGTCTCCCCAATGGAAGACTTTCTTGACACTTGTCAATGCATGTAACATATCTGCAATGGAAGATAAAATAGTAATGAATTTCCTCCAATACTGTGTTGCCCCAAGAAAGCTTCTTACCTCTATAACTGTATTGGGCTTGGGCCAATTCAAAATGACCTCTACTTTGGAAGGGTTTATATTCAATTCACCTCCTCCAACAATGTGTCCCAAATACACTAAAGAAGTCTTTCCAAACTCACACTTCGACATCTTTAAAAATAATTTCTCTTTTTTCAAGACATCAAGTACCTTGTTCACATGCATGACATGTTCATCTCTTGATTTGCTGAATATAAGTATGTAATCTAAGTAAACAATGACTAAGTCATATAGAAATGGTCTTAGTACATAATTCATGAATCTCATGAATGTAGCTGGAGAATTTGTTAGACCGAATGACATAACTAACCACTCAAACAATCCCTGTCTAGTTTTAAAAGAAGTTTTCCAAATGTCCTCCTCAACTATTCTAACTTGATGATAACCACTTCGTAAGTCTAACTTAGTGAAATATATTGCATACTTAAACTGATATAGAAAATCACCAATGCATTGGAGTGGGTAGATATTCTTTATCGTGATTTTATTTAGTGCACGAAAATCTATGCACATGCGCCAAGTCCTGTCCTTGTTTGGTACCAAAAAAATTGGTGAACCACATGGTGAAATAGATGGGTGTATGATACCTTTGTTCAGAAATTATTGGATTTTCTTCTTGATTTCCAAACTATCCATAATTGACATTCGATACGTACCAATGTTTGGAAGTGGAGCATCCTACTGCAGCTGAATCTCATGTTCAATTCCCCTCTTGGAAGGTAACCCACTTGGTTCTTGAAACATCACACCATGCTGACTTACCACATCAAAAAAATCAGATTTTAATTTTTCATAACATCTTTCAAAAATTCATAGTCAACATCATCCTTTTTCTTGATCATGAGAAGTACAAAAATTTTACTTGCATTAACTAGCCTCTTCATTTTCCCTGCATTAACTAAAGAAATATTCAGTTTTTTGCAATGCGCTCTCACAATATACTCCATCCCATCCTTAAGCAAATGATATTTGTTCTCATGGCGATAAAACATTGCTTTCCTTTCATACAAATATGGACTTCCCAACATAATGCCGGAAATGTCAAGTGGAACCACATCTTACTCAACTTCATCAACAAAGTTTACAGTAATAGCAAATCGAAATATGCATTTCCTTGTAACCTTTAACTTGGCATTATTAACTATCCAACTCAAAGGGTATGGTTTATGATGTGGTATGGTTTCAAGGTTAATATTCTTGACCAAGTCTTCTGAAATCAGGTTTTATTATGACCCACTATCAAACAATGCATCAATATTTGTATGATTTTAAATCACTCTAACATGGAACAATTTTATCGTTGTGTCTTCATTTGGAGTGTTGTTGTGACTATTTGAGGAACTAGTAATTTCTATGGATTCCTTTCTTTTGTTAATCATGTGTAAAATATTGGTCTCATCTCTTGAATAGGATCCAAGATCTTGTTGTATGGTGGAAGTCATATTTTGTTTCCCCTTGTTATTTGGTTTCTTTGGCCTTAGTTTGGGATGTAGTTTCCAAAAATGGGCTTCATCATGCCCCTTTTTGGAAAAATATTTGCATGTAGTTCCCCCCCCCTTTCTTGATGCTTTCATTCTTCTTTCTAGTCCATTTTCCTCCCTTCTCTTTTCCCTTACCCTTGAATGGCTTCTTCTTACTACCCTCTTCCTGAATTTTCTTTCCCCTTGCTTCAAGATGCGTGGCTTGCACACATACTTCAACTAAGTTGTTTGGGTTAAACATAAGGATAGCATGTATCAAGTAGGAATATAAACCCCCAACTTATTTCAAGAGTGTGTCTTGTGAATTTAATTGTACTCCTAACAATAAAGCCCTCTTTCTAAACTCTTGTGTGTACTTTTGAACAATTTGGCCTTTGAGTTTCCTAAAGTTTTTCCAACTCATTATTGCTTTTTTCATATATGCTAATGGATAAAACTTTATTTTAATGGAAGAAATTAATTCACCCCAAGAAATGGATATCTTAGCATGACTTTTCATTTCCTCTTGAGTCTTTTCCTCCCACTAAACTAGTGATGCTCCTTCTAGCCTTAATGAAGCCAATTGGATCTTTATGCCGTCCTCTTGTAGATTCTTAATTTTTCAGAATACTTCCAATTGATGGATCCAATTTTCTAAGTTCTCTGCATTTACCTCACCATTTTACATGGGAAGTTCAAACTTGATGTCCAACTTGAGTAATGTTGTTTTTCCTTTTGGGATTTTTGTATGAGTGTGGGTGGTTTTTGTGGTGGAAGTGGAAGATGAAGATGATGATGAAGATGATGAAGATGAGGATGGTGGAGATAGAGGTGGATTTCCTCCACTTCCTTTTGAACTCTTCTCTTCATCCTTCTTACCATCTAAAGATCCTTCTCCATGTGGAGGCTTAGAACCTTCTCCCGCTCTTTCTGCAATAAATGCATCAAACATGATTTTAACCAATATTTTAAAGTCCGTGAAGTCTCTCTTGAAATCCTCTTCTTATGAATGTCCATGAGTCTCTCTAACACCTCACATAATGACTAAGTATTAAAGCTCAACCTATGATGCTTGTATCTCTTCAATCAATTCAACTTCTTATGCAATTTGTACCTCTTCAATCTCAACTGCTGGAGATAGAACTTGAGGTTCTTCAAGTGCAAATTTGAGTGGAACTTTGGATGAAGATGATGCTCTTTCAAATCTCTTTATTCCTGTCCTAATATCAGGACTAACAACCAATAGCTTCCCTTCTCCTCTCTGCAACTTCAACCTTCTAATCATCACAAAATTGCAACTATTAAATCCCTTCTTGCATAATATTAAGAAAATAAAGTAAATAACCTTTAGAAACCTTATGCTATGATACCAAATTGATCTGAAATTGATTGTTAGTTAATTTTGTGCTAATATCGGTTTCAAAATTAACATGAAAGTGCTTTGGTTTTCTTCTTATGCAAGGGTTTATACATGTGTTTATGATTGACAATTCAATAAAATTGATGATATTGAGTGTATTTCATGAACTTAAAATATTGGAGACTCAATGCTAAACAAAAAAATATAAAAACACAACAAGCACAAATAACAGAGTCAAATACACAAGTTTTTGATGAAGGAGTTCACCCCTCCTGGGCTACATCCCCTTGGTCCAGCTTCATAGCTTAGGCATTTGTATTAACTTAAATTGTGAAAAAAGTGTTGTTTACAGTCTCCTTATGCCTCTACAACCTACTCTAATGGCTCCAAAACATAAAAAACTACCAATAATGACTCTTCCTGAGCCAAAATTGGTCAAATATTGCCTCAATTATGGAAAAACCAAATTTTCCTAGTTTTTCTCCACCAAATCTAGAAATCTGCCAGTTAACTCTACTGAAAATGGAGATTCCCCACATTTGGAGGGTCCTCCAAAATATCCTCTAAGATAAGCGCATAGTTAATTAAGGATAAGCGCTTATTAAGTTTGTTTAACGTGCTCTTAAGGGCGCATTTAACTCAAATTGTATTTTAGTGCTACTTGTGGATTAACATGGCTTAACCATGGATTAACGTTAATAACACGGTTTAATTTTGTTTTAAAACTCTCGCTAGATCTGGCTTGGCTCCTAGTCGTTAGCACTCGAACATGTGGGAGGGGGTTGGTCCCCTCTGGACCCTCAACTCCTGCTCCATGTTAGTTCAAATTGTGGCGGGGTCCTTATGGGGTAAGGATTTGTGGTATGGTGCAATGGTTGGCACTGACGTTAGTTCGAGGGAGGCCATGGGGTTGACCCCGAACTCCACCCCTCTAGTCATAATATTTTTATTGAAAACAACCTTGGTTCGGACCATAGTTTATGACTTTGGTTTAAAATATATGTATGTGATGGTATATGTAATACATTGTGCCCACGACTATGGTTTCAACCTTGCATTCAAACTTGAATTTTGACCTTCATATATATAAATGCTATCCAACCTTGCCATGGGGGAGGGCACGTGGAAGCCTTCGGCTACGCCACGTGGCCCTTCTCCATTGGCCCAAAAATTTCACCATTAAAATAATAATCCACCATAGAGGTAATTTCAAACTTAGGATTAGGAAGAAAAAAAATCAACTTCTCCAAGCAACATTGGAGAATATGATTGTGACACTTGTCATAGTGTCACTAGATGAAATCTAGAGAATATTCCTTGAAGATTCCTAAGGTGCTGAATGGACTTCCAATTCATTATTCTGTCACTTTTCTGCACATTTTTTACATGTTTGAGAAAATGAACAACATACCATAACTTACTGATACGAACTCGGATTTTGATGAAATGAGTTCTGTTGGAATCCTGCCAGCGAGATCTATCTGGTCGTTCTAGTTTGGAGAATTTATGAGAACTTTCATTTTTAGCTAAATACTAAGCCTCTGATCAGTCACAGACTAACAATTGTTTACGACAAGTATTTCTATGTCATTCAAGAGAAAGGTTGACATCCCGTTGAGGGACTGCATTAAGGACTTCCGTCTTTAACAATAAGAGAACGAAGTGTAGCTAATGTGAAGCAAGAGATGGGAAAGTCTTATGATAACTGAAAATTTGACGTCGCGCCATGAGAGTTTTATAAAATGTGTTCCTCATGTTCTTGATGAAAGTCTCCCGCTTCAAAAAATATTAACAAATAACATTAAAATAGGCTATAGTTACCAATTTGAATCCTTTTTTAGATGACTAATGGATTGTGCAATTGACTAGAATTTATTAATGATAACTGAATTGTTGCTTCATAGTTTATGCTATTGTATTAATGTTAACTAAATTTTTGCTTCATACTTCATTGAAGAAGATTGTTAAACCAAAAAATGCAAGTAAATAAAGGAAAAACAAAGCACAAAAACACCAAAAAAATTATGATTCAACTTGAAAGACATTGAAAATAAATACTTTGAAAAAAATAAAACAAAGCACATTTTATCATCCATGTTTTTATTTTTAAATTAAAATTTCACTTGAATTAAGTCCAATGATCGTATTTTTTTATTAAGAGGAAAACAATCTCAAATAAATGTCATTTTTCTACATTTTATTTCTAATTTTTAAAAAACAAAAGATAACTATTTTGTTCTTTATTATTACTTTTGAATATGTGTTGTCACATAAATGGTTACACACTTGTTGCAATATTGTGAAATCAAGGCATGTGTAATGCTACAGAGTATGAACAAGTAACACATGTGCATACATAGAAGGGTAGTTCCATTTCTCCATACAACACAGTACTAAATTCAAAGTATTTAACTTATAATCGTGTTGGAAAAGAGACCCATATATTTAGACTTGGATGTAATTGTCTTTTTTTGGTAAATAAGAAGCTTCTATTATATCAGAGAACAAAATCTACAAGCATGGTGGGGTGTCTGGAGCCCGAAGCTCTTATACCATATTTCACTGATTATCTTGTAGTTTTTACATAGATTACAGAAAAAACCTATTCTCTCGGTCGAGAAGTGAGATAAGACCAGAATTTACAATCATTACTAGACTTTAAGGTGCTTCAAAATGAAAAAACTTAAATTTGGTCAAGGCCATGCTGAGATGGCCAATTCTATGGGGCTTGGTTGCTGCGAAAAATAAGAAAAAAAACCATATAGTTGATGATACCAAAAAAAAAATAGAGACATATATTTAGACCTCCGAAGGGTTTTCTTCTAGCCTTATCATCTTTTTCTAGAGTGCTTCTAGCCGAGGTGTCCTCAACATCCTGGTGACTAGTTCAAGCATCCGTCGGTTCTCGTTTGACGCTTAGAGAGGCTTCTCCACTAGTATGCATGGTGGCCATGTGGCGATTTAGAAGAGCATAGTTAGGAGAGTATCATGTAACAAAGTGGCGATGGTGAACAGATTCAACATAAATGTTTGTGAATTTGTCACTGAGCGCATCAATATTTTCCTCTAGGGCCTTTGAGTTCTCTGAATGCTCCTAAAGAGCCAGTCCCAAAATGGTCTTGAGCTAGCAAGATAACTCATTTATGTAATTGTACATATTCTCCATAGCCTTGGTAATCCCAAGGTCAAGTATCCATTCAAATTGTGCATCCACTTCCTTCCTGGTAATGCGTATTCTCAGAGTCCTCGCATGTAATTCCAATGTGTTTATTTGCACTTGAGCTTGAGGGGAAACTAAAACCTGGTAGTTTCATTTTATGATTTTCCCAACACTCATTTTTATGACCCCGCCCATGACGAGGGAAGGGGGTGGAGCTTTAATGCGAAGCCATCAGGATAGAGGAAAAGGGGTAAGAAAAATGGAGCAGAGAAGAGGAGATGGAAGCAGGGACACAATTGAAATGAGAAGTGTGAGGATGGGCAAGTTGAAACAGGTATACATAGTGAGAGTGGGCGACTGAGTGAGACTCAAGAGAGGTTGTCATGATTGCTTCATTGCAAGCTACCTGGGTGAGGTGTAGAATCAACATGAGAGAGTAGGAAAGGATTTGGTCGAGGGGGGCGATGGATCTGATGGGTCAAATTCTTCTGGCATATCTTTTATTCATGCAAGGACCTTCAAAAATTGTGCCTAGATGAATCATGGTTGAGAGGTGTGAGAGTTGTACTGAATCTGAACATAGGTTTGAAATCTCCCCAACATTTCATTGTACTTTCTAGTTATGAGCGTATAGTCATGTCAGAGAGGCCCTTCTTCTAGGTCCCCCATGCAAGGGAGCATAGTCAAGTACTGCCACTTGTGCCTTTATTTTCCAGCCTATCCGCGAGGTTGTTGGCATTTTTCCTAACTGCCTAGAAGTGGAGCATGCTCATCTCTTTGATGTGGTGGAAGATATGGTGGGGGTCTTGTTTAGTATCCAATTATCTGTCACCTTTTTAACTTCAGTGCCACCATGTAGTTTGCACAAGGCCATGGTGGCATGAGTCGAGTCTCCTTTGACATTGATAGGCCCAAGACCTTGGAAATTGGAAATGGCCAGGTCATGCTCTAGGGCTAGGATCTCTGTAGTGTCGTTGGTGGCTTTGCCCATATTTCCAAAATAAAGCCATAAAATTTCTCCCTTAGAATTCTTGAAATCTCCCCTAAAGGCCGCAGCTTCTGGATTACCTTTCATAGCGCCACTGTAGTTTAATTTTAGGATATATTCATCAAGGGGTAGCTACTTACCTGGAGCATATGTGGAAGCCATGGTTGGGATCCTAGTGTTCAAGGGGGAAGAATGCAGTGTAACGAGTTGAATGATCCTTAGATCTGAGGGACGAGGTGGATCAGGAAAGTTTGAAAAATTGGCAACAAAGGCTGATTCCCTGAACACCTACATAATTGAGGTAAGGATGCTATTTGTTTTCTTCTTATTCCCTCTAAAAATTCGAGCATTTTTTTCCTTCCAGAAAACCCAACATATGGTGCTTCGGATCATGTTCCAAGCCCTGCCTACCATCAGGTGTAAGGATATTAAAGTTCTCCAATTGTCCAGAGTGCTCAGGATGGATGCCATGTTGTTGTTTGATGTTCTGAAAACCATATCAGCACATTACCATAGAGAATTGGTGTAATCACAGACATTTAGTAGGTGATTGATGCTTTCCTCCTCCAATTCGCATAGAGGGCATCTTGAGGTTCCTTTGAAACCATGTTTTAAAATATTATCCCAAGTGAGAATATTTCCTTGCATTGTTAGCCATAGAAAAATGAATATTTTTGGCCATAATTTTTTGTTCCATAAAGTTTTCCACTTCTATTGTGGCTGGAGTTGGCCGTCTTTTGCCTTATAATAGTAAGCCTCCTTGATATTAAAGTGCCCAACCGAGTTTTTTCCCCACTTGAGCTTGTTCTTCCCTTTTTCAAGTTTTATTTTCCTTTCTCAAATTATTCTTTCTAATGTAGCCCAATCAAAACCCTCTGGTAATGGATCCCATTCTTTGGCCTCAAGTCGTTCTCTCCATCTATCGTTGTTGTTGTTGGGCTTCTAGTAGTGAACCACTTTGTATTTCCCTTTCCCCTGCATTGCAGTGCATAGCAGTATGAATTGATCCCTAATTAGGTTTGGAAATTGTTTCCATGCCCTTCCAGAATATGGATTTTTCCCCATTTCCAATTTCCTAGAAGTAGTGCTCTTAGATCATGTATTTATTCTCCCAAGCATGATTCCATATAGTAGAATATTTTATGTTACCTATGAGCCTGATAAGGTCATTTGTTGAGTGATTAGGTGCATTTTTAGGTTCCCATATTATTCCCCAAGGCGTATCTGGTTTGTCAATCCATCGCCACTAGTTTTTCGCTCCTAAGGTCTTCCCTCAGATGTTACGGTCTCTAATGCCAAGACCACCATTGAATTTTGGCTTGCGGACATTCTCCCAAGCCACTAAAGCCTAATTTTTCCTTGTGGTTGAGCATATCCAAAGAAATTGTATTTTTATGCCTCATATTTCATTGATGACTGATTTGGGGGTTGCCAACTCCAAGATAAGATACATGAGTATTGCTTGCAACACACATTTTACTAGGATCAATCTCCCAGCCAAATTGATGGATCTGAAGGTCCAGTTGGAAAGTATTTTGCAGAGTTTAATAAGTATATCCTCCCAATTATTATTCCTTAAAGGTTTGTCTATAAGAGGGACACCAAGGTTTCTAGATGGGAGGGAGCAATGCTAAAAACCTAGGGTTATGGTGATGTTTTTCTGGATGGCCATGGGAGTATTAAAAAAGAAAATTTTTGATTTTTCTAAGTTAATTGAACCTATAACCGAGGCTTCTAAAAATAAATTAAGAATTTCTTTGAATTGAGTCGCTTCTTTGATTGTGGGAGTTCCCATTAAGATAGTGGCATCCAAAAATTGTTGGTGAGTCAAGGCAGGGGAATTTTTGTGGAGCTTGAGGCCTGTGAGGGTATTATTGAGGTTGGTTGTTGTAATGGTTCTATTAAGCCATTTAGTAATTGTGAAAAAGAGGAAGGGAGATAGGGGGTCTCATTGTCTTATACCTCTGGACGAGAAAAAGGGGTTGGAGGGATATCCATTAATGAGAAAGAAGAAGAAGGCTCCCAAAACCAAGGCCATTATCAATTTTGTACAGTCCTGGTTGAAGCCAAAGGCTTTCAAGATTTCCTTCATGTATCCCCAACTTAAATTGTCAAAGGCTTTCGCCATGTAAAGTTGCATTATCATTCCTGGCTTCTTGATGGATTTGAGAGAATGAATTATTTCATGGGATTGGTTAATGCTGTCCATAATTTTACTCCCTTCCACATACCTTGATTCATTGGAAGATGTAAGAAGGGGTAGGATAGATTTGATTATGTTAGAAAAAAATTTTGATATGATTTTGTAAATAACATTGTAAAGGGAAACGGGTCTAAAATGATCAGGAGTTTCAACCCCTTCTTCCTTTGGAATGAGAGTGAGGAAGGTGTCGTTGAGAGCCTTCAATACTATTTTATTTATTATGGAGTCCTCCACCAGGACATATATTTCCTCTTTCATGAAGGGCTAGGAAATTTTGTAAAAATCAATGGTGAAACCATCCAAGCAGGGGGCCTTCCCATTAGGCATAGACATGACAACATCCTCCACCTCTTACAAGAAAAATTCTCTTAGGAGAATTTTTTTATGATCCTGATTGAGAATGGTTGGGATGTTGGTAGTGATTTTCCTTATTTCCCTATTTATGTCCCCCCTTGGCTCCTCTAATAGATTTTTGTAGTAGTCATTCAACTCTTTCTATATGTCCTCATGAGTATGGATCGTAGTGCCATCCTTGGTTTTTAGGTTGAGGATTATATTATTCTTACCATGCTAAATCATTGAGCGGTGAAAGGAGTAATTGTGTTCCCCACTTATGAGCCACCGAATCCTACAGTTCTGATGCCATAGTTTCTCCTCCTGTAAAACTCTTTCTTCCCATGTTTTGTGAAGGGTTATTTCCTCTTATTTTCATTGGTCTGAGATACAATTATGGATAATCTCTTGCTGGAGTTCTTCAATATGTTTCTCTAGCTCCTTTTTATCTTTAAATATGTTTCCAAAGACCTCTTTGTTCTGATCCTTGATTTTGATTTTGACATTCTTTAGATTTTATTGAAATTGAAACATTCTCATTCCAGCCTAAGATGGTGTGTCTGCCCACTAGTATTTAATGCTTGCGATGAAGTCAGGGTGTTCTCAAAACAGAAAGGCCAATTTTTAGGGCTTGTTGAGATATGTACTTACAAAGAAATGGGACAATGGTCATAGCCCATTTGGGGAAGGATTCTAGCATTAGTTTCCTAAGAGGTCATGAATATATCTTTAGACAACAGGAAATGATCCAATATTGAAACAATTTTCCTTGTACCGTTAGCACCCAAATTGAACCCCAGCCGAAAAGGGAAAACAAAATAACTAAAACTACAAGTCACCAGCTAGCCCTACACCTGATGAGAGGGATCTTCGTAAAGATAGATATTCAATGAAACATAATAATGATCTGATATTAGGCTAGGTAAAAATATGGGAAAAATATTTAATAAATGAAATGAGATTCAGGGATGTGTGGGATAAAATGAGACAATTTAAACTGGGGATTAAATCAGGACATAGGGTATTTCATGGGGCGGGATAGGCAGGAAAGTTAGCAATTAAAGTTAAATAAGGATGGGATGGAAAGACTGGTGAGGAGATGAAAAGGGCACAAATGAAATGGATCCTTTTCAAACAGAAGAGAAAAGAACAAAATATGAATGTTTTCCCAAGGTAGGGCATGAAAATGGATCCTGCCTTTCTGTCTTGAAAGCATTCAAAAGGAAATGTTTTATGAATGAGAGATGAAACATAACAATTTACATATGAAACAAAGGAGAGAAACAAATGCTAATTTTCATACCACATGGATCCCACAAATCAGAGCTGCATCTCTTATTAATCCCTGTCAAACTGTACAATGGAGCGCAAAATATTCTTCCACACTATTCCCCTATTGCTGAATTACCAACTCCCAGACCAATGATTTACAATTACAATAAATACACTGAAATTTGGGAACATAGATCCATAGAAAAGGGAGTTGTTCTAACAGTTGAATAACTTAAATGCAATCATAGAAATATTTCTAACAATCTGCCCCTAAATAAGGAACAATATTACATTTGATTGCTGGCAGATTTCACAGTTTTCGTTGTTGAAGAATAAAATGGGCAATCAGATGCTATTTTATCTGCTGATGTAGACATCTTTGTTTAATTTAAGCTCTTGGCCAGCCGACTGTTTCCTTTGCTTTCCATTTGAATAAAACCAACTTTTTAATAAAAATACCTTTGAAATGAAGCGTTGCCTTTAGTGAAGGGAAAATCGATTTTTTTGGATGAAGGGAGCGAAGCGAAGGAGGTGGGGTCCATATGCAATCGGAATCAGAGGGGAGGGAGGGGAGAAATATATAACAATACTGCATAATACGCCATGCGATACGTTTCAATACATAG
Source organism: Pinus albicaulis (assembly GCA_034641835.2). Taxonomy (NCBI): domain Eukaryota; kingdom Viridiplantae; phylum Streptophyta; class Pinopsida; order Pinales; family Pinaceae; genus Pinus; species Pinus albicaulis. The sequence continues at coordinate 116,313 of JAXQQM020081963.1, read as the reverse complement.
TAGTAATTGCAATCGTGATTGGGGAAAAGGGAGCCAAAGTATTGGGAGGAGACAAATGTCCGATGCGATTGATACAGGTCCGATGGGAAAAACCTTTGTAATAATTAAAATAAAACAAGATTTGAATTTAACAAAGGGAATATCCCTTTATATTATAAATGGGCAGAAGTACTGTATGGTGAGCTCGAGGTCAATCGAAATTGGGATCGGAGAAGGAGCGGAGGCAAGGTTATATACGAAATCACCGATTGCGATGGTGCGATTGGATGTGGGCCGTCCGATCAGCGGGGGCAGATCGACGATTGTGGAACGATCAGAAGGTTTCAATTGAGCATTGAAACGGGAGTCAATCTCATCGGAAGAAAGGAATTTGTGATGCGATCGGACTAATCGGAGGCAGGGTCAATCACATCGTGGGTATCTAATCAGTGATGCGATGCAATCGCATCGGAATTTTCAATCGGGGTGTTACGATTTAAATGGTGCGATTGGATCGGAGGAGAAGGGTTGTGATTGCGATCGGAAAAGGGTTTTATAATATAAACCTTTAACTTTATTATGAAATTTAAAGGCATGAGGGGGAAGTGGTTTATAATGGCGGGGAATTTATAATATAAAAATTTTTATTATAAAGTTCTATGGCATGGAGGGGATTATATAATAATAAACTTTAATGCAATAAAATATGGGAAAAGGTGAAAAAAAAGGGGAAGTTTAGGGAATAGGGAACCTTTACTTCACTTAGGCATAAAATTCAATCCAGAAGTCACTTTTAAGAGTGCAGTATACTGTTGGAAAGCTCTTTCCGGGCTCTTTCTGATGGATCTACTTGGAAGATGATTTGGCGTTGAACATGCTATGGAAAACTTCTCTGAAGGCAAGGTGATGACTTTGTGGAGATGGCAGCTTCGGAAGTGTGACTTATTACACATGCTAACATAAAATTATATAGTGAATGATAATAAAGGAAAAGTATCATTTTTTCACCTCAAAACATGGTTTTGAGGTGAAAATTACATCAAGCTGAATAAAATATTTCTTTGATCTCCCAGGGGCTGTGACTTTGAGTTTATTGACTTCCTCATGACCTTGCTGATATTTATTGACACTTGACTTATTAAATTTACCATGGTGAGACCATAGAAACTAATGAGACTCTTCCTATGACTCTCTGTCATGACTCACAAAGTGAAAGTAGCACATGACTAAAGACCATAGAGAGGAGAATCAGCAAGTTTCACGTGAGGGAAAACTGATGAAGAATCACTACCATCAATGAATCCATGACGTAATGGAATGGTGAAATTTATTGGTATGGGACTCCTAATATGCAAATGCAAAAGAGTAGTTTTGATCAATGATGGCAGTACGACTAGACTGACACTAACATTGGCTCCAATGGGGATGGTAGCTCCTTGGAGGTGCCAAGAACACCGTAGACCAGCAGCCTTATCCATAGTGCATGGAGTCAATGTAGAAATTTGAATAATGGATGAGTTATTCACCGAGATTCTCCTGATCACACACTATTTTAGCTTCATGCATAATACAGAATCTCTTCTACCATTAATCATCACATGCGGAAATAAAATCAATTGCATGCACACATTAAAGCCATAAAATTCACACATATGAACACAATATTTCATGGGAAAGCTTAAAGCTGAAAACCCCCAACTATCTGTATATTATACATGTCATGGAGATCATGTAACAATCATAGTACAAAGCTCTTTGCAAGCTCTCATGCACTACCTCCCTTGCTACACACTATCAAGCTAGATCTAGCAAACCTCATGCTCCAACCTTTAGCCACTTGATAGCCAACCTGAATTGCGTTTTTAAGCTATGGGATGGCCTCTTTATATAGATAAACCACCCAGCCTGAACTGCGCAATCCTCATGGGTTACTCCACCCATCTGTGTGTTGCAAATAGCAATAGTATAATCACAACCGATAGTTAACCTGCTCTTTCACCTATTTCTGCACTGGTCTCCACTGAAACTGTCCATGCACTGAAGTTAACCGATGTATTCTTTAGTTGATTTATGAGTTTATAATTAGTGAATTAATTAATAATTAATTCACACCACTCTCACTAATTGTATCTATTAGTTAACTTGGATACAAAAAGCTCAACTATGTTTAGATTAGTTAAACTGAATACAACCCCACTAACTTCCTCAATCAACTCCACCAAACTCTGTCACATGAGTTCTAACTGAAGTCATCATGCAATAGCTTCACTTAAACCCTAGGAAAAGCGTATTTCCTTCTGTCAGCCGCATGTGCCACATCCAGGCATCAAACTGAAGTGCTTCAAGAGAATAAGATAATGTTTATAGTCCAAATATTATTAAGAGCTAATAATATTCGACTTCCATATTTTTAGGAGAGGCAGTCTAAAAATAGCCTTTGACCTCTTTGACCTAAAAATAGAGTCCCATCTATTTTTACCAACATGACACATACTCCAAGAATCTCATACATGCAATCCCTGAACCATGCTCCATATGTCTAAAAATAGACATAGTCTAAAAATAGATTTTTCTGACAAAAATCACATGTGTGGTCCCCACCTAGTTTAGGTGATCACTTTCCAACTAGGATTAGGAAAGATGTTTTAGAAGGCCTCCTTCACTGTTTCTTGTTGCCATTTTCAACACTCCCTCTCAACAAGAAAGACTGTCTTTGCATGCGACATGCAACTCCATGCATTCGCCCTGCAACCTCCACAAGCGCCATGCAACTCCATGCATTTACCATGCACCCTTTGCATGCGCCATGCAAACTCATGCATGCACCATGCAACTCCATGCATATGCCATGCACCCTTTGCATGCACCATGCAAACTCATGCATCTACTCTGCAACTCCTCTGAAACTGAATAGGCTCCAAACAACTCAATCAGTCTTGATGCATCTAGCATCTATCATCAAAGTCTTCGACTTCTGCTTGGCCAACTGCACATGTCATCAGGAACCATTGCGCTATTGACTCTTTGCACCCATGCACTCTTGCACTTGCTTTCAACTCTGATCCGCGCTCCAGTATCCGACACTGTCACTTTGATCTGCCTGCATCACTCCAACTGATCTTGCTACTGCCATGCTGTGGGCACCTCGTAGCCAGGTTCAATCCATGAGATCCACACCATCTCATGAATCTGCCCAGAAATCTCCTCTTGGGATCAATCATGCATGTCGCCCCACCTCATACCTAGTGGTATAGCTGCATGCACTCCCTCTGCCCATCTAGCACGAAATTTCTCTGCATGAGTGGTTTCTCCCACTCCATGATCCTCTTGTGGCTGCTCCACACCCCGAGGTTCACTTTCACCTGCATGCAAAACTTGCTCCCTCTCAAGCATCAGTTGCATGTCTTCCTTCCGCTTCCCAATAGTAGGAAGCTCTGTAGAAATCCCATCTACATCAAATCTATAAAGATTCTTCTGCATCTCCAGTTGTGGCTGCTCCACAACCTTCTGAGACTGCTTCTCACGCTGCATGTTGAGAGGCTCCCTCTCAACCACCAAGTCACTAACCTCTGCTTTGCTCTTCAAAGCTTTGCATGCATCTTGTACCTCAGTGCATGTAGATTCTTAGCTCGCGCACATTGCAATTGTCCCGCCGTCGCAAAATTTTCTAACAAAAGAGCTGATTTTAAATCGATGATATCTCCCTCATCCGAGCTCCGATTCGACCGATTTTTTTTTTCAATTTGGGTATTTTTTCGCAAGGAATCCAAATATGTTATTTTTTTTTGAAAATATTTCACCAAAATTTTTCAGATATTCCCTACAAACTCGCGCACCCAAAAAATTCTCGCTCTCATTCCATGTAGAAAATTATATACAATATGCATGTATATTTCCGGCTTTCTCCATCTTTATGTTTCTTGAGTTTATCCTAAAACTCAACCGCTTCAATGCTTTGCAATTTCTCCAATGATCAATATCCCTCAGATACCATGTAGAAAATCTATAACACAGCTCCGATACCATGTAGAAATTTGAATAATGGATGAGTTATTCACCGAGATTCTCCTGATCACACACTATTTTAGCTTCATGCATAATACAGAATCTCTTCTACCATTGATCATCACATGCGGAAATAAAATCAATTGCATGCACACATTAAAGCCATAAAAATTCACATATATGAACACAGTATTTCATGGGAAAGCTTAAAGCTGAAAACCCCCAACTATCTGTATATTATACATGTCATGGAGATCATGTAACAATCATAGTACAAAGCTCTTTGCAAGCTCTCATGCACTACCTCCCTTGCTACACACTATCAAGCTAGATCTAGCAAAACTCATGCTCCAACCTTTAGCCACTTGATAGCCAATCTCAATTACGTTTTCAAGCTATGGGATGGCCTTTTTATATAGATAAACCACCTGGCTTGAACTGCGCAATCCTCATGGGTTACTCCACCTATCCGTGTGTTGCAAATAGCAACAGTGTAGTCACAACCGATAGTTAACTTTCTCTTTCACCTATTTCTGCACTGGTCTCCACTGAAACTGTCCATGCACTGAAGTTAACTGATGTATTCTTTAGTTGATTTATGAGTTTATAATTAGTGAATTAATTAATAATTAATTCACACCACTCTCACTAATTGTATCTATTAGTTAACTTGGATACAAAAGCTCAACTATGTTTAGATTAGTTAAACTGAATACAACTCCACTAACTTCCTCAATCAACTCCACCAAACTCTGTCACATGAGTTCTAACTGAAGTCTTCATGCAATAGCTTCACTTAAACCCTAGAAAAAGCGTATTTCCTTCTGTCAGCTGCATGTTCCACATCCAGGCATCAAACTGAAGTGCTTCAAGAGAATAAGATAATGTTTATAGTCCAAATATTATTAAGAGCTAATAATATTCGACTTCCATATTTTTAGGAGAGGCAGTCTAAAAATAGCCTTTGACCTCTTTGACCTAAAAAATAGAGTCCCATCTATTTTTACCAACATGACACATACTCCAAGAATCTCATACATGAAATCCCTGAACCATGCTCCATATGTCTAAAAATAGACATAGTCTAAAAATATATTTTTCCGACAAAAATCACGTGTGTGGTCCCCACCTAGTTTAGGTGATCACTTTCCAACTAGGATCAGGAAAGATGTTTCAGGATTTCAGAGGCTCCTTCATCAAGCTTGTTGCCATTTTCAGCAATTAACATGCACACACTGTCACTCATAACTGAACTTAATCAACTCGCTTAACTCACTCTTTAACTCACTTACCAAATCTAATTGTAACTCAACTCAACTCATTCACCTAACTGATTGTCTAACTTCTGCATGAGGAAGTAATTATATATTTTAACACTCCCCCTTAATTACGACCTCTAAACTAAAACATAACTCATGACAACTCAAACATGCCTGCTGGTCTATGTCTCAGCTAGGCTTACAACTCCCAAGTTTCTTTTATGAAACTCAAACAAATCTACTGCTAATGGCTTCGTAAAGATATCAACCAATTGATCACTCGTTCTACAAGGCTTCAAGTGAACTTCTCCATTGTTCACTAGTTCTCGAATAAAATGATATCTAGTATCAATATGCTTGCTCTTTTGATGAAACACACTATTCTTGGATAGTGCAATCGCTGATGTGTTGTCACAGTATATCGTTGTTGATCCTTGATGTTTCTGCTTGAGTCCATCCAATACTCTTCTTAACCATACTGCTTGACATGCTGCTGAAGTCGCTGCTACATATTCTGCTTCTGTTGATGATAGTGTAACAATAGGCTACTTCTTAAATGCCCATGCTATCACTCCTGAACCGAGATGGAAAACATAACCGGATGTGCTCTTCCGATCATCCAAACTTCTTGCAAAATCACTATCTGTATATCCAATCAATTCTTTCTTTTCTGTACTTGCATACATTATGCCATAATCTCTGGTTCCTGCTATGTATCTCATAATTCTTTTTCCAACACTCCAATGTGTGTCTTTTGGAGTCTCCATGAATCTGGAAATCAGACTCACTCCCTGCATAATATCTGGTCTTGTAGCTGTGAGATACATGAGGCTGCCAACCAATATTTTGAATAGAGTTGGATTGACATCTGCCCCTTCATCATCCTTACTTAACTTTGTACCCGTTGCAACTGGTGTAGGTACAGGTTTGGAATTATCCATCCTGAATCTTTTCAGCAAATCTGTTGCATACTTATTTTGACAAATAAAAATGCCTTTTTCAGATTGCTCAACTTCAATTCCAAGAAAATATTTCATGAGACCTAGATCTGTCATCTCAAATTCTTTCATCATGGCTGCTTTAAATTCATCTATTTCAAGATCACCTGTAAAAATCATATCATCAACATATAAGCAAACTATCAAAACCTGTCCATGCTCATTTACCTTTGTGTATAAGGTAGGCTCAATGCTGCTTCTGCAAAATCCATTCTTGATCATATAACTGTCGATTCTGCTATACCATGCTCTAGGTGCTTGCTTTAGTCCATAGAGCGCTTTCTTCAATCTGTAAACTTTATCCTCTTTTCCTTCAACTTCATAACCTGGAGGCTGCTGCACATAGATTTCTTCTTCTAGAATTCCATTCAAGAAGGTTGATTTGACATCCATATGATACACTTTCCACTTGTTCTGAGCTGTTGTTGCTAGCACTGCTCTTACAGTATCCAATCTGGCTACTGGAGAAAAAGTTTCTCCAAAGTCTATTCTCGGTTGCTGCGAGAATCCTTTGGCTACAAGTCTTGCTTTGAATCTGTCAATCTCACCTTTCTCATTCACTTTGGTCTTGTATACCCACTTCACACCAATGATATTTTTATCTTTTGGTAAATCAACCAAATCCCATGTATCATTCTTTTCAATGGAATTCATCTCTTCATCCATGGCTTGCACCCAATTGTCATCTCTGATTGCTTCTTCAAACGAAGAAGGTTGGAATGCCAACAATGCAAAATTTGAACTAACATCCAAATCATCATAAATATCCTTCAAACTTCTCATCTTTTTCTTACCTGATTCGTTGCTTGGAGAATTCTGATCTGTGGATCTGCTTGAAGATCCATGCTGCTCTGAAAATCTGGGAGTCCTTGCTAGTGTGACTTTGTTTGGTGTCTGCTCTTTTGGGTCTTGCTGCTCCTCTTCTTCTACAAGATCATCCTCCATCAATGGTGTTTGAGCATCGGTTAGCGTGTCTACAGTCCCATTCCATGACTCTTGTTCTTTGAACATAACATCTCTGCTAATGATTGTCTTCTTTGTGACAGGGTTATACAATTTGTAAGCTTTTGACTGCTCACTATAACCAGTAAATATACATTTTTCACTTTGATCATCTAATTTGCCTCTTATCTGCTTAGGCACATGTGCATAGGCTACACATCCAAAAACTCTGAAATGAGATACACTGCAAGACATACCTGACCATGCTTCTTCTGGAACTCTGTTCATCACGCTCTTTGTAGGAGATTTGTTTATCACATAAACAGCACATGCAACTGCGTCTGTCCAATACTCGTTAGACAGGTGTCTTGCTTTCAACATGCTCCTTGTCATGTTCATGATTGTTCGGTTCTTCCTCTCTGCTACACCATTTTGCTGTGGTGTGTATCTGGTCGTAAATTGTCTTCTTATTCCATGTTGTTTGCAGTACTCATGGAATGCCTTCGAATCGTATTCTCCACCACGATCCGATCTCAATACCTTGATCAGTTGATCACTTTGGTTCTCCACCAAAGCTTTGAACTCTTTGAACTTTGCAAAAGTTTCAGACTTCTGCTTCAAAAAATAAACCCAAGTCTTCCTACTATAATCATCAATAAAGGTGAGGAAGTAACAACTTCCACCAATCGACTGTGTCCTCATAGGTCCACACAAGTCGATATGCACCAATTCAAGTGGTTTCTTTGCTCTGTAAGAAACTCCTTTCGGAAAACTTTCACGGTGTTGCTTTCCCAAGATGCAACACTCACAAGTGCTAGCAGGTTCTTTGATGGGAGGTAAACCTCTGACCATCTGTTTCTGCTGCAACAGTCTTAAACCGGAAAAATGCAAGTGTCCAAACCGAAAGTGCCATAACCAGTATGCATCAGAACATGCAGTTGTAAAAGAACTAACCTGATCATTGTAGTTCATAATGAGAGGAAAGAGTCTATTCCTCGTCATCTGCACCTTTGCAATCAGCTGCTTACTTGGGGATTTGTCGTAAATAACACACTGTTGCCCCTGAAAGATAACTTTGTATCCTTTCTGCATCAATTGACCAACACTAATTAAATTGTGTTTGAGTCTAGGGACATAGTATACCTCTGATATGGTCTTTGGCTCCCCCTGCTTGGTCACAATGTTGACCTCTCCTTTGCCATCTACAGCCACAGGCTTGTCAGTACCCAACTTGACCTCTGTCTGCACCGTGACATCCAAATTAGCAACCAAATCCTTGTTGCCTGTCATGTGGTTACTGTAACCACTGTCTAATAGCCAGACCTTATCAGACGGTGCATGCATGGTGTTGCATGCTAGAAACATAGAGTCAGTATTTTCTGTACTAACATTAGCTCTCTGATTGCCTTGATCTGCAATCTTCTTCCTACAATCACGAGCATAATGACCAAATCTATTGCAGTAATAGCACTTTACCTTAGATTTGTCAGACCTTTGATTGTTATGAAAGCTTCTGCTGCTGCTGCTGCTTCCATGTTGATGCTCATGATCGTCTCGGCCATCTCTGTGACCACCATAGTTGCTGCCTCGTCCTCTGCCTCTCGATCGACCTTTGCCTCGACCTCTGGAAATATAGACTTGACTTTGGAAGGCTGTTTCCAAAGTGGAATCCTTATTTCTGTCTATCCTTGCCTCATGTGATAGAAGGGATCCCATCAACTCATCAATTGTGAGTTTTTCCAAGTCCTTTGCTTCTTCTATGGCTGCTACCACAACATCAAATTTGGTAGACAGGGATCGAAGAACCTTCTCGATCACTGTTTGATCTTTAATATCTTCGCCATAGATTTTTAACTGATTGACGACAGACATGACCCTATTCATGAAGGAATCAATGTCCTCTATCTCCTTCATCTGCAGAATTTCGAAATCTCTCCTAGTATTCTGCAATTTAACAATATTAACTTTTGCCATACCTTGATAGCTTGTCGCCAAGGTGTCCCATGCCTCTTTTGCTGACGAGGTTATCATGATCTTCTGGAACACGACTCGATCTACTCCCTGCTGGATTAGAAGCAATGCTTGCGCATTCTTCCGCTTATCTTTCTTCCACTGGTCCCTCTCTGCATTACTGAGGGCTCGTTCTTCTGCCTCATCTTGAGGTTCTGCAAACCCATACTTGACATGATCCCAAACATCATGCGCTTTTAGCATAGTCTCCATCTTAATGGCCCACATATCGTAATCCTTCCCATTGAAAGAAGGAATTTGTGGCTAAAATTTGCTTGTAGCCATCTTGCTTAAAACACAAGTTCACTGCTGAAACCCTAAAAAAAATTGATATGCATTGCAAAGCTCCAAAAAAAAATCCTTATAATAAAACCCTAGGTTTTATTATTTTTATTATTTATATAAAAATTTCTTTAAAAAAAAATCTTTATATAAAAAAATCTCTTTTTAATTTTTTTTTATAAAGGCTCCACCTTTTAAAACCCTTTTATAATATGCTTAACCCTTTTAAAAAAAAACTCCTTTTAAAAAATCCACTCGTGCTTTTATGAGAAACACGTTCTTTTTTTTTTTGTTTTAAAAAAAATATTTATGAAAAAAGGCTTTTCATATGCCTTTTATAAATCATACGTATTCAAAAAACCTTACGTTGTTGACTTTAAAGTCAATAACGCGGCGGAGCTTCAATATGATTGCGTTAGCACGCACTTCCTGATATGCTTGTGGTGCGTTAGTGCCTTAACGCACTGGAAACTAGAGTATGCCCGGTTCTCTACTGTAGGAACCTGCGTTATAACACTTTGTCAGTAATTAACAGCGGCGTTATAGCGTAAAAACGCGGAAAAACAAATTCCTTCTCACTCACGGATGATTGCTAATCTGTTTTTCTTTCGTTCTCTGTGACCTCGCTCCGATACCAATTTGTTGGAAAGGCAGAGGATTCAATCACATAAATAACGCAAAGATTTCACACATGAACAATGAGCTGCTGCTCTTCTATTAATCCTCTTACTCTCTCTTAAAAAAATGAACCCATGAAGGGTATTTAATCTAATTGACATGCACACACTGTCACTCATAACTGAACTTAATCAACTCGCTTAACTCACTGTCTAACTCACTCACCAAATCTAACTGTAACTCAACTCAACTATTTCACTTAACTATCTGTCTAACTTCTGCATGAGGAAGTAATTATATATCTTAACTTGTATGGCTACCTGCCTAGTAACGATAATCCAACCCCTAAGGTCCCCACTGAGTTCCCGAATTCAATATCTAAGTTCATTAATAGTGTAAAACTCGTTAGCAGGATTTTAGAGGTACCCACCTTCGTTCAAGTGGGCTTGGAAACCCATGGATACTACGAGTAATTAGATACAGAGAAGTAAGCTTCTTTGCTCGTGCTCAGTTTCTGGTTTTTCTAAAACATCTGTCTTTTTATTTCAGGTAATAAGAATGAAGGACTTCCTAAACACTATGTGCGTCGTTCTGATCAAGAAGCAATTTAGTCATAAGATAGGTAATCCATCCGTTCGGCCATGAATGAGTTATAATAGGAGATTCTTGCCCTCTCTCCCGGTTAAAGCAAGCGAGCAAGGATAGCAAAACTACTCAGTTAGCATGGTTATCCCAACTATGAGCATGAAGCTTCTCCTTTCCCTTTTTCATTGCATAATACAAATTTATTTTATATGTTGTTCCTAATGCAATTGGGCATCTTCATACCCATTTGATTCATGTTTGAGCCACTCTTTAAATGGTTCAATGATATGACACAATTAGATATGGCAAAGGCTTCAGATAATTTGAAGAGGTAGGAATTTTAGAGGCAACAAAACAATGAGCAACCAAGGACATTTTCAACTATACAATCGTTTTGAGCCAACCAGCCCAACATTTCTCATCAGCTAGAAAGCCCAGGCAACCAGATGTTGTCAACCAGCAGCCAACCAGACATTTCTCATCGCGTACTTAAACCATTCGCTCATTGATTGATTCAATAACTCAAATTACTTTCAGGGATCACTTCTAGAATGCAGATAGAGACTCAGCGGGGGACCAGTATTCCTAGATATAGAGATAAATTGCTCATTGCTTGAATTTTTGAACTAATATTCCAATGTTATTATTAAACTACTATTCCAATGTCCTTATTATGAATGCTAACTTGAGATAAATGTCATGTTATTTATATTACAATACTGGTTTGGTTCTTTCTGTCTAGGGAAGATGGCTCTTACACCTTTGGTTTTTACAGTCTAGGGTAAATGGTCGGAACACAACTTTTGAGAACAAGGGAAAATAAGTGTTTTTACTATCGTCCACCTATAGCAAAGCTTCTCTATCGGCGTGCAAAAATCGAAGTTTGCCAAGGTACGATTCGGCGTGTTCCAAGATTTTCATAGGGCTATATCCTTTCCATAGTATAGCTCAATCTAGTGGTTAAAGTATTTCCTACAAGTGGTGGGTGTGCAAATGGTTGGAGAAACCGAGCTTAAATTCATTGATGAATAACCACACCTCTCTTTCAGAAGGGACTATAATAGGCATTGGAGGTTTGCAGCCTAGTTTTGCCAACCACTGGAAAGTTTAAGGGATCCTATAGCTCTGACATGTAGATAAGTGGACAAAATTGGTTAAAGTTCTGAAAGGAAAAGGTGGAGATTAATACCTAGATCCTATAGCTCTGACATGTCGATAAGTGGACAAAATTGGTTAGAGTTCTGAAAGGAAAAGGTGGAGATTAATACCTGGCACATGATCTGCTTCTCGATTTCCTACCGAGTTTTGTTGTTTCTTCTCTGGATCATCTAGATCTAGGTATTCGAACTCTTTGGAAGGGATGTTGTGAGATTTAGAGGCATGGATAGGAGGTCTGGAAAAACAAAAAATATGAATGACACGAGGAAGAACATGTATCGCATGCACCGGCATGTTATGTCGGTGGACAAGTGGTCCACAGATGGGTCCACGTGACAGTTCACATTTCACTACTTCTACAACTTTTAAGGTATCATCACCCTTAACATATTTTCATTTAATTTGAAAATAGAAAAAGCCCGGGAGATGACACTTTTAACATATATTTCCCATAAAAAATTCTCCTCTATCTGTGAAGCCCTTCCATAACCTTGAATCTCACACCTTAAGCCTTCATCAAAATCTACAAGTCCCACAAAACGAAGACTTTTAACTTGAAACCTATAGCCTGTATGGAATCATTCTTCTTGGATTCAACTTGGACTCCTTTAAATTTGGTTTATAAATTACTAACCTGTTGAGGCCTCGGAATTCGTTGCCACAACATGGAGGAAAACCACCCAGTCCAGACCTTAAAGCAGCTCCTTTTCTGTTTGGTGTAGTGGCTCTGACTGGGGATAGTGGGACCAATTTCCCAATAAGGATGATTTTGGGTTGTGTTTTGATTATATAACATGCAATGGAAAATGATTCTAATCTATCACATCCATATATCTAACACTATATATTCTACTATATACCCCGAGTGTTTCTTCCTTTATACGACCTAAAGAGATATCCTTCAAATAGTAGTAATGTAGATTATTTAACAGTTGAAAGAGATGAAAAATATTGTAGGATGATTATTCTAACAAAATAGTTTGATTAGAAGAATTGCGAAAAATATATCGTATTCATATGTGTGATTATATATCAGAATATTAGTACAAAAGTCCATTTAACACTCATCTATAATGATGTTTCAAATATATAATGAAATAAAAGATGATTGTCAATCAAGAAAGTAAGACTTAATACAAGTGAATAGAAGTATCATATGTACGAAATTATACTCATGTAAACTTACAATAGATATCTGCTCCTCTTCACTTTAAAGCAATTTAAAGAGTACAATAGTGAAACATCGTCAAAATAGCTTCAAATTTCAAACGATAACAGCCTATGTTCCATTAATTCATAAAATCAATCACAAACTTACAAAAGTGCATTCTTTGAGAATGTTTTTGACACATTTCTGGACCCTTCTCTAAATGCATGAGAGTGATTTAAATATTAAACTACCTATGTTTTAAAAATATATTATCACATAAAAATAGAGGAGATTTCAAACAACCATCCTCATAAGACAAATTTTAACTACAATATAGGAAAATAAAGTAACAATATGACTATGAATTTTGATCTTTCATTTGGATTTGATTCCGAAGTTGAAAAATATATAGCATGGGCTTGAGCTGAGTTGGTTGCAAAATCCTTGATCTGACCTGCCCCTTGAATACCGCATTCGAGAATGCTGGCTACGATCATTTTTTCGAATCTCTTAAAGACTGCAGGGTCTAGTACTAATGATAAGGTTTGATCATAAAATTCCAATAATTTTCTTAATCAAACTTATTTACTTTTTTAATCGTTTCATCTTGTGTTTTTGACTTTCATTTCCACTATGTTTCCAGCTATTTGACTTCTCAAAGCACTTCAAACATGCACTCTTTGATAAGTTATGCTTTCAAAATCTGTGCACACACAGATTCAGTAATTTCCTTTGATAATCTTGATGCCTTCGCCGCTGCTTTCTCTGCTTTCTTCATCTGTGCTTCCCAATCCTTGAATAAGATCTCTTTGTGGAATTTATGTACCTGGGGTAGATCAGCTTCCTTGCCTGAGTCTGATGCTTGCCATTGAATGTCTTCATTGATTTTCTTTTCGATCTTCTCACATTCAATTTTCTGGATGGCTACTTCCTGGATCAATATTTCGCTTGATTCAAAATAAGAGTTAGTGATAGAAGCTTGTTCGAAAAATAATTCTTGTTGTTGCTTTAACTTAGCATTCACATCCAATGCTTCCTTTATGAATTGATCTAACTGTGGATGGCTTTGTAATCTGTTCATCGTTGCTTCAAGTTGTGCTTTCTTCTTAGTGATCTGTACCTGATGTTGCAAATTAAGACTTTCAAAATCCTTTTGAAATTGGGGCATCTTTAATTCTATTTGCTCGCTATAGTTATACTTTTATTGCTGTAACAACCTCTCTAATTCTTGTATTTTATCTTCTTTCTACTTCAGTAACATTTTAACCTCAGTGGCCTTATCAACAATCCCAGTAGGATATGCCCCTGCAAACTGTGATAGTTTGGTTAAATGTTCATTAGGATCAACAACTAGAGGATCCTTCCACAAAACGTCTATTGATTCATTTGTAAGATCTGAGACTGTCTCATCAATTCTTCTCCTTTTTCTTCTCTTTACTACAACTTTATGACTTGGGTTGTAGAAGACATCTAGTGAAAGGGATTTCCTCAACATGTAACACTATTTTTTCTGTAGGATAAGCTGAAATGATCTCTCGATCATGAGTTTCAGGAACTTGTTGTAGTGGAGTAACAGTTTCCACTAACTTCTAAAAATGTTCTGGTGTCTAAAAACTAGTATATTGATCAGTATTGGGATTTCTTTGAGGAGTTTTTATTGCTTTAGAAAATTCATCCCATTCACTCTTCAAATCCTTTGACTGAGATTTTCCTGACTGATCAAGTGTATCTTGACTGTGCTGAACTTCTTGAGAAGATGTTTCCGTTCCATTAATTCCTACTTTCTCCTGCATCTCAATCTCTTTGATTACTTGATCAATTATCTTTTCTGAGTTTACATTTCTGTTTTTAGATTCATTTTCATAATGACCCGAATTATGAGATTGATGCTCTGACTACCCTGACTGATCTTCAAACATGTCTTTCACTTCATTATCCAAGCTAATACTTGGAGTAGGTTTGTTGACATCTTCAATAGTCAATAAATCCAGAGGAATATTTTCCAATCTCTTACTTTTATATGCTTGGAAAGCTTCCAAGTCATCTTGATTGAGCTGATTGGATGCAAATTTAAGTACATCTGAAAACATTCCAATGCCTTGAAAGAAATCATCAAATCTATCTATCTCTTTCACAAAAGGTTTTACTTTGAATTCTATGATGTATTTTTTAATCACATCATTAGGGTCATTATGGTCGTCTTGGCATTAACCTTTGAAACTTCTTTGTGGGCATGAAAGTGAAAAGTACAGCACTGTAAAGGGAAATTAGGCCAAATGGCCTTCTTAGCATCTTTAAGTTGTTTTGAAATACCATTTACAACAAGCTGGTAGGAAATCTCTCATGTAAGTAACTTATTAGCAACATAATATGGCAAGACGTGAGGAGAAGCATAACTCCCAAGTACTCTGATATATGTGAAACTTTCCTCAGCAAACCACCTAGCAATGGGAAGACTGTCTGTACTAGCTTCTTTGGAAACCCTAGGGGCTTTCTCATTGAATATAATCCTATACATATGCAACATGACTCTATGGAAAATTTTGTAAAAATGCAAATGGTAGTCAAATTCCCAGAGGGCTCTGTGGTAAATGTGGATTGGAGTAGGGTCTTGGGTCGTCCATTTCCATCCCATGGTAGGAAAACTAGAAGAAAAGAAAATTACATCCATGACATAGGCACTCATGTAAAAGGGTGGTATTTCTCTAGATGAAACACTTCTTTTATTCCTATACTCCATTATTTTTTTGGCTAAATTATCAGATAGGATATTTTCCCAATTCAGAATTAAGGAATTGATGGTTGCGTCAATTGATGGGACCCAATCTACAGAAAACCTAGTGGTGTCTGGTTTTGCATATAATCTAGACAACATAAGGCAGCATACCAATAAGGGGAAGGAATTTGTGCTATTGGGTATGTACCAAGTTTATCTCATTTAAGCTTTCCCTAGTCTTCCTTTCATTCCTTTATGATTTGCACCAGGTCTAGATGTTTTTCTATAAAGCTTTGAAGAAAAGATGTGTCATAGTTCTGTTGTGGGACGAGTAAGTGGTACATTATCCTTAAATCTTCTGCCCTGAATGACCCAATATTCTCTCCTTTTGAATATTTGAATGTTCTGTCTTCTATGTTCAAGTGGTCAATTACCCATTAAACCATGTCTGTATAAGGGAGAATCTTTGGCCTTATTGCTACCTTATGGATGAATGAGCATGCAACGTCGAAGTAGGTCGGGTTTGACGAAACAAACGCGCCTGCTGAAGCAAATTTGACTATTACCCTTGGATTTTCATTCTAGAAAAGCTTATATATTGCCTCCCATGAAGAACTTCCACAATCCTTGTTTCAGGTGGTGTCTGAGAATAGGGGAGACATATCTGAGTCCTCGGTAGGTGATGCTTGGGAAATTTCTTTGCCTTTCTTTCTCATCTCTATTTTCCTTGCTCCGTTAAGTGGTTTCCTGATTTCAAGCGAACAGAGAAAACATTAAAAATATAGAGAACAGAGAGGCAGATAGAATTAAAAAAAATCTAGTGTTCAATCACTTCAACACATGCTTGAAGTAGATATGAATCTATCAAAACTTTACTTATATTAAATGTAGTTAATCACCGATAATATTTTTAAATCAAATCTCTTACACCTTCATGTGAAATGTCTATCGATCAATTTAAGACATTGGATCTCGTATTTGGTTTGATTTAACATGAATCATTTTGCATGCTTGAGTAATTCACTACCATTCATCACACATCGCAATTTATAACTATTTCCATTTGTGATGTTACCCATAAATCTCGCGAAATGTGATCTGCGCAAATCGCACATCGCAAATTGTGTGTGGTATTGAGTTTGCTTTTAGTTATATCCTGCGAAATGCAAAGTGCACTTTCAAGAAATCATGTCGATGCGCTCTATCGGACCTTGGAATTTTATGTTTATTTATTTATTAGCTCATCGGGTCCATTTAATCGCAACTTTGACATAATTGTTTATAAGTTTTGATCGTTAAATGAGGCGCGATGCGATTTTGGTTTATAACGGTGATTAGAGCGTTTTCAATAAGACTTTGATATGACTTTGGAAAGGCTTTAGCGCATATCGCAGCCTGCATGACTTAGTGGATTTTAATTCATTTAAGTTTGTAAGCTATGCAAATTGCGATGCGAACTAAGGAATGAAAGCGGAAAAGCAAGAGAAACTTTATTTCCTAAACTTTTTTTACTTAAAGCTAAAATTTAAATGAAATAAATTTCCTATTTATTTTAAAGGGTCCCTATTTAGTAAAACTAAATGGGGGGTGTTGTATAGCACAACAATTGGCGATTCACTTGGGCGACCCAGTTATCTCTGACTAATTTTTTGAAATTTCTAAAAACTTTTATGAAATAAAAATAGTTGCAGGAATGACTTTCAAACAAATAATATCTCACTAAGCAACAAAATCTCTCTTAATTATAATTCATAAGAATTCCTCTTTTAAAAAAAATAGAAGTATGAGAATCTATATCAGTCTTTACTTGGTTCAAAAAGATAAAGCAGGTGGCTCTTCCAGATTAGCTTTATAAGCAGGAAAATTTTAGGGGCTAATATTCATAGGTGGGCTAATTTTCCATGCTTTTTCCAAAAAAAGATTCGCCAATTTCCATTTTTTTCTAAAATGATTCGCCCAAATTTTATAGTGAATCATTATTTTACCTTAAAAATAGCCAAAATATTATATTGAATAATATAAAATCATTGGAAATCTAAATATTTCTACAAAAATATCGCAAGAATTTTACAATTTGCATATTAGGGACTAGTAATATTCAGCAAGGTTTCTAAATTTTAACATAAATTTTCATCCTTAAAATTTTCCCTGTTTATAATTATTTACTCTTTTATCACAGGTAGAGCCTCTAATCTAATAATCAATTTAATCTCTTGGCAGGATTACCTTTTACCCGACAATGATTCATTGTCCCATCCAGTCTTTCTTACAATTCCCAAAAATAAATTCCAACTTTATACACTTGATCTTTTTTGAAAAATTTTCTTTTTGTATCATATTTTTAGTTACTTAAAAGCCATTGTCTTGGCTTGGTAACCAAATAATAACAATTCCATTCACTAGTTGTAATTAAACTGATCAATTTGGCTCTTGATGAGACCCCTTGTCCTCTTGATATAATCTCAAATCATTACCCTGTTTTGGTAGGCAGCATTCGTAATGTAAGTTCAACTATTTCCCTATGAACATGGTAAACAAGCTTGTGATGAGACTTATTATCTTTTAAGCTTTTCTAATGTAATATTTTTTTGAATTTCTTTCAAAAATTGAAAAGTTTTCCCGGATGGGGTGCATCATTGATCCTTTTGAGGATTATGGATGATAATTTTGAGTTTTATATTTCTTCTTTGTAAAAGAGTATTTACTATGTTAAGGATTCTTTTCTGGACTGATAACAGAATATTCATGATTTATAAAGATGAGAGTTCATCAGAGAATAAATAACTTCAGTGAAATTGCAGTTTTTAGTGAAAATAGAGTCTATTTGTCTTTCAAATCTTTCAATTATTTCCTTAACATTTCTTATTTATATAAGCGATAAATCAAAAAGATAATCTGAGATGTTTATTTGAAAAGCCAAAAATTTATACTAAGAAACTTTTATTTTCCTAATAGAAAAGAAAAAGGCACTAATATATAGGAATAGAAGGGGTTACCTCCTATGAAAAGTATTTCTTCAAAATTTTCCCATTAACAAACAAAGAATCTATTTTTCCTGATAGGTCTCGCAATAAGATTGTCGATGGGCCTATTTCTTCAATTATTTGAAATGGACCTAGCCAAAGTTTTTGAAACTTCATGTGTTTACCTTTTTCCTCATGCGCTTTGTCCCATTTCAATATCAGATCACCAATTTGAAATTTTTTTGGAGTAACAGAAGTTGAATCAAATGAAGCTTTTACTATCTGTTGATGATGTGCATGAGTATGCTTAGCTTTTTCTCTTTCTTCTTCTAGCTTAAGAATTTAAAATTGTCTAAGTTGTAATGAAGAAGAAGGAGATTCATTAATGAATTCAACTAAGGCAAGAGAGGGAATAACTACATTCATAGGAAGCACAACTTCTTGTCCATAAACAAGATTGAATGGAGAAGTTCCAATATAATCTTTCTGAGTTATTCGGTCTGCCCAAAGAGAAAATATTAATGACTTATGCCAATTTCGTTGGTTTTGATCAATAGTTATTTGATTATTCTAATCAAGTTTTTGTTCGTGGATTCTCCTAAACCATTTCCTTGCAGTAATTTGTAGAATACTTAAGTTTAAAACCTCTTTTGATTGCAAATTCTATCATAGCAGTTCCTCAGAAGTAAGATGCATTATCAAAAATTAAAGCAGTAGGTAAACCAAACCTAGTTATGATATATTGGTCGATGAAATCAATGATATTCTCAGAATTGACCACCTTCAATGGAATTGCCTCCACCCATTTAGTGAAATAATTTGTAGCTGTGAGAATATATATATGTTGTTTGGAAGAGTTAGGAACGATCTCACCAAATATATCTAATCCCCATTGTTCAAATGGTTGTTTGATATTAACTGGTTCTAACGGAAAGACTAGTTTCCTTTGTCTTCCGGATGCACTTTGACACACTTTGCATTTTCTTGCATATTCGTGAGCATCTTTGAAAAGTGTAGGCCAATAGTAACCTACATGCAATATTTTGTGTGTTGTCGTATTTCCTCCAAAATGTCCTCCAACCAGTCCATCATGAAGTTTCTGCAAGACTTTCTCTGCTTCAGATTTTTCTAAGCATCTTAATAGTACAGAATCAAAATTTCTCCTAAACAACACATCATTGATTAATTCATATTGATTGGATTTTAATCTCAGATCACGTTTCGTTTTGTAACTAAGTTGGGTTGGAGCATATCCATTTTTCAAATAGAATACGAGATCAGTGTATTGAGATTGCGCATCGTTGAGGCTTACCTCTGATATTTGCACATTGTTACCTTAATCTTCTTTTGATGATAGATGGGATGCTCCTGTAAGCATTCTGAAAAAACCTTGACCTTTAAAAATTTTAGAGGGTCTAATTTCTAGATCATATTATTGTAAAGAGATAACCCAGTTAGCTCTTTTCTCTCCTAATTCTCTTTGCATTAATATTTGTCTCACTGCAGAGAATGGAACTATGATTTGGTGTGATTTTTTAGGAGAAATGGCATGAAATTTTTTATAGTCTTAAACACAACAAATTCTTACTTCTCGACAGATGAATAATTTAGTCCCGTACCCTATAAATTGGAACTGAAAAATTATATTGGTGCTTCAATTTGTTGGTCATTAAGTTGTGTTAAAACAACAGCGTATGATGTATCCGATAAAAAAGTATAAAAAGTAAAAGGGTTAAGAAAATTGGGGGTAGTCAGGAATGGAGCATTGAAAATGGATTGTTTAATAAAATCAAATGCTTATCTTTCGTTATGTCCCCATTTAAAGACTGAATTTTTCTTAATCATGTTTTGTAATGGTAAAACTATTTGTGAAAAGTTATGTACAAACCTTTTAACAAAATTTATTTTCCCAAGAAACGACTGCATAGATTTATTGTTATGAGGGAAAGGAATTCTTTTAATCTCTTCAATTCTTTCACGATCAATATAAATACCTCTTTTTGACACAATGAGTCCTAAAATTTTTACTTCATCTAATGCAAAAAATGATTTATTTGATTTTAACGAGATGCCATACCTTTTACATCGCTCAAAGACTTGCTTTAGGTCATTCACATGATTGGCTAATTATTTAGAAAAGATTGTAATGTCATCTAAATAAATAACCACTAATTTATTTATGAGCCCCCTAAATTTTGTGTCCATAGCCCTCTGAAAAGTGGCACTTGCATTAATTAATCCAAATGGCATCTTTTGATAGGCGTAAGTTCCCCACTTAGTCCTGAATGTAGTCTTTAATTTGTCATCTAGATGTACGAGAATTTGGTTATATCCCGAGAATCCATCTAGAAAGGACATAAGTTCAGAACCAGCTACGGTTTGCAGTACTTGTTCCATTGTTGGTAATGGAAAGTTTTCCTTTTGACATGCTTTGTTTAAATTCCTAAAATCAATACAAATTCTAATATCACCATTTTTTCTCTTGACGGGAACCAAATTTGAAACCCATTTAGAATGCCTAACTGGAAAGATGATCTTTGCTTTAAGGAGTTTGTTGAGTTTTGTTTTGATTTGATTTTCGAGATTCGGATGAATCTTCCTCAATTTTTGTTGTGTAGGTTTCTCATCTGAAATCATAGGAATGGTGTGTTGAATCACAGAAGTATCATATGTTCTAAGATCAGTATAATCCCAAGCAAAAATGCTTTTGTACATTCTAAACAATTTAATAAATGATAATCTTTCGTTGGAAGATAGACCAAGACCTAGATTGACATTTTGAGGTTTATCGTCAGTTCCTAGATTTACTAACTCAAATATTAAGGTAAAACTTTGAGTTTTTGAACCTTAGTAACTCTTTTAAACCTATCTTTCAGATCATATAGGTCTTCTTACTTGACAACAGACTTAGGAATTGAATTTTCATCTTGTTCTTCCATAATTTGAATTTCATGTTCATTTTCATCCAAAATTTGACTATCATAAGATCCTTTAGATGTTAAGAAATCTATGATATCTAAATCATTATTGAATACTCTCCAATTGGTAATATTGTCAGGAACAAATGGTCTAAAAATTAATTCAATGGAAAATCTATCAGGACTAAACTCTTGAGATTGAATTAAATTTGATGCTACATTAGCCAGTAGATCTGCACTAGCATTCTACATTCTAGGCACGGAAGAAATATTGAAGGCTAAGAAATGAATGATAAATTCTTGGACTAATGATTGGTAATGATTTAAATGTCCAGAATTACAATGAATGGTATTTCTTACCTGTCTAACAATGATTTCCAAATCTCCTAGGACTTTCAGATATTTGATGTTAAGATCAATGGATTTGTACAAACCTTGGACTAATGCTTCGTATTCAACTATATTATTCGTGTAATTGAATTCAAGTCTGCAGGCTAACATGATTTTTTCTCCTTCTGGGATTATTAAAATACAACCAGCCTCTGCACCATCTTCAGATTTAGAACCGTCAAAATAAAGATTCCAAAATAAAGAACTAACTATTGGTTTATCTACAAAAATTTTACATTTTGAAATTTCTATCTGGGAAAAATTCTCAATATGAGAAATAACTGCATTATCGAAAAAAGGTGATGGTTGCGCGTTGAAATTTCCCAAAAATGATTCTGCCAAGTAGTTTCCAATGATGTTATTATTGAATTATACTGGCTCGTTTATTCCTTCAAGATCGATGACTGTATGTTTCATGAAATTTTCACGATCTACCCGGATTTGATTCGGCTTTCCATTGTATGGTAGCCACATATGCGACCAATCTGTTGCAAAATATCCATGAAGTTTTTCAGACCAGTTTCTGCTTAATACTAAATCGTAAAACTTAAGAATATCAGCCACCAATATATTGATTATTTGAGTAACCTTGGGATTTGATGACAATCTGATAGAAACATAATGTATTTCTCCTACAACCTCTACTCTAGTCCTACCAAGTTGTACTATATGAACAGGAGAAATCTGAGGATTTATGTTCAATTTATCACAAACTGATTTTGGAATTATATTAGAGGAAGCCCCTAAGTCTATTAAACATTTATGAACATTTTTATTATAGATATCATAGGCTAAGAGAAATGGAGGAGTATGAGAGATGGATCGATCACCTATCATAATCAAATTTGTAGCATCTATTTTATTTGAAGGAGAAGGTGGCTTACCCATTTGATTAGTAGGTTGTACTACTACTGGAGCAGGTAAGGCTGAAGCAGGAACCGCATTCAAGTCTCTAAGTAAGATTTTCTGTTGTTTCTTTAATTTAGTAAACTCGTGAATTGAAATGTTGGCCCTAGTTTTTTTCATATCTTCAACTACATTATACTCAATAATGTCTGAGACTACCATTGTCTTCGATGCAGGTGGAGTATCTCAAGTAACAGGACTTGTTTGTGTAGCCTTTGAAGTAGACTTTTTACTTACTTTTTTATCCTTAGCAGGCATTGAATTCTTGTGTTGTTGATTTGGCCGTGTTGCTTCAATAGTCTTTTTGCTCCTTGTACTCACAGGTAAAGCTTCATGTTGTTCTTTATTTGGTAGGATGAAATCCCACATTCCATTTAGTTCAACTTCTTCTTCTTCAACATTTTCTTCTTCCTCTGTTTTCTCTTTCGCTATATCTTGATCAGACTCAGCGTTAAATATGATATTTGGTGGTTGAGTATTAGAGGAAAGACCTTTCTTGAAGTTTCTGAAATTCTTTTTTGAGCTATAATTTTCAACGACTTGTTTCTTGATATCTTCCATCTCATTTGTCATAGTCTTTAAAACTTTCTGAAGACCACCTACATCAAAAGGGTCTTCAAATGGCTTATTTTTAGAATTATCTTTGAAAGATACCTTCTTTGATTTTCTATCTTCTTGAAAATTCTTCTTCTCAAGAGTGATTATGTGTTTCTCTACAGATAGAGATTCCTTCATGTTTTCTGCAAGTGTTGTTAGTTTTTCTCTATCAACAAAAATGGCTAAATTGGATGAAAGAGATGAAATATACCACTCAATTTGAACTTTTGCGCCAGGAACTAATGTAGCAGGAATTTTATTGAGAAATTTATTAGATCTTGAATTAAAATCTTTTATTTTCTCCCCCAATTTAGCTTTTAGATTTGATAAATCATTGATAAGCATAGCAGTGGTTCTGTCATCCCCAAACTTAGCTAGAAATTGTTCTTCGAACATATTCCAGCTAGTTATAGAGCTGGCAGGTAGTGAAAAATACTAGGATCCTGCAGATCTTGTGAGAGTGTATGGAAATAATCTTATAACGCAATCCTCTTCAACTAATCCTTTTAAATTGATGGCTAGCATATAATTATGAATTTGTTCTTCTGCCGAAAGACCATCATCATGATTAAACTTAGGTAACCATCTTTCAGGTGCTTTTGGTAGAGCATGAAGAGGAGCGGACATGTTTACAGCCCCTGGATTATTCCATGGGTGTACATTTGGTGGAGGTACTTGGCCTACCATTGGACCTTGGGTGGATGTGATGGATTGAGTTTGAGTTGAAGAAAAGGCAGGCTGAGTGCTAGAACTAGTTTAAGGAATAGTAGTCTGGGTACTGGAACTATTTAAAGTAACACTGATTGTTGGAGTGGAAGTGGTGGAAATGAGTGGAGGTAATGGAGGTGAATGAGATAAGATCTCATGGGTGATTGTCTCTGATTGAGTCCTCTTTATTCTCTTTCGAGTACTATCGATGGGAAATTCAAAATGAACAATTCATGTCTTTTGGATTTCTGATCAAGTTAATATTCTTCGTGGTTGTAAAAAAGACAAAATACTAATCTCTGATGCTTGAGAAGTTTCAGGCTTTTTAGCAGAAATGGATACTCTCTCTAAATTTTCTATCAAATACTGAACTTCAGGGGAATTTTGGTAAGACTCGGGAGACAGTATGGGTTGAGTATCACTAGGAGACTTAGGAGAAGGATGATCAACTTCATATTTTAAAGATGAAGATCTAGATAATTTTCTGGAAGTTGATGGGGATCTAGAGGGAGAGAGATTTTAGATTGACCTTTAGACTGATCAGACTTTCTTTCCATTCACAAGGCCCTCCTTCTGGCGCCAAAATGTTGAGGCCTCGGAATTCGTTGCCACAACATGGGGGAAAACCACCTAGTAAGGACCTTAAAGCAGCTCCTTTTCCGTTTGGTGTAGTGGCTCCGACTGGGGATAGTGGGACCAGTTTCCCATTAAGGATGATTTTGGGGTGTGTTTTTATTATATAAAATGCAATGGAAAACAATTCTAATATATCACATGCACCTATCTAACACTATCTATTCTACTATATACCTAGGGTGTTTCTTCCTTTATACTATCTAAAGAGATATCCTTCAACTATTAGTAATGTAGATTATTTAACAGTTGAAAGAGATGAAAATTATGTAAGATGATTCTTCTAACAAAATAGTTTGATTAGAAGAATTGTGAAAAATATATCGCGTTCATATGTGTGATTATATATCAAATAATAAATCACAGACAAATATCAGTACATAAGTGCATTTAACATTCATCTATAATGACGTTTCAAATATATCATGCAATAAAAGATGACTGTCAATCTAGAAAGTAATACTTAATACAAGTGAATAGAAGTACCATATGTACGAAGTTATACTCATGTAAACTGACAATAGATATCTTCTCCTCTTCACTTTAAAGAAATTTAAAGAGTACAATAGTGCAACATCAGTTAAACAACTTCAAATGTCAAAAGATAACAGATTGTGTTCCATTAATTCATCAAATCATTCACAAACTTACAAAAGTGCATTCTTTGAGAATGTTTTTGACAAATTTATGGACCCTTCTCTAAATGCATGAGAGGGGTTTAAATATTAAACTAACCATGTTTTAAAAATATATTATTACATAAAAATAGAGGAGGTTTCAAACAACCATCCTCGTAAGACAAACTTTAACTACAATATAGGAAAATAAAGTAACAATATGACTATGAATTATGATCTTCATTTGGATTTGATTCCGAATTTGACAAATATCTAGCATGGACTTGAGCTGAGCTGGCTGCGAAATCCTTGATCTGACATGTCCCTTGAATTCCGCATTCGAGAGTGCTGGTTGCGATATTTTTGTTGAATTTGTTACAGACTGCAGGGTCTGGTACTAATGATAAGGTTTGATCAGAAAATTCCAATAATTTTCTTGACAAACTTATTTACTTTTTTAATCGTTTCATATTGTGTTTCTTCCTTTTGTTTCCACTATGTTTCCAGTTGTTTGACTTCTCAGAGCACTTCAGACGTGCATTCTTTGATAAGTTCTGCTTTCAAAATTTGTTCATACACAGATTCAGTAATTTCCTTTGATAATCTTGATGCCTTCGCTGACGCTTTCTCTGCTTGCTTTATCTGTGCTTCCCAATCCTTCAATAAGATCTCTTTGTGGAATTTATCTCCCTGGGGTAGATCAGCTTCCTTGCCTGAGTCTAATGCTTTCCATTGAATGTGTTCATTGATTTTATTTTTTATCTTCTCAAATTCAAGTTTCTGGATGGCTACTTCCTGGATCAATCACTTGAGTCACAATAAGAGTTAGTGATAGAAGCTTGTTGGCAAAATACTTCTTGTTGTTGCTTTAACTTAACATTCACATCCAATGCTTCCTTTAAGAATTGATCTAACTATGGTTTTATTTGTAATATGTTCATCGATGTTTCCAGTTATGCTTGCTTCTCAGTGAGTTGTACTTGATGCTGTAAATTAAGACTTTCAAAATCCTTTTGAAATTGGGACATCTTTAATTCTATTTGCTCGTTGGAGTTATACTTTTCTAGTTGTAAAAACCTCTCTAATTCTTGTATTCTATCTTCTTTCTGCTTTAGTAACATTTTAACCTCAATGGCCTTATCAATAGTGGCAGTAGCATATGCCCCTGAAAACTGTGATAGTTGGTTAAATGTTCAGTAGGATCAGCTAGAGGATCCTTCCACGAAACGTCTATTGATTCATTTGTAAGATCTGAGACTGTCTCATCAATTCTTGTCATTTTTCTTCTCTTTACTACAACTTTATGACTTCGACTGTAGAAGACATCCAGCGAAGGGATTTCCTCAACTTGTAACACTATTTGTTTTGTAGGATAAGCCAGAATGGTCTCTCGATAATGAGTTTCAGGAACTTGTTGTAGTGGAGTAACAATTTCCACTAACTTCTGAAAATGTTCTGGTGTCTAAAAAATAGTAGATTGATCAGTATTGGGATATGTTTGAGGAGTTTTTATTACTTTAGAAAATTCATCCCATTCACTCTTCAAATCCTTTCACCAAGATTTTCCTAACTGATCAAGTGTATCTTTACTGTGTTGAACTTATTGAGAAGATGTTCCTGTTCAATTACTTCCTCCTTTTTCATGCATCTCAATCTCTTTGATTACTTGATCAATTATCTTTTTTGAGTTTTCATTTCTATTTTAGGATTCATTTTTAGAATGACCCGAATTCTGAGATTGATGCTCTAGCTGCCCTGACGCATCTTCAGACATGTCTTTCACTTCATTATCCAAGCTAATACTTGGAGTAGGTCTGCTGACATCTTCAATAATCAATAAATATGAGGAATATTTTCTAGTCTCTTACTTCTATATGCTTGGAAAGCTTCCAAGCCATCTTGATTGAGTTGATTGGATGAAAACTTAAGTACATCTGAAAACTTTTCAATGCCTTGAAAGAAATCAACAAATATATCTCTCTTTCACAAAAGGTTTTACTTTGAGCTCTGTGATGTAGTTTTTAATCACATCATTAGGGTCATATGGTCGTCTTGGCATTACAACTAAATTCAATGATTAACCTTTGAAACTTCCTTGTAGGCATGACCAATATCAAAAAGTGCAAAAGTACCGCACTGTAAAGGGAAATTAGGACAAATGACCTACTTAGAATCTTTAAGTTGTTTTGAAATACCATTTACAACAAGTTGGTAGGCAATCTCTCTTGCAAATAACTTATCAGGAACATAATATGTAAATACGTGAGGAGAAGCATAACTCCCAAATACTTTGATATATGTGAAACTTTCCTCAGCAAACCACCTAGCAACGGGTATAATGTCTGTACTGGCTTCTTTGGAAACCCTAGGGGCTTTCTCATTGAATATAATCTGGTGCATAGGCAACATGACTCAATGGAAATTTTGTAAAAATGCAAATGGTAGTTAGATTCCCAGAGGGCTCTGTGGTAAATGTGGATTGGAGTAGGGTCTTGGGTCATCCATTTCCATCCCATGGTAGGAAAAGTAGAAGAAAAGAAAATTGCGTCCATGACATAGGCACTCATGTAAAAGGGGGGTATTTCTCTAGATGAAACACTTATTTTATTCCTATACTCCATGATGTTTTTGGCTAAATTATCAGATATGATATTTTCCCAAATCAGAATTAAGGAATTGACAATTGTGTCAATTAATGGGACCCAAACTACAGAAAACCTAGTTGTGTCTGGTTTTGCATATAATCTAGACAACATACCGGCAGCATACCAATAAGGGGAAGGAATTTGTGTTATTGGGTACGTACTGAGTTTATCTCGTTTAAGCTTGCCCTGGTCTTCCTTCCATTCCTCTATGACTTTCATCAGGTCTGGATGTTTTGCTCTAAATCTTTGAAGAAAATATTTGTCATAGTTCTGTTGTGGGACAGGTAAGTGGTACATTATCCTTAAATCTTTTGCCCTGAATGACTCAATATTCTCGCCTTTTAAATCTTTGAATGTTATGGCTTCTATGTTCAAGTGTTCGATTACCCATTTAACCATATCTATATAAGGGAGAATCTTTGGCCTTGTTGCTACCTTACATATGAATGAGCATGCAACGTCAAAGTAGGTCGGGTTTGAAGAAATAGATGCACCTGTTGAAGCAACTTTGACTATTACCCTTGGCTTTTCATCCTCAAAAAGCTTATAAATTTCCTCCCATGAAGAAATTCCACAATCCTTGTTTTAGGTGGTGTATGAGAATAGGGGAGAAATATCGTAGTCCTCAGTAGGTGATGCTTGGGAAATTTCTTTGCCTTTCTTGCTCATCTCTATTTTCCTTGCTCCGTTAAGTGGTTTCCTGATTTCAAGCAAACAGAGCAAACATTAAAAATATAGATAACAGAGAGGCATATAGAATTAAAACAAATCCGGCGTTCAATCACTTCAACACATGCTCGAAGTAGATATGAATCTATCAAAACCTTACTTCTATTAAATTCAGTTAATCACTGATAATATTGTTAAATCAAATCTCTTACATTTCACGTGAAATGTCTATCGATCAATTTAAGACGTTGGATCTCGTATTCGGTTTTATTTGACATGAATCATTTCGCATGCTTGAGTAATTAACTACCATTCATCGCACATCGCAATTTATAACTATTTCCATTTGTGATGTTACCCATAAATCTCGCGAAATGCGATCTGCGCAAATCGCACATCGCAATTTTTATGCGGTAATGAGTTTGCTTTTAGTTATATCCTACGAAATGTGAAGTTTGCTTTCAAGAAATCATGTCGTTGGGCTCTATCGAACCTTGGAGCTTTATGTTTATTTCTTTATTAACTCGTCGGGCCCGTTTAGTCGCAAATTTGACCGAATTTTTTATAAGTTTTGATCGTTAACTGAGGCGCGATGCAATTTTGGTTTATAACAGTTATTAGAGCATTTACAATAAGACTTTGATATGAATTTGGAAAGGCTTTAGCACATATCGTAGCCTACATGACTTAGTGGATTTTAAGTCATTTAAGTTTGTAAGCTATGCGAATTTCAATGCGAAGTAAGGAATGAAAGAGAAAAAGCAAAACAAACTTTATTTCCTAAATTTTTTTGACTTAAAGTGAAATTTAAATGAAATAAATTTCCTATTTATTTTAAAGGGTCCCTATTTAGTAAAACTAAATGGGGGGTGTTATATAGCACAACATGACATATGGCCATATTTTGATACATTTCGGAATCTCAGATTTTCTATCCTAGACCTATCACTTGAATGCTCTTCGACATTTTTCTCACTATCCTACCGGTTTTCATATATTGAAAGTTGTTTTGTTCCTTTTAGAGATGTTATTCCTTTACACAATGTCTTCAAGGTACATTTTGGAATCTCATAGCTTCGATCCCAGACTTGTGAGTTGAATGCTCTTCGACATTTTTTTTCGCTATCCTACAAGTTTTCATATATTGAGAATTGGTTTTCATATATTGAAAGTTGCTTTGCTTCTTTTAGAGATGTTATTCCTTGACACAATGTCTTCTTGACTTCTAGTTAATGTATTCTTAACCTACAAAGAACAAATGTCACAAAGGTTAAATAGCTTGATCTTCATCAGTGCTGTAGATTCATATGAGAAACTTGGATATGTCATAGAAGTTCAAATTCTGTAATTCAGACCTATTCTTTCACAGAAATTTCATAGAACTTTGCATCAACATGTGTTTTAAAAAACTCACTCTCAGAAAAGTATCACACTTTTGCCTTACGTCTAGGGTTCGGATCTTGATGAAGTTTCCACAGATATGCTATAGACTTTGGTCAAAGCCACAAAACCTAAAATATTTTATGCTTCAAATAGAATTTGGATGCCATCACAAGAAAATTTGGATCAGCAATTTGGACTATCTATTGATGTTTTTCTAGTTTTAAGATATATGTATTACAAACCAAGTCTAGTATTTTTGGCTTATTATCTTCCTGGTAGTCTTAGTTCAAGTACTTTTGGCTTATTATCTTCCTGGTAGTCTTAGTTCAATCCTTGGATTTTTCCACCAAAAGCATACTGCGAAATGAGGCCTAGACAGAGGTATGGAAAAACAATAAATATGATTGACACAAGGAAGAAAATGCACCTGCATGTTATGTCGATGGACAAGTGGTCCACATGTGGGTCCACGTGATGGTTCACTTTTCACTACCTATACAACTTTTAAGGTATCGTCACTTTTAACATATTTTCATTTAATTTGAAAATAGAAAAAGCTTGCGAGCTGACACCTTTCAACATATCGTGAATTTAGGGATTGTAATGTAGGTTATGTTTCATCGATTTGTTTCAAGATATAACTTGTAACATTGTAAATATCAGCAGTGTGGCAATTAGTCGTTAAATATGTTCCTTCAGAGTCTAGTCAACTCGTCTCTAAAACTTAGAGATTGTTCCATCCTATCCGGATGCCCCCGTCGAGTCGTAATGCAACAAATTTCTTGTTTGAAACTGTATCAAATTGGAGGAACATTGCTTTTCCTTGCCCTAGTAGGTGTTTCCTCAAAAGAAATCTAATTTTGATTAGGAGGATTCTTTGTTTACATTCATGGGTTCTCCTAATAAATTTGCTCGAATTTTCAAGTGCACGCCTATGGGATCTTTGGAGCTGCTCAAGCTACGCTCCCCCCCTCAAGGAAAAACATCACATAGAATTCTATAACTAGAACTCCCAATATGA
This sequence comes from Pinus albicaulis, assembly GCA_034641835.2. Taxonomy (NCBI): domain Eukaryota; kingdom Viridiplantae; phylum Streptophyta; class Pinopsida; order Pinales; family Pinaceae; genus Pinus; species Pinus albicaulis. The sequence continues at coordinate 85,161 of JAXQQM020081963.1, read as the reverse complement.
AAATGAATTGAGCATTGCTCTATCACAGTGACCCTATGCCCATTGTCACCGAGGTAAAGGGGCATGTCTTTTGTCCTTCCTGAATATGGATGGGCTGGTATCAAAATCTAGGTATACAAGGATGAAACCTAAAGCTAGTCAGACTAGTAAATCTTTGTCCGTAAGGTAGAGAGATAAAGAATCTAAATTATAAAGTGAGTAATTAAGATCCAAAATGACATATATAAATAATATCAAGAAGGGTGATTCGTCCTTTCACTTTCAGCATCATGAGCTTTTAGCAGAGATACGATGTGTTGTATAAACTAACCAATGGTGTTTGCATAATCATTAACTGTAAGTACTAGTATGACCTAAATCTTTGTCCATAAGGTAGAGAGATAAAGAATCTAAATTATAAAGTGAATAAGTAAGATCCAAAATGACATATATAAATAATATCAAGAAGGGTGATCTGTCCTTTCACTTTCACCATCATGAGCTTTCAGCAGAGATACGATGTGTTGTATAAACTAACCAATGGTGTTTGCATAATCATTAACTGTAAGTACTAGTATGATCTAAATCTATGTCCATAAGGTAGATAGATAAAGAATCTAAATTATAAAGTGAATAATTAAGATCCAAAATGACATATATAAATAATATCAAGAAGGGTGATATGTCCTTTCACTTTCAGCATCATGAGTTTTTGGCAGAGATACGATGTGTTATATACGCTAACGAATGGTGTTTGCATAATAATTAACCGTAAGTACTAGTACAACCAGAATGCATCTTGCGGATCCCCAATCCTTTTCTTGTTGTGCAATGAAAGTACCAATATCCACTAATCGTTGTTTCCAGATACGGTTCATCTCTTCTAATTCGTCAATACAAGGAATTGTTGTGTGAAGAGATCAATATCTCGACATGAGTCAAAATATCTTGTGCCACTCCACCTGGTCGTATAAAATTGGCATGCATCCTATGTCAATCACTTCACTTGTTGCTATTGTTGGCTCTGCTTCAGCAATATGAGTTCTTCCTTCTTGCCTTCTCCCTTTCATCAGCAATTATGGGCATTCAAATGCCATATGGCCTTATACTCTACATCTGAATCAAATACCTTCTTGAAGGATTTATCGACGTCTGCCTCTTGTTGATCCTCTTTTTGAGTCTGAACTTTACCCATTGTTGACACCTATCCTAGACCTTTCCTCCCCTATTTTTGAACCCTTTTCTCTCTTTAATTATACCAAGTTCAGCTATGTTATCTAGTTTTAGCTAAAAAGGGTACCATAAGCCTAAGGTATGTTAAATTATCATAAGAAGTGTCATTTTATCCAAATTTGAGTATTCTTTGATCTAGTTGTGTCTTTATTGCATAACTACTCTAACTAGTCTAGAACTCATGCACAGATTTGCTAGATTCGAACAGTTACGCAAATCTTGCAGACAGCTCATGCGGCCGATATTCCTGTAGATGTTTCGGATTTCATACAGATACACCAATTACCTGCAACCGTCTCAATTACCTACAGCGAGATTGATGGTTGGCCATGTTCCACTCATCTCCAGATCGAGTAAAGACATGGGTTTTGAAGGGAATTTGCTACATATGGAAGTTATCCTATTCATTGTTCTGAATCCTCTTTTGCAACCACCCAAACCTCCAGATCTTCTATCATGCCCACATGGAGAAACAGCGTCAGCCACACAACAAAAATCATCTAATCCATGCTTCCAGTCATGGATTAGACTTAACAGAATTGTCAATTTGTATCTGTATCATTGGTTGTAGGCTTAGAATAGTGATCTGCTTTTTTCAAGCCAAATATGGGCTTCGAGAAATGTATAAATTGGATGTATTTCACTTTGTAAAGGAGGTTGGGTTGAGATTGTCGTTGATAGCAAGATATCGAATTGTACTTGATTGTAAATTCCAGATTAATAAAATAGTCTATGTTCTGTTTATATTTCTGAGTAGCTTCTTCGACTTTTTAAGGAGTTGTGAGGGAGGGCCCCCTTTGCTCACAACTCCCGTAGCATAGTTTGTGTTTTATTTCTATTTCATTTGTGCCTTAATAATTCTTGTACACAGCTAGTGCTTTATTTCTGCATTTCATGCAGCAAACTGTTAATTGGTTAAGTGATTTAATTCTTTATATTAATGAGTTCCTTTCATTTGATCAATGTTTGGATTCATGCTCTTTAAGTTGGATTCTTGATTACGATTTATCTTCTATCTTTTCCTGCATCAATATCAACAAACTCAAGTGTTGTAGAGGGATGATATATACCACTCCATAGCCATTGCTGCAAAGTATTGATACAGGAAAGAAGCATGAATTGGTGATTGTTGTTTGATCTTTATCTTGTCATGATCAATATCAGCAATCCTAAGTGATGTTGAGGGATGATATATGCAACTCCATAGCCATTGCTGCCAAGTATTTACATAGGAAAGAAGCATTAGTTGATGTGTGTATAATGTGTTGACACTTGGAGTAATCAACCTGTATATACTTTTCACTGCATCTCATCAGTTTACCTTTCTGGTTTTACAATTCATAATTGGAAAATTATAAGAATATAATTTGACTCAACACCTCTTCCTCTGGATACATGAAATCTTCTTCTAGCAAGTTGGTCCACTGTGTTGGAGTTTTCTTCACTTTATTCTTGTTTTTTTCTTAGTTGTGTTGTCCTCTCCCAAATCTTTTACCTCTTTGGATTTTTATTCAATTTCTCCTCAAACCTAAAGATTTCTTGATAAGCTTCTACAACTAAACGAAAAGTTCACACATAAAATGAATCCTGAATGGCATAACTTAGACCATTCACATACTTGGCAATGGATTCTGGACTCTCCTCATTTTGTCCAGGCCTTATAGAAAGTCTTTCAAATCTTTGTTATCTCTTTCTGGTTAATGCTCGGTGAATTCTTGTCACTCTATTGGTTGGTCTTTGAATTCGGTTAATTCTTGTCACTCTATTGGTTGGTCTTTGAATTCTAGAATCAGAGCTCCTGGGACCTGCAATTCTGTACCAAGGATGGTTGTATCATTAATTCTCTTTTATAATTAAATTGTTAGATGTAATTACTACTACTCATGACCTACACACTATATGACTATTTTTTTAATTCTCTTCCTCCATCTATTGGAATCAAAGCTCCTAGGACCTGAACTTATGTACCAAGGATGGTTGTATCATTAATTCTCTTTTATAATTAACTTTTAGATGTAATTATTACTACTCACGACCTACACACTCTATGACTATTTTTTTAATGCTCTTCCTCAATCTATTTTCCCTAGTGGATAAAATGTTTTCTACAGTCATGATAGCATGGCCTTCTAATCTAGTGTTTGCAACACATTTGAATTTTTGGCATTTCTCCTTACTACCTTCTTAGCTTGAGACATGGAAAGTATGGTGCACTTGAGTTCCAGGAATTTTATTTTTAAAATACAATTATAAATGTAGATCACTGATATGTCAGTTATTCAAAGTCAGTATGCAACAGACTTTGTCTTTGATTCTCTTAGATAGCTTAATGTGCCTTCAATCTAAGGGTGGCTAGCCGGGGCAGATTGTTGAGTAGGATAGATGACCTCAAGAATTTTTATAAGCAATTTCATGAACTTTAGATATATTATAGGCTTTGATGGTCTTGCCACTTTTCACCAATATATTGTGAAAGATTTTCATGCACTCAATGGGGTTTTCCATATATCCAAATGTGGATTTGAACCTGTAAACTAGCGTGGTTTTGTTCTTTCTTTTTCTTTTGTGGTTTTTATTTTTTTTCTATAAAAAACTTTGCATTGTAGACTTCAAAGTCGGTATGAAACAGGCAACAAAATTTTCTCTTGCTTCTTCCCAAAAGCTCCTACCACCATCATGCTCTCGGCCAGGGACTAGTTTCTCCACAACCCTCCTTGTTTAATACTCAATCAAAAAATGTAAAATCCCACTGGGTAAAATGCCTATATTAATTAAGTCGAATATCCACCTGATGCCATTATAATCCCTTCTTCTATAACAATTTTAATAATAATAATAAAATACATGCAGTTGTTATTTTGATTAGACCGCAGGTTCTATTAAAATTTGTAGAGAGACAAATTCGGAGTAGAACACCCGAGAGGAGCTGCCAAACCGCAGTCACACAGTACACTATAATCCCTTCTTCTATAACAATTTTAATAATAATAATAAAATACATGCAGTTGTTATTTTGATTAGACCGCAGGTTCTATTAAAATTTGTAGAGAGACAAATTCGGAGTAGAACACCCGAGAGGAGCTGCCACACAAATCCGATACCATTTATTAATCCTCTGTTGAATATTTGATCTTGGAAGCATTATGCAAACATATCATATGCCACCACATGGAACACATAAGGATGTTTAATAGAAAAACCCACAGCAAGCTTTGACACCAGCGATGATTGGGTGATCTCCTCCGGAATTAATATCGTAAGTTGCACTCAAATAATTTGATCTCCTGTAATTAAAGTGTTGAAATATTAATTTCAACTTCCCCCGTACTCCGACTGCCTTCTATATTTGTTTGAAGAAATTCTCGCCACAGTCACCGCTTGCTAAATATGTTGAAAATGTGTCAATTTCACGCTTTGGTTTTTCGGTGCTAGTCCTTTGTAAAAATGGAAAATAGAGCCTTTGTTTAAAAACAGAGTATATAATGAAATCAGGTTTTGTTTTGTACGCGGGAGAATTTTCTATTTTGAATGGTTTGGGCCACGACGAGCGAAAGTGGTCCCACCACCAAAGACGGAGGTTGCGTGGACAAATCGCGCGTTATCGCTGTAAGTCCCGGAGCCGAGTCGGCCAAAACCTTTTTCGAACGCGATGTAAGTTTATAAAATGGATTTAACTTTTCGTCGTGCGTCCAAGAAGTTTGAGGTACGGGTCCCCATTTGTTACCCGACATGTTTATAGATTCCAGCTCTCGTTTTATTTGAAGTCCCGGGAGGGGCCCAACGCCAACCAATAGCATTGCTATCGCGCGATTTTTGAACCACAGTGACGTAATGAAACTTTGTTATGTGATTTTTGCATTGCAATTCGGTTCAACCTTTTTTTTGAAGTCCGGGAATGTGAGAAGGTTTCATTAATTTTTTATGTTAAAAAGTTTTTTTAATGTTTTTGTTATATATAAAAAGTTGTATATCGCGCGATCAGTTTTATTATAGTTTTTGTTATGTTTTATGTTTTAAAACGTATGCAATGTTATGTATAATCGCGCAAGGTTTTAAACCTTTTTGAATCTTATATTATATGTTATATATATGTTTTTAACATATATTATAACATATGCGCTTTGTAAAGTGTGGGCCCGAGAGCCTTTTTAAAATAGTTTTAGTTTTTATTAATATAGTTTCTTTGTTTTATGTTTTATATGTTACGGCGTATATAAACGAAAAAGCCTCGAAGGCTATTGTAAGTTGTTTTACACACTAGCGGTGTATTTTGACAAAAGACAGAGCATTGAAAAACAGAGAGAGCAGTGTTTTAGACAATGTGTTAGTTTTATTTTTACCGCGTTTGCAAAGCTAAAGTACAATCATATTTTGCATTCCCTCGCGTTGAGAGGAAGTGTTTGTATCAGCTGTTTTTTGGTTAATGAATAGAAGTTTTTCAAAGTGTTGAAACTCTCTTGTCTCCGTGAGCAAATTTTAAATTCTCTCGTGTTGAAAAAGGAGAATCATTCTCTCCGTATATTGCTCCGGAATTCTCGTAAAGTCCAACATGGTATCGGAGTTAGTCCCGTGCGCTCTTTGAAGGTGTCAAAGAAGCTAAAGGAAGGATTTCTTTGTTGCAGCAGCTCTTCTCTAGCAGAAAGCGAAGACTCGCTCAAGAAGAATCCAAGGTATTTCTCAAGACAGCTTTTATTTTGTGTTATCGTTGAAGACAACATGGGTTTAGTTTTTAAATACATAGTCAAGTGTTTTGAAGCATAGTTCGCAGTGCAAGAATGGATGGAGCCAGCACTAGCATGAGTATATTGGTAATACTCAGCCCCACAATTTTTATGGGAAAAACTATGATTCACTGGGAAATAACCATGAGCAGCCCTATTTGCTTCCCAGAGACTTATGGGAACTTGTTAAGGATGGTTTTGAAGAACCAAAGGATAAAAAATGAGTTTAATGATTTAACTTAGGCGAGAGAAAGAATTTTTGAAGAGAAATAAGAAGAAGGAATCTAAAGCTCTCTACTATTTGTATCAAGCAGAGTGCATGAGAGTGTGTTTCCAAGGATATCAACGACTAAGAGATCCAAAGAAGCATGGGACTCTCAAGACGTACCCTATCAAGGCATGGAGAGAAAGTGAATGCGGCAGAAACTACAATTGTCGAGGAGGTTTCGAGACTCTGCCGCCATGAGAGTCGAGTCGGATAACATTGACTCATTCTTCACACATGTGATTGGAATGCTTCACACGGAGATAAGGTCTCATGGAGAGACTCTTGAAGAAAGAAGGATTGTGGAGAAACTTTTGAAGAGCCTACCTCAAGGTTTGATGTGATTGTCACCACCATAGAAGAGACCAAGGATCTCACAAACTTTTCGAGCTGATGAGCTACATGCATCACCGATGACACATGAGCGAGAGATTGGGTATAAATGGAAACTCATCTCCGGAGCATCGACTACAAGACCCGAGATGTCCTTTGAAGAGGAAGAGGTCATAGGCGAGAGGAAACAAGAGAGGAAGAGGCGGCCAAAACGAGAGGTTGGAAGAAACAATTCAACAAATGCTCAAGGAAGGGGCAAGCCAATCCAAATCGTAACCAAGGCCAAAGCAACAACAGACAGGTGGACAACATCATGCTCATGGACAAAGGTATGATAAATCCAATGTCCAATGTCATTATTGTAAAAAAATATGGGCATTATGCGAAATGAATGTAGGAAGAAGTAGGATGATATGGAAAAATAGAACTAGTGCAAATTTCACTAGAGAAAAAGCTACTCAGCCAAGATAAATTGTTTTTAGCTTGTAATATGGCGCGAGGAAAAGAGTGAAGATTTATGGTTTCTAGACTCAGTTGCAGTAACCATATGACGGAAACATAGCCATGTTTTCTATGTTAGATGAGAATGTGAAGTCACAAGTCACATTAGGGAACGGATAGTAAAGTTTACTCGTTATGGGAAAAGGAGAAGTAAATTTCTTAACAAGGAAAGGAAAAAAAGAAATCCATAACAGTGATGTTTATTATGTTCCCCGGGAATGAAATGTAACCTCTTAAGTATTGGACAACTTGTTCAAAAGTGTACAATGTTTTTCCTTTGAGGATGATGTATGCACCATCATGGTTAAACCACCCAGCGCAGAACAATGTATTGTTGAAGTGAAGATGACAAGGAATAGGATGTTCCCTCTCAAGATGAGGGCATGATTTGAAAAATGGAGAAGAAATAGACAGCGAAAGTGACACAAGAGGCTTTCCAAAGAAAAAATAAAATATGAGAATTGGTAATGACACTTGAGATTTGGACATCTCAACTTTGGAGGTCTTAACTTGTTGAATAGAAAATGAATGGTAAGAGGATTACCATTGGATTGGAGAAACCGTGACAACCTTTGTAGAAGGTTATATCTTGGGTAAACAAATACGTGAGAAATTTTTTCCATTCGGGGAAAAGCATAAGGGAAAAAGGACCCTTAGATATTGTCCACTCGGATTTATGTGGATCGATGTAAACTCCATCACTTGCTAGCAGACCCACTATATGTTAACATTTATTGATGATTTTACTAAGAAAAACTTGGGTTTACTTCTTTGAAAAACAAAAGTGAAGTGTTTGAAAAGATTTTGCAATTTCAAAGCACTTGTGGAGAACCAAAAGTGGGCTACATATCAAATTCCTAAGGACCGATAGAGGAGGTGAATATATTTCTAAAGAATTTCTCGCATTTTTGCGGGAGAAAATGGCATTCATAAGCAAAGTATGACTAGTTGTACACTCCGCAGCAAATGGAGTTGCCGAAAGGAAAAATAAGACAATCATGGATATGGTAAGGGAGTATGCTTAAGGCAAAGCATTTAAGCCGAATGATTATTGGGTTGAGGGCTGTACATTGTGCAGCGTACATTTTATGTATAACCCATCCACCAAGAAGTTTATCGTGAGCGAGAGATGTTCGAGTTTATTGGAAGAGGAAGCTTGGGATGGAAGAAGCATAGAGAAAACAGCAAGAATGTTAAAAAATTGTTTGTCTCGTGATGAAGATGATGAAGAGATGGCTGAAAATACATCCTCAAATCAGCAAAGACCAACACAAGGACAAAGAAGGAACACCCTTGAGTGAGAAATGAAAGTGCTTCTCCAAGCACACCACAAGGAGGGAGATTCGAGTGCTACTTCAAGCACTCATACACCATAATGAAAGAGGAACAAAGTTCAGAAATTTAAATGACATTTTTATAAGAAAGAGGCAACAAATGAAGGTATGAACTCTTTTTTTGCTTTATATTGTCATGTTGATGACCTATTCATTTTTAGGAAGCTATTAAAGATAGGAAATGGATACGAAGCTATGGATGAGGAAATTACATGCATAGAATAGAAACAAGACATGGGATTTGGTTGAACTTCCAAAAGAGTAAAAGAAGTTATTGGAGTTAAATGGGTCTACAAGACCAAGAGTAATGTTGAAGTGAAAAATTGAAAGACACAAGGCTAGACTTGTTGTCAAAGGGTATAAGTATCGGCATGGGATGAGACTATGAGGAAACTTTCTACTCGGTTGCTAGAATGGAAAGCTCATGAGAGCATTGTTGTCCATAGCAAGACCTGAAAACAAGTGGAATGTTTACCAAATGGACGTGAAGTCAGCATTCCTAAATGGAGTGTTAATGGGAGAGGTTTATATTAAACAACCCTATAGGCTACGAAAAAGAAATGCCAAGAGCACAAAGTGTTCAAATTGAAGAAAGATCTTTATGGGCTAAAGCAAGCACCAAGAGCATGGTACAAAGATGGGATAGATTCCTATCTACTTTTGGAAAATGGATTTGAGAAAAAATGTGAGGGAGAACTCACCCTATACATCAAAGAAAAAATATGGTAAGATTTTGATTGTGGTTTTTTATATGTTTATGATGTGATTTTTTACAGGGAATGATGATTACCTTATTGAAAAATTTTAAAATGATCATGAAAGAAGAATTTGAAATGACCGATATGGGTTTGTTGAATACTTCTTAGGAATGGAAAGTGAGAGCAAAATGAAAAAGGAAATGGAATTTTTATCTCACAAGCAAAATATGTTAATGAAGTGTTGGAAAGATTTAATATGCAGGGGAGAGCAAAGCGTTAATAACTCCCATAGTGATGGGATTAAAAACTCACAGAGAGAGGACAAACGAACAAGGATTTTGATCCTAGTTTGTATAAGAGCATAGTTGGCAGCCTCATGTATTTGATTGCAACTAGGCCGGATATAATGCATCGTCGTTAGTTTGAAGTTTCAGTGACTCATGGAGAGGCCAAAAAAGAAGCACATCGGGCCAGCAAGAAAGAGAATTTCGATGTATGTTAAAGGTACTAAAAAGGTATGGCATTTTATATACTACTTCAAAATGTTTAGATAATTGGATACACCGACCCAGTGATTGGGGCTGGAAGTGTAGATGACCGAGAAAAGAACATGCAGTTATGTTTTTTCACATGTTTAGGAGCCATTTCATGGGCTTCTAAAAAATCGCACTCTATTGTAGCATTATCTACAACAGCAGGCGAGCATTATGTAGCAGCCTATAGCAGCAGCAGTGTCAAGCAATTTGGATGAGGAGGATGTTGAGAATTTATGCCAAGAGTAGGTAAAAGGCACGGTGATATATTGTGACAATAGCTCATCTATTGCATTATCAAAGAATTTTTATGTTTCACAAGAGAACGAAACACATTGACACAAAAGTTTCACTACATCGGAAGGGAATTGGTGAACAATGGAGAAATTGCTTTTAGAACAACGCGAACTCGTGGGGCTAGCGCTTTACCGTACATTCCGACCAAGCCATTGGGGCGAGAAGAGTTTTGAATTTCAGGAAATGTCCGGGTATGATCGATAACTCGATAGCCGAACTTAAGGGGGAGTGTTGAAATATTAATTTCAACCGCCCCCGTACTGCGACCGCCTTCTATCTTTGTTTGAAGAAATTCTCGCGACCACTTGCTAAATATGTTGAACAATCAATTTCACAGTTTTGCTCGCGTGCTGATCCTTTGTAAAATGGAAAAACATGCAGCCTTTGTTTAAAAACAAAGTATATAATGAAATCGGGGTTTTGTTTTGTATGCGGGAGAATTTTCTATTTTGAATGGTTTGGGCCACGGTGCAGCTGTGCTGGTCCCACCACCCAAACACGCAGGTTGCATGGACTGTCGATCGCGTTATCGCGCAAGTCCCGAGACCGAGTAAGCCAAAACCTTTTTTCGACGCGATGTAAGTTTATAAACTAGATTTAACTTTTCATCATTGAGGTACGGGTCCCCATTTGTTACGTGATATGTTTATAGATTCCGCTCTCGTTTTATTTTAAAAGATCCGGGAGAGGCCCAACGCCAACCAATAGCATTGCTATCGCGTGATTTTGAACCACAAAGTGACGTAATGAAACTTTGTTACGTCGATTTTGCATTGCAATTCAGCTCAACCTTTTTTTTGAAGTCCGAGCGGGAGAGGAAAGGGTTTCATTAAGGTTTTATGTTAAAGTTTTTAATGTTTTGTTATATGTGTTGCATATCGCACGATGGAGTTTTATTATAGTTTTTGTTATGTTTTATGTTTTAAAACGTATGCGATGTTATGTATAATTGTCGCAAGGTTTTAAACCTTGAATCTTATGTTATATGTTATATATATGTTTTAACATATAGTATAACATATGCGCTTTGTAAAGTGTGGGCCCGAGAGCCTTTTTTTAAAATAGTTTTAGTTTTTTATTAATATAGTTGCTTTGTTTTATGTTTTATATGTTATGACATATATAAACGAAAAAGCCTCGAAGGCTATTAGTAAGTTGTTTTACACACAATAGTGTATTTTCTGACAAAAATAAAGAGCATTGAAAAACAGAGACATAGAGTGTTTTGAACAGGGGTGTGTTAGTTTTGTTTTTGCACCGTGTTTGCAGCAACTAATCATATTTTGTAATCCCTCGAAGCTAGAGGAAGTGTTTTGTAACGCTGGTTAATGAATAGAAATTTTTCGAAAAGTGTTGAAAACTCCGTCTCCCGTGAGAAAAATTTTTTGAAATTCTTTTGTGTTGAAAAGGAGAGTATCATTCTCTCCGTATATTGTTCCGGGAATTCTCATAAATTCCAACATAAAGTGTTGGAAGTGCAAGATTTAGGAGTCAACGCACCAATAGTTCGAGCTCTCCTTCTATTCATTCATCATGCAACGATTGAACAAGAGCCGCATGAGTTCCCATGTGTTGGATCACCTAGATAGCATAAGAGATATAATATGTTGTTGTCATCTTAATAACGGTCGGCCTCCTTCGCGAGTGTAGCTCGTCTTTCCGAATTCGTGCTCATGCGTGTACCTATCGGGTCCCTCGCTCTACCGGATGGTAAACTCTCAGCTCCACAAGTGCATAATCGATCTTTGTGCTGGCTTCCTTAATCTGACTCGGTGGCTGTAAGGGAAGGACTCTCGGTCTTTATTATAATGTTTCCCCCATCGATTTCTTTTCTTGCAATTTGATCCCTCGCTGACCGAAGATGCTCTCACTCCTAGATGCCACAATTTTGGAATTCGCTGCTCCAAGGGACAACAACCAACTTAACACCTTCTCCTCCTCGGACAACAAAAGCATTCGAACTCGAAAATGGAGAAGAGAAACTCTGCAATGAAATATGGAGGAGATAATCTTTTGTAACCTATGATTAGACATTTGAAATGCATAAGAAGAAACTCCACTAGGGTAGTAGTGATGCCCACCAAAAGATGGAGGGTGTCTAACTAGGTTGATATCGGATCCCTCCGAAGCTAGCCTAGTCGAGGATCTAACTCTGAGACTCGCTTTAAAACTCGCTGAGCGTTCAATTAAATTCCAAGAAGAAAATCTCAAATTCCATACCGTCCCTTCCTCCTTCCTTTATAGCCTTCCAATTTTTTCGCTCGCAAGCTTCTAGAATTGACGTAATACGTAATACTTAGCTTATAGAATTTTTTTCTGCATAGCTTCAAAACTCCCTTATATTCCCTTTTTTATTATAAATCGAGAGTCCTCAAAACTCCCCTTTTCGCTAGCTTAAGGGAAAGAAAATGTCATCTTCTAACAGTTTGGTTGGGGGATATTACTGGTCATCCCACCAAAAATTGCTTGTTCTCAACCAATTAAGGATCTATGCATCAATGCCAAAGGGTCCCAACATTTCACTCGCAAAATGATTTTTATGCATAAGTATGATATTATCTTGGTTCTACCGAATGATGCCCCATCGCCATTTTCTGTTATGCTACAAAACAATCCATCGTAGTGTAGATCTTCCTCCAACTTCATAGGATAACGTGTTAAGATCGCATTGTCGGATGGAATGGCGAGAAGAAGAAGTCGTCGATCTTTCAACCCTGTAATTTTGCATACTTGCTATTTTTTATTGTCAAAATTACTTGAAGATCACATGTAGTGAGTGTAACAACCAAAAAACTCAAAGAATATCTTTCTAATATCTATTTCCAATTCCTCATCCCTACCAAAAGAGTTTATCGTCCATATAATGCATTGGACTTTACTTGCAAGGCATGTTGGTATGTCTTATAAACCGTGTAGGATCAATATCCCATAAGATCTCAAAACATATAACTTGTCCATGTTCATGTCGGCGGATCCTACCCTTGTGCAATATGGTTTTAAGTTCATTGCGGTTATGATAAGCTTACTTGGATAATAATGTGGGGCGGGATTTAGAGAGAAGCGAAAAGTCAAACTCTCTAAAGGAAAGCAACGTGTTCTTTATTGTGTTCTCTCGACATTGGCCAAAAGATTTACAAGTGGTACTACGAGAGTTATTTTATCTTGAACACAATTCCTATATTTCGAAACCTTTGAAGCTTGAATATTAGGAGAGAACAAGCATTCCCTTCCATATTGGCATCCTCCCAATGTCGAAAAGGATTTGCACTGACTCTTGTTCAAGTCGATTGGTATGTGAAAAAAAGATGCTTATTCCTTCTATTGCACATTTCCTTGGAAAAGATCTTGCATACATGTGTAGTAGTTGGCTCGGTCATGGAAATATTGTTCTTCGGAAATTTAAAATATTTTTATTTTGTACATCGGGTTCTTATCCTTTTATAATTCCCTGTAGGCTCATTTCCTACACTTGAAGTATTCAAGGACCCCAGAGTCAATACATGAAGTCTCAATACAAATTTCATTTGCTAGCTCGGTGCTATTTCATCAAAACTCAAGCTTTCTTCAATTTCCGGAGAGGGAAAGTATGTGTGCTTGAACTCACATTCATTGCGATATGATGGTGGACCTTCCAAAAGGGACAAAGAAAACATAGCACTGAAAGTAATGCCTTATTGCCATCATGATCTCATATGTCTCTCGTAGTAGCATGAAGTGATGACGACATCAAATGGTGGAAAGAAGACCACTCTTGCTCAATATTAGGAGCAATCTGAAGCAAATTTATGTGTCTAAGTTGTGAAGATTTCATTTCCCGGGACCTCACTTGAATGAGTCATTGCAATCTGTGTTTATCCTACAATAGGTCAACAACCCAAAATTTTTCTTGTATAAGAAAACAAGATGTTGAAGAGTCCATAATTCCACAATATTAGCTTTGGCTTCTGCTAGCACTTAATGAGTTTCTTGAAAGCTCCATCCGGACTATTGACTACTTTTATTGGAAAGATCAATGGTGTGAAACCATACCCATGACAACATTCATGGCAAGGCATGTTGATTTTGGGTAGCATCGGATGTGCTCTAAGTCTCAAAATTTGCGGGGACACTTAGACACGGGTATTCCAAAGAACCCGGAAAGGATTTTGGAAAATTCCACTCGAATTATGTTTTATGGAAGAAATTAATTATTTTTAATGGGACCCTAAGTCCAAACTTAGGAAATTAAAATAAATAAAGGATATTGATTAAAACGAAAGAGGTGAATCTTCTAGAAAAGACGAAAATCAAGTCAAGTTAATCTTAGTCGTTGATTAACGATTTAATCTCGGTTTTTGAAGACTCAATGAGATATTATAAGAAGGGCTCGATAGATCATTTGGAAAATACATCGAGAGATAAAATCTAGACATCAAAATTCCTTTAGTGACTAGTGCTCGGGAGAAAAATCAATTGATAAGATTTTTGCGAGAGAGGGGCAGAGAGATAATTTCCGGTTGGAAGAGTTTCCGATTTGGAGAGTGAAAAGCGGAGGAGATAGTCGAGGCCACGGAGAGCGACGCAATGCCAACCACGTAGAGGCTATGCAGGGGACCTGCTCTAGAGCTTTAGAGGGAGTTTGATTTTCCGTTGAGGAAATAGTCGAGGTTTAGTGCCAGATCACCGGGAGGGGAGTTTCCGGGAGGTCGAAGGGTCTCGTTTCCGGTCGAGCGCAGAGATCCGACGCACAAAGAGAGGGCAGCTTTAGTCATGATGCGGGAGATCTTCTCATGAGATTTTATTTGTCGATGCCTTTGTATGATTTGTCGGTTTGAAACAAATCATAGATTTATACTCGGAAAATTACTTTCGCATAATAAACAAACCCCCGAGATACAGTGCTTGATTTTCCCGCATTAGGGTTTTTCGGGGACAATTGTCCAAAAATAACTGGTGTCATGTGTCTATGATTTATTCTTTCTCATATCTTGTTTCTCGCACTTATTTATTTTCTCGCAGCTTTAATGTTGTGAAGAGCTATAGTGTATGGTTTCGAGTATTTACCAGTAGATCACAGTAAATAATTTTTTCAAGTAGTTAACAAATAGAATAATTCTCATCGATTCTTTCGCGATAGAGATTCGAACATCTGAATTTTCACAGGTATTAGAGCTTGTTTAGCGAAGTAGCAGAGAAGCAAGAGAGCATACTGTAAGGGTCAGCAGTTGAAGAATAATTAGGAAATCAAAAGAGTTGTGTAAGCAACAAATCGATTTCCCTGCAGCCTGATCGTGCACGTCCGACAGGAGGGCTAGATCTACAAGGAAATCTCTCTCTCGAATGAGCCAACGAGAGAGGTGGGATTTTCCAGATTTGCAGGTTTTTTAAAAGGAAGAGGGAGCAACACGAGGAGATTCGAGCATAGATCGCCAAAGTTGGTGGAGCGTAGTTTTCTTGTAGAAACAATTAATAGTGCGTAAAGAGTCGAAAGAGAGAGAGCAAGACATTTTGGTGGATTTTTTGACCTCCAAAAGAGTTTCTTACCCAAGAGATTCTGATTTCGCGTAGCGAAGAAACGTGTTCATGATTTATTTGGCTTGCTCCCGAGTATGGAGTGTGTAGAGCCAAGCTCGCACAAAGGGTTAGAGAGCAGCAGATCGACATCTAATTGGGTGAGATGGCGGCCCGATGGGTTACGTGACCAAGGATCGGTTGGAGTGTGATTCCAACTACATAATATGGAAGGAAAGGATCTCCTTCCTTCTAGATGAACACGACCTCAAGACTTTCATCGACGAGCATTCGTTGAACCCTTTGTAGATGTCGCACCATTGAGAACCCTTCAAGAAGAACATGCCAAAAAAGCCAAATCGGCTGATCCTCGACGGGGTGAAGGATCATAGTGTTTCACACATTTTTGGAAAAGGGATAGCCAAGGAAATGTGGGATGTGTTGGCCACATTATATCAAGGGTATTCCTAACAATCGGAAGATGTTCTTGGAAGAAAGAAAGAAGCAAATTACCGGATGCAAAGGAGAACGTGTTGATGTCGTCTTCGCAAAACTTTAAGAGTTCCGAGATCAACCGTAGTTGTCGGGAGCAACTCCTCGGGGCCACGAGAGATGGTCGAGACGTGCCTTGAATTCTGTGTCCAAAGACTATAAAGTCTCTGTCCGCAGCATCCTAGGCAGAGAGAAGTTGCTAGAATGGGAAGGAATGTGGGCAACTCTTCAAGAGGAAGAGATGAGGAGAGATCTACTCAAGTGCAAACTTGATGGCGATAACGATGGTGGAATGAATCCCAAAGAGGAGGAGGAGAATGTTGTCCTTGCATCAAAGGGGAAAGAGGAGCGAGGGAGACAGAAAGAAGAGACGTCTCCAAAGATCAAGTAAGTTTCTGCGTGTGGCGATATGGGACCATTACACCACACGGTGTCCTCTCAAGAAGAAGGAAAAGATGAGAAGCATGATCCGATGGGTTGTAGCGATGATTGCCCATATATCGCCAAGGGAGTGTTGGGGTGCTTTGGAGTTGTAGTTCGAGTAGAGATGCGGTTGGGAAAGATCCTTGAGGAGTCCACCTCTTGGATCATCACCTTGCTACGGAACCCAAATCAAAAGTAGCGGGATGGACAAGTTTCTGATTGGTGCAAAGGAGTGCGTAAGTGGCGGCGACGAGGGGGTTAGTGAGAGCCGCAGTCACGAGTAGTGTAGAGAAGAGTTGGCGGTAGTGAAGGAAGGCACAGTGCGTAGTCGGCATCGGCGCAGTGAGCTTCGAAGAGCTAGCCGGGAGACTAGCAGCGAGCGATATTCAATACAAGATGTATCCTACTAAACACTTCGTTCGCGATTTTGGAAGATTTTTTCAATTGCAGATGCGTAGCATTGTAGTGCAAGATCGCTGAGCAACGCAGATGAAAGTCGATAGCGGCACGTATGCGGAAACGCGGTGTTGGTGTGCGACGATGTCGGACATCAGGCAACGCGAGGGGGAGATGTTGTAGAATCGAGCAATACTTCAGCGGTTGTATTGCTAAAGCACATTACTCGCTAGGAGTGTTGATTTGGGGTAGCATCGGATGTGCTCTAAGTCAAAAAATTTGTAGGGGAGGCTTAGACACAGGGTATTCCAAAGAACCCGTAAAGGATTTTGGAAAATTCCCTTCGCATTATGTTTTATGGAAATAATTAATTATTTTTAATGGGACCTAAGTCTAAATTTAGGAAATTAAAATAATTAAAGAATATTAATTAAAACAAAGTGTGAATCTTCTTGAAAAGACGGAGATCAAGTCAAGTTAATCTTAGTCGTTGATTAACGATATAATCTCGACCGTTGAAGACTCAACTAGAAGATTATAAGAAGGACTTTATGGATCATTTGGAAAATACATCGAGAGAGAAAATCTAGAGATCGAAATTCTTTTAGTGAGCGAGTGGCTCGGGGAGAAAATCAATCGATAAGATGTCAAAGGGAGCAAAGATAATTTCTAGTTGGAAGTGATCTATAAATTGAAAAGCAAAGGGAAGCAATAAAGTCCACGAGAGCAACGCAGCCGGCCACGTGGAGGCTATGTGGGACTACGCAAAGCTTTAGAGGGAGTTCGATTTTACGTTGAGTAAAACAGGTCGGGGTTCGGTGCCGCTGCCACCGGAGGGAGTTTCTGGGAAGTCATAAGGGCCTCCCTTTCCAATTAGCAAAGAGAGAGGGAAGCTTTAGTCGTGACGTAGAGAGTTGCACAGGTGACACGATCATCGCGCAAAGGCAACGTGAGTAGTTCATCTCAAGCTAAGGTCGGTGTTGGATTCCAGTGGCGAGTGAGATCTTCTCATGAGATTTTATTTTTTCAATTTCCTCGGTATGATTTGTCGGTTTTGACAATCATAGATTTGTATTCGGAAAATTACTACATATAAACAAACCCTCGAGTTATTGCACCGGTTTTCCCGCATTGGGTTTTTCGAGGACATTGGTCAAAAAATAACGGTGTCATGTGTTTATGATTTATTCTTGCTCAGATTTTATTTCCACAATTATTTATTTTATGTAGTTTAATGTTATGAAGGTTTTAGTGTATGGGTTTTAGTATTCTATCGTAGAACACGAGTAAATAATCTGTTAAATTATTTAACAAATAGAAGAATTCTCATTAGTTGTTTCGATGAGGATTCGAGCAACCAAATTTTCACAAGGAATATGTTTGAACATGGATTCAATCGCAGTCCATAACATCAACTAGGTTCCGATTTGTTGATTGACACTCTTTAATGTCAAAGCTTCTCTTGAATGTATAGTACCGGAGATCAAACTTGCCTTGATCAAAGAAATCTCGAGAAAGTGTTATCTCGTTGTCCAACATGTTTCTTAAAAACAAAAACTCAAAATGAGCATGGATCTTAATAGCTCGCAGTTGATCCCCCACACATGGCAACCTCAATACTTCGTTTTGTGATCAAATTTGAAGGACCTTTGAAAGAAAAAATAAGATACTTTCACTTGGAGGGCTTGAACGATGCTTTCCTCTAATAGATGTTTCGATTTGTTCTCCACAAGAAAATTTATCACAAGAATTCTAGCCAAAATTGATGTAAATTGCTAGTCCAAAGACACTCCGATATCGGAAAAATACTAATGGTTGGGGGGTTGTGCCATATGTATGTCTGCTTTTCGTGTATCTTGATTATCATCTTCTTGTCCAAAGTAGTTTCTTCAAACATGAAGTCTTTTTCCATAGGCCCCACCATTGGGTGAAGAAAAAGGATCGCCCTTTCTTAGTGTTGCTCGTTGTACACATAATTGTTGATTATTACAAGAAACCAATGCAACATCCACACCTCATCCCTTTGAATTTTCCTTTGTTTGAGGTAAAGTCAGAGTAATTTTTGCATTTGAACTCTCGGGTTTTCCAAATTTGGAAGCGCATTTAATGTTGTAGACCTCATTTGAAAAATAGCAGGGAGTTAAAATGGAATGGGCCACCATTTGAGAATGAACAAAAAAACATGTGTCGAATTTGTTAGAATGGGACTAAAATTCGTCCCCTTTAACTAACTCCTTCAAAAAAATTCATGCAGATTGAACTCGATCGCTTGATTGTACTAATTTCTCTATGAAAATGTTGTTGACATCTTGGGGTTATGGATTATTGTTTTTGCATTTGATTTGGATTACCCCACTGATGTGATTTTCTCTCGCAACATTATGGATATCTTCGGATCCTGATCTTTTGCTCTTACGAATAGAAGCCACGGGACATTCACTTTCTTCTAGATTGAAAAGTTTTGGCGCATGTTGTTCATATTGATTTTTAATCATGAAGCTTTTTTGAATCATTCGAGTACATCCTCATCTTAATCCCTGAAAATGATTCTCTTCTTTAGTTCCATTCGCAAGTGCATGTTTTCTTAAAGACTTTGAGAGCATTTCCTCACTAGACCTCTGAAGCTTCTTGCGGGAAAATGCGCCTTTTGATTGTGCTCCTTGCCTCTCTTCCGGATACTTTATCGATGCTAAAGATAGATATGAAACATCCCAACCCTAGTGGTTTTCTCTTTATTTTTGCAAATTCTAAATTTGGTTTTTCTTGAATTATAGAACTATATTTTGAATTCCCTCTTTGAATTTTCTCAATCGGTATGTCACGACTTGGAACAACTCCCATGTTCATATTACATACTTCTTTGGCCTTCTACTTCTCACTCTTCTTGACATACTCTTACAATTCCAACTTTCCTATTGCATTCAAGTTCTTCAAATTGGGTGACAACAATAAGATTTGATATCAAGTGCTTCTTCAATGTCTTCCCTTTACCCTTTTCTCTTCTAGCCCCGTGATTATCTACCTTGGTTAGGATTCCATTTTTTTCACCCCCTGTTGACCACTCCATGTCAACGACCCCATAGAAATACACCCCCATTTTTGCAAATGGGATTTATCATGTTCAAGGTGTTCATGCCATTCATATTTCATCATCATTCAATAGTTTTGTAAAAAAGATGTAAACCCATTCTGTATGTTTATAATGTAAATGATCTTAGTAAGACCATCATGTATGTAACAACCTAGGTAAGTCTAGTATTTTGGTGATGATTTTTTTATCCTAGGAGGTTTTTCGTCTCACTCGATTCATTTGTGCTTCTACGACACAAAATGATCGGCAGAGTTTTCCCCCTCCAACCTCAACCCTAAGCTAGGGTGGATTTTGTCGTCAATATACTAAGTAATTCCTAGTGTTTTTCTATCGATTCTTTGTAAAAGTAATTTGGGAATAATCATAGCTAGTTGGCTACATTTTCTTGTTACAATTTACTTGATGCGCTAGATCATGTTTTGAGTGTGAAATTGGGTAGCTATTTGAGGGTCTATTGCGAATAGGTTTTCCCCCATCATGTGTCAAATTGTAATATCTTGATGTAAAATATTTTAATGTATGGTCCCCTCATAGTTGGACAACATGGCTAAAGTATTAGAGGGTTGGAAAAGATAATTAATCCCCTCATGAGTCAATTAATTAATTTTTTTTGTCAAAATTAAATGATAATTATAAGCGAAAAAATTAATTAATTTGAGGTCCCTAGGAAAATTTAATTCTCCAAAAATTAAAAATTTGTCGGTTCTAGAAGTTTTGATTTTTAGAGGTCCCGGCCAAGGGAATATTGAAAAGTTTCAAGAAAATTTTGGACTCTTGGGCCTTGGTAGTTAAGTCAAAGTCAATTTTTTGAGGTAATTAACTCAAAAATATTATTTTTTAGTTAATTAAAAAAGGAATTAAATGAAAGAATTTGAAATTCCTCAAAAAAAATAATTAATTTCGACGGACGAGATTAAAAGATGATTAAATCTTTTTTGAAAGTGGAGATTAATTCGACGGGGATCAATTCAACTAGCCGTTGGAGAATAAATCTATAAATTAGAGGCCTTTGTCCATCATTTGATCTCGATCATTGAATCTTGCACATGCTCCCGAGAAGCTCTTGTAACTTTTGTTGATCAATAAAATAGAAAGACTTTGGGGTTACAAACTTTGGTGTTCCTTTTCCAGATTATGTGGTAATATTGTTTCTAAAACTCTGCTATTTTTATTGGCATTTGCTGGTTAATAGCCTTTGTCGATTGATCTACATACGGGTATATTATGCGTGTTATGGGCTTTCTTAAAGTTCATTTTTGATTAGATAGAAGTATAAAGTATCTATATTTCTTGATGATCTTATGGTTCTTTTTTTCAATCATTATTAATCTAAAAATCAGATATGAGTGTGCGAGAGGTCATTATTCATGATTTGGGCATTTGGGGAAATCTTCGACTATATCAACCAACTCTCGCATTTCAAAAAAATATGAAAAAGCCCATCGTCTCTTAATTTCTAGAAGTTATCTTACGGAATATTGTTGCAAGGTTTTCTTAGGCTTGTGCCTCTCTTAAATTCTTGTTTCTAAATTGTGCAAAATGGTTAAATATAGCCAAGAGGGCTTTGATCTAATAGATATGTAGAATAGCATTGTAGATTTGAAAGCATGTTATTTTATTTTTTTACTCACCGGGGTTTTAGGGTTTTCATTTTCCGTACATGTGTTGGGTTTCGGGTCACCTTCATTCTAGTTTTGTGTAGGTTATGATGGAAAATTTTCAGAATTTTTTTTAGATCTAAGCCATATCTAGGCCACGGAGGGTAATATCCGGTCTTAGGATCAAGCTGTTTGCGTATCTGGGCGGGATCTTTCCCTCAAAGTCTAAATTGCTAGTGCATTCATTTAAATCCAAATTTTATCTCTGATTCTAGCTCTGGTTAAACACTCCGGAAAAAGATCGAAATTTGTGTGCACCGAAGTGTGCTTGCGTGTTCTTCCCTGTAGGTCGCTCCATTGGCCTATGTTTTTCTAGTTGTCTTTCCCTTGTTGCCTTTCTCCCTCCCTAGCTTTGTTTACCCGGCTTTTTCCTTTTTCTCTTGCATGTTCCCATGTCCTTCCTCTTTCGTCCATCTCCCTCAGCTCGCTTCCATTTCCTCCCCCGTCCCTGCTACGGTTTTCTTTGTTGTTGCATCCCTTATCCTCTAGCACATCTTTCATCGCGTGAGCTCCCTTATCCCCTCGCTGCCATCTCCCGCTGCATTCTTCCCCTTATGCTCACACAACCCTCTCCAAGCTTCTGCGTAAATCCTCCATTGCCTCCTTCTTCTCCCACGTCCTTGTCGGCTCCCGTCGCGCAACTCATTCTCCTCGTTGTCCAAACCATTCGCTGCCATATGCACTTCGCTTTCCGTTGCTTGCTCGACGGCCCTCGGCACCCTTCACTTTACCCCTAGCACCCTACACACAAAACAAATCAGATATAACACATTTCATTTTTATTTTTTTTTACAAGGTTTAGCTTGCGCATTATTAATGTTTCCTTTCTTTTCTTTTTCTTTTTTTTCTAGATTTTTCATAGATTTTGATTTTTTGGTCTTCGGGTTTCAAGGTTTGGGGCTAAAATTTAATAAATAAATAAATAAAAGGGTCTCAAAATTTTTAATTAACTTCTAACTTTAAAAAAATTCAAAAAAATTCAAAAAAATGAAAAAATTTTAACTTTCAACTTTTGTAAAAAAAAATCATTAACTTCGAATTTTTTTAATTTTGTTTTTTTCCCTTTGTAGCATACATTTGAGGGTGATCTTGGGAAAATCTAAATTGTTCTATAGTCAAAGGTAAAATACATTTTTTAACATATCTAAAGTTTGACCATAGGAAAAAAAATTAAATTTTCCCGGATTGGAATACTTAAGAAAATCATTTAAATTTGGACATTGCTTAACATTTAAATTTCATTGCTCTTTCATGGTTATCGCTTTCGAAATTTAAATGTGCTTAAGTCTCGCATCTGGTTTTGAATATTTCATACTTAACATCTATTGGGATTGATCGTCGTTTAATTAACTCTAATTGTGGTTTTAATTTACTTAAATCGATATTTATTGCATATTAAACTTTGAGACCTTTTCAAGTAATGGTAAATTGCATGTCTTTCTTTCCTAGATTGAGTATCTTTAATGTGTTTTCTTGAAGGTGAAGTTGAAAATCCTTGAAGATATCTTTTTGAGCTACAATTGCATTGGATTAATAAGCTTATGTTTATTTATATTACATTATTGAAAAAAATTATATTTTAGTTTGGTAAATTGAACATTTATTTGAGCAATTAAATATTGAGGTTGTGGCTTAAGCATTTTGCTATCATCTCGTGCATTCGCATTTTAGATTGGATTGCCATTTCATAAGGAAAGATAGTTGTCCATTCTAGCAGCATTTATCTACCAGCCTACTTGATCCTAATTTCATAACGAGATAATTGACTCCATAAGGCACTTGGTATCAAACTTTTAATCTAATCAAATCTGTTAAATCTCGTTAGATCTTAAACAAGTACTTGGTCACTTGACTATGTCTCCCAAAGCTGGTTGGTTTCCAACTAGTTCTCTTTCATTCCATTTCTATAGGGTCTAACCCCCTTAGTACCGTAGGGAGACCACTTAAATAGAGAGATTGGGGATCAAGATGATAGCCCTCGATCCGAGTTGTTGTCGCGATGCCTAAACATTTGTTTGTGCGACAACATTTTTTGGCGTCGTTGCTAGGGGACCAATTTATTGGATTTTTGGCTTTATGACATTCATCTCTTTTTTTCCCTCTTCGTCTTTCATCTCGTGGGATTTGAGTTAGATTTATGTCCCGAGTGGCGACTCCATTTCCTTCATTTTTCTACAAGAATTTGTACTAGAAGACATCCAAGTAGCTTGGTTAATCCCACTCCAAATCCCGAAAAAAGGTTCTCGAAAGTCCGATTACTTGTGTTCTCTTCTCATACGCTCATTGTTAATCTCAGGGCAGAAAGCTCTCTTTCGATATCCATTCTCTTTTCCGTGATCATGTTCGAAAGCAAGATATCATGGATATCTATGCCCCGTGTAACTTTGCTAACATTCGAGGGTTATCCCCATGATTTCCCCTGATCATGGTATGGATAAGTTACCTACTTTTCAGAGGAAATAATGTGATTAGTGTCAAAGCTAACTTGTGCGCTTTCATTTGTTGGTGGAATAAATAGGCTAGAAATAACGATTTCGAGGATGTAAAGATGAGCCTTTTTATTCTTACCTTTGAGCAATATGTTATGGAATGGTTTACTTGAAAAGCCTAATAATTCATTTGATTCTTTTGAATCAATTCTAGATGCCTTTAAGGATAAGTTTGGAGATAAAAGGGAAGATAGGCATTTGGTGAAAGATATCAATACCATAAAAAAATAAATAAAATGAAACGATTTAAGAATTTAACAAGAAATTTAATGGTATTCTTAAGGAAATATCTCAAGATCATAGGGGCTCGCGATGGATCTCTTTTCGAATTTTTACATTGATGCTTTCAATTCTAATACTTCATATGAGCTAAGACATGTTAAGACTAATGTTGCGAACATCGCGCATCAGAGGATTAAATCACCAATGGTCCGGAAAACCAAAAAATCGTAAAAAATCGGGAAAATATCGGTAAAAAGTCGTCAAACATCGACAAATTAAGATACATACAAATATTTTTAAAAAGTGGAAAACATTGGCTAGGTCGAAAAAATCGTGATTTTGAGATAAAATCAGGATGTTATCGAGATGTTCGCAACATTGGTTAAGACTACCGATTATAAGGCTTGCCAATCTTTAAGCGAAGAGCTCGAAAAAGGGTAAGAAGGCATCGGGGAAGTCTGAAAATTGCTGGTTTTGATAGAGCCTGCAACTAAATTGAGAAAGGGCCCTAAAAGGTAAAGAGGCTTAGAGAAATCTGATGAAGACCCTATGAAAAAAATTAATGCAAAAGCTTGAAAGCATGGAGCTTAACCAAGCGAAATTAATCTCTCGACCATGCTAAGGAAATAAGCACTTTGTAGTCTAGGTTGGTCCAAATGGAAAGAGCTCAAGCACAAAATTACCAACCCTAGGAATCATAATAATCGAAGTAATAATACTTGGTAGAAAAAAAAGGTCATACAGAGTGAGCGAGAGACCTCCTAATCCATTTGAATCTACTAATCTAGTTGATGAAGCTTTGCCTTATTGTAGAGCTTGCGATGCTCTTCATGAGGAGGTTACTTGTCCCTTATCGTTAAAAGAATTATGAATAGTGGAATGTTTGGGGCGATTAATCAGATAAATTTTTTTTGGTAAAGAATTTTCTTTGTCTATGGAAGATTGGATGGAATTCAAGGAAAATATTCAAGATATTCGGCCTTTCACATCTTTGCATAGTATCAATAATTTTGGGCATGAAAAGGATTTGATGATTGAATTATTTGGTGAAAAAGCCTTCTCCGGATCAAGTATTGGAAATTGCAAAGGAAAAAGGATTAACTTATCAAAGAAGGGATAAATATCAGAGGTAATAATCAAAACTCTAATTTTTTTAATCCTAGTCCTGGTTTGAATATTGATTTGGGGAGGATGGTTAAATAATGCAAAGATCTTGGTGCCTGTGGGATCGAGATATTGAATCTTCCCGCCCTCGTACGCTAAGTTTTTAGATGCCATCAGAAGTTTCGTATGTTAATGTTGCTCTAAAGATAATACTCCTGAAGTTTCTTATCAAGACCCCCCTATATATCTACAAAAAAATGGAATCGAGATAACAAGAAGCATCAACCATGTTTCATTGCTTTTATGGTTAATGGTTATAGATTGAATAATTGTATGTTGGGATTCACGGTGCTTCATACTTTGTGTCATGACCAAGAGGGTCATGGAACAACTCAATTTAAGATTTTCTAGACTATACTACAACATATGTGCCATGGATTCTAAGAAAATTGAGGTTGATGGGTTAATCAAGGATTTACAAGCTCATTTGTCTGTTTACCCCGACATAATGATTGTTACTGGACATAGTTGTAGTTGATGTTCCGGATGCTTGGGGTATGTTGTTATCAATAAAATGGGCCTCTGATCTAGGAGGAAGTATTCAGATGAATTGGTCTTATGCTATGATTCCTTCTCCTAGAGGTGAGGGGTTTGTGAAACTTGACAGAGAGCTTGAAAGAAGAGTCCATGTGGAAGATCCTAAGAGACCTCATAATGAAATAATTAAAGAACAACTCTGACATGGGGAATTATGCTATTATGTCTAATTTCATAGTTCCTTTAGATGATAAGGTTGATGAGAAGTTTGAGGATCTAAAGAATAAAGTTTGGTGCATGCATTTTGATGGTGCATTTTCTAGGCATGGTAAAGGTGCTGGAATTGTTTTAAAGTCTCCCCTTGGTCATATTTTCAAATTTTCCTATAGACTCTAATTCGAAGAGACTAAAAAAATGTAAGCTGAGTATGAAGTCTTGTTGTTGGTTCTTGAATTGGCACAATATTTAAGAATTAAGTTGCTTAGTATCAAGGGAGTCTCTAATTTAGTTATCATGCAAGTTAAAAAATAAATTTACATGCAAGAATGAAAGGTTAAGGAATTATCGAAATGCTATGCGAGATATTATGGAATACTTTGATGCCCTTAAACTTGAAGCCATCCCAAGAGAAAATAATAGCTTGGCGGATAGAGCTTGTTGTCGTTGCTTCTACTTTACAATTATGTGATGAATTGATCAAGGATAAGATAAAAAATGGAAATTATTTTTAGACCTTTTGTTCCCGGATAATTCGGAGCATTAGCAAGTTTTTAGTGATGAGAAGTGATGTCATTCATTTTTCTTAATAATTTGGATGAGTTTTGAATATTTTCGAGATAAGTTATAGGGAGGATGGATCTGATGATCATGAAGATATTATAAATCCTAATCCTAGTAATGTTTTTTGCTTTAGAGCAACAATTTGATCGGCATGATGCCACAAAGATGAAAGAGGAAAATAAAATGGATGCAGGGTAAATTCATTGAAGTAAATATTGGTACCTACTGAGGACCCTAAAATTTTCAAAATTGGTAAAGGTACTAACGAAGAAGTGAAAGGAAATGGTTGACCAATTTACTTCGTGAATATAAGGGATGTTTTAACATTTTCGTATGATGAGTTAAAAGGATATAGAGAAGATCGTCATGCAACATACTATCCCTTTAAAGGATGAAAATGCTAATCATTTTCTCACTAAAAGCTTAGGCAAATAAATCCTAAGTTAGCCCCTTTGGTTCGAGAAAGACCTTTCAAAGATGCTCGCAGATGGAATTATTGATCAAACTAAACATTCAACATGGTGTTCTAACTTTGGTGATTTTTAGGAAGAAGAATGGTGCCATTAGACTTTGTGTCGATTTTAGAAACCTTAAACTCTAGCATGTAAAAAGAATAATTACCCTTTGCTAAACATGGAGACTATGTTGCAAAGAGTAACAAGTTCGGGGAATGATGTCATTGTTGGATGGTTTTTTACGGGATATAATCAAGTTTGCATTAAGAAGGAAGATCGTCACAAACCTACATTCACCACACCATGGGGTACTTTCAAATATATTAGGATTCCTTTTGGGTTGACTAATCTCTGGGGACTAGTTTTCAAAGGGGCTGTGGATTATGCTTTTAAAGGTTTAATTGGTAAAAATTATAGAAATTTATTAGGATGATCTTCTTGTTTTTTTCTAAAGATGGTATTAGTCACATAGGTCATCTTAAGCAAGTTTTTGACAAGTGTAAAGAATTTGGGATTTCCTTCAAATCCAACTAAGTTTGTTTTTGGAGTAACTGAAGCGAAATTACTTGGTCACATCATTTCCAAATATGAGATCAAGATTGATCTTTAAAAGAGTTAAGGAAATCGAAAATATTCCTCTCCCTCATAATCTTAAGTCCCTTCAATCTTTTCTAGGAAAAACTAATTTTCTTAGAATATTTATTCCAAATTACGCATTAATAGCTAAGCCTATTCAAAGTCTTTTGAACGAAGATACAAATTTTGTTATGGAAAGAAGATGGCAAAAAAGGCTTTTCGAGGGAATCAAGGGTGATGCCAAAGCTCATGTTTTGGCAAGTCCCCGATTATTCAAAGGATTTCATGATTTTCTCTTTCGCTTCTAAAGATACCATTGTTGGTGTCTTATTACAAAATAATAAGGAAGGTCATGAACAACCTATTGCTTTCATGAGTAGAGCACTTCAAAATTCTGAATTAAATTATACTACTATTGAAAATAAAGTCTATGCCTTGGTTAATTCTCTTAAGCATTTTAGGACTTATGTGGTTTACTCCAAAATCATTGCTTTGTCACTCCCATTATGCAATTAAAGATATCTTAACTCAAACTGATTGCTTAGGGACTCGTGCTAGGTACTAAAATTCAAGAGTATGATTTAGAGATTAGACCCTACCAAGTTAGTCAAGGGTCAAGACTTGGCTAAAATGATAGCTGTAGGTAATGAGAAAGCTCTTGGTTTGATTTGTCTTAACGATGCATCTTCACATGAGGTGTAAAGATTAGGAAAACATGAATGGTACAAGGGATATTATTTATTGTTTGTTAAATCTTACATGTACTAACCATTTAGTTGTTCATAGAAGAAGGGCTCTTAGATTAAAAGCCACTAAGTATTTCCTCATGAAGGATGGCCTTGGATGGAGAAATCCTAAGGGCATAATACTTAGGTGTGTTGATGAAGTTGAGTCCAAGAAGTTGATTTCTAAGTTTCATTCAGTATTTTGTGGTGGTCATTATGTTGCTAGAACTACCGCCCACAAAAATTACGAGAGTCGATTATTATTGGCCATTATTTTTTTTCGTATGTGCATAAATTTGTCGTAAAGTTGCCAAGCATTTCAACTATTCACTAGAAAGAAGAAGCTAGCTTCCTTGCCCTTACAACTTTGTGGTTGTTAAGGGACCTTTTTCAACATTGGCGTCTGGATTTATAGGGAAATTCCATGAAAATTCTAGTAATGGCTACTCATGGATCTTAACCCTGCGAATCATTATTTTACAAAATGGGTCGAGGCCATTCTCGCTAAGAATGCCAATGAAAAAGGTCATTATGGACTTTATTGAAAATCAAATCATTACTAGATTTGGTGTCCCCGCTGAGGTCACTACCGACAATGCCAAAGCTTTTAGTTCGTTTTGAATTTTTTCATCTTTTTGTTTTAAGTATGGCATTGCATTATCTCATTCATCTAACTACATATCCTCGGGGTAATGGAGATAACCATTATCAAGAAGATAGTAGGAGATAATAGGCAATCTTGGGAGAAAGAAAAAATCAAGTATGCTTTATGGGCGGATAGAATTACTAAAAAGAAGGCTACCGGGTAAAAGTCCTTTTGAATTAGTTTATGGCTTGGATGTAACTTTGTCTGTGGGCACCTTAAATTACTAGCTTACCAACTCCTTCAACATTTTTTCCATTGATAAATATGTTGTTCAAAAATAGAATTGAGATTGTGGAGTTGGATGAAACTCATAGGAAGGCTTTTGATAATATGTGTAAAAAATAAGTCTAACATTAAGAAAATCTTTGATAAATCATCTCGATCTAGATCTTTGCAGAGTTGGAGACATGGTATTACTTTGGGATCGAAAGAATGAAAAACCAGGAAAACATAAGAAATTTGATAGTTTGTGGTTGGGACCTTACATAATTCAAGGCATTGCTGGACCCAACTCATTCCACTTGAGCACGTTGGAAGGCGAACCACTTCACTTACCCGAAAATGGCCAAATGCTCAAGTTGTTTTTCGGAGATGACATACGATGCCATTGGGCATCCTTTGTATTGTATTTTTTTACCTTACACCTTGTCCTTTCAACATTTCATTTTGTAGTTAGAATAGATTTACTTTTCATGTTAGTAGAATAATAAATGATAGAAGAGCTTCTATTTTTCATGTGCTTAATGTTATATGATGATATTTTGGATGGACACTACTTACGTAATTTTGTGTGTTGCTTGGATGCGATTTCGGATTTTCACATTCCTTCAATGAAGCAACGTGTCCCCAAGTAGAGCCGGGATGTTGACCACTCCGTGTCAACGACCACATAGCACTACACCACCATTTTTTGCAAATGGGATTTATCATGTTCGAGTGTTCATGCCATTCATATTTCATCATCATTCGAAAGTTTTGTAAAAGATGTAAACCCATTCTGCATGTTTATAATGCAAATGATATTAGTAAGACCATCATGTATGTAACAACCTAGGTAAGCCTAGTATTTTGGTGACAATTTCTATCCTAGGATGTTTTTTTGTCTCACTGATTCATTTGTGTCTCTCGACTACAAATGATCGGCAGAGTTTTCCCCTCCAACCTCACCCCAAAAGCTAAGGTGGATTTTGTCGTCAATATACTAAGTAAGTCCTAGTGTTTTCTATCAAGTCTTTGTCAAATTAATTTGGGAATAATCCTAGCTAATTGGTCTGCACTTTAGATCATGTTTTTGAGTCGCGTAATTGGGTAGCTATTTGAGGATCTATTGCGAATGTGTTTTTTTCCCCATCATGTGTCAAATTGTAATATCTTGATGTAAGATATTTTAGTGCATGGTCCCTCATAGTTAGACACCATTGTTAAGTATTAGAGGGTTGGAAAAATAATTAATCCCGTCATGAGTTAATTAATTAAATTTTTAGCAAAATTAAATTAAAATTATAAGCCAAAAAAGATTAATTAATTTGAGGTCCTAGGAAAATTTAATTCTCCAAAAAATTAAAAATTTGTCGAGTTCTAGAAGTTTTAATTTTTAGAGGTCCCCAGATCAATTTTTTGAGGTAATTAACTCAAAAATTTTGAGTTAATTAAAAAGGGAATTAAATGAAAAAATTCGAAATTCCTCAAAAAAATAATTAGTTTTCGACGGACGAGATTAAAATATGATTAAATCTTTTTTCGAAGGTCGAGATGACTTTGATGAGAATCAAGTCGGCTAGCCGTTGGAGAATAAATCTATAAATTAGAGGTCTTTGTCCATCATTTGATCCGATCATTGAATCATACACTTGCTGCTAAGAAGCTCTTGTAACTTTTTGTTGTGATCATAAAATAAAAAGACTTTTGGGGTTACATACTTTGGTGTTCTTTTTCCCGAGATTTATGTGGTAATATTGTTTCTAAAACTCCTGCTACTTTTATTGACATTTGTTGGTTAATATCCATTGTGGATTGATCTACATATAAGTATCTTATGCATATTTATGGGATTTTCTTAAATTTCATTTTGATTTGATAAGTATCGTGTATCTATATTTCTTGATGATCTTATGGTTATTTTTTAAATCACTATTAATCTAAAAATCATATCACGAGTGTGTAGAGGTCATTATTCAGGATTTGGGCGTTTGGGGGAAATCTTCATCTAGATCAACAAACTCTCGCATTTCAAAAAAATCTGAAAAAAATCCATCGTCTCTTAATTTACGAAGTTATCTTACGTAATATTTTTTGCGAGGTTTTCTTAGGCTTGTGTCTCTCTTAAATTCTTGTTTCTAAATTGTGCAAAATGGTTAAATGCGGCGAAGAGGGCTTTTTAATCTAATAGATCCGTAAAAATAACATTGTAGATTTGTAAGTATTATTATTTTTTTTCTCACTAGGGTTTCTTTAGGGTTTTCATTTTTATGTACATGTGTTGGGTTTTTGGGTACCTTCATTCTAGTTTTGTGCGAGGTTATATTGGGAAATTTTCAGAAATTTTTTTTAGATACGAGCTGGATCTAGGCCTCAGAGGGTAAGATATGGCCTTAGGATCAAAGTGTATTTGCAGATCTCGGGTGGGATCTTGCCTCGAAAAGTATAAATTTCAAGTGCATTCATTTAAATCCAAATTTTATCTCTCGATTCGCTAGTTAAAACTCGGAAAAAAATCAAAAAATTTGTATGCACCAAAGGTGTTTGTGTGTTCTCCCTATAATTGCTCCGTTAGCTCTCGTGTTTTTCTAGTTTTCTTTCCCTACTACCTTTCTTCCTCCATAGCCTTTTACCAACGTTTTCTCTTTTTTCTCTGGTCTTCTTTTGTGTCCTTCCTCTTTCGTCCATCTCCCTTATTCGCTTCCATTGCCTACATGTCCTACTTGCTTTTATTTGTTGTTACATCCCTTATCCTCCCGCACATATTTGTTGTGTGAGATCCCTTATCCCCTCTCTTGCCATCTCCTGCTGCGTTTTTCCCCTCTATCCTCATGCATCCCTCTCCAAGCTTCGCATAAATCCTCCATTGCCTTCTTCTTCTCCCGCGTCCTTTTCATCTCCTGTCCTGCAGCTCATCCTCCCTCTTTGCTCCAAACCATCCCTCTTCCATCTACGCTCCCCTTTCCATTGCTTGCTCGATGGCCCCTCGCTGCTCCCCTCTCGCTTTACCCTAGCACCTACACACAAAACAAATCGGATATAATGCATTTCCTTTTTTTTTAATTTTGCAAGGTTTAGCTTACGCATTATTAACATTTCATTTCTTCTTCTTCTTTTTTTCTAGATTTTTTCGTAGATTTTGATTTTTTTTGGTCTTTCGTTTCAAGGTTTGGGGAAAATATTTAATAATTATTTTAGGGGGTCTCAAAATTGTAATTAACTTCTAACTTTAAAATCTTCACATGAAAACCTTTTTAACTTTCAACTTTTTTTAAAATAATTTTTCATTAACTTCGAATTTTTTAATTTTCTTTTTTTTCTTTTCGTATGATACATTTGAGGGTGATCTTGGGAAAATCTAAATTGTTCTATAGTCAAAGGTAAAAATACATTTTTTTAACATATATAAAGTCCGACCATAGGAAAAAATTATATTTTCTACGGATTGGAATACTTTCAAAAAATCATTTAAATTTGGAATTGCTTAGCATTTAAATTTCATTGCTCTTTCATGAGTTATCGCTTTCAAATTTAAAAAGTGCTCAAATCTCGCATCTAGTTTTGAATATTTCGTACTTAAAATTTATTGGGATTGATCATCGTTTAATTAACTCTAATTGTGGTTTAATTTACTCTGAATCGATATTTATCTGTATATTAAACTTTGAGAGCTTTTCAAGTAATGGTAGATTGCATGTTCTTCATTCCTAAATTGAGCATCTTTAATGTGTTTTCTTGAAGGTGAGGTTGAAAAAGTTTTGAAGATATCTTTTTTTAGCTACAATTGCATTGGAGTAATAAGATTATGTTTAATTATATTACATTGTTGAAAAATCTTATCTTTCGGTTTGGTAAATTGAACATTTATTTGAGCAATTAAATATTGTGGTTGTGACATAAGCATTTTGCTCTCATCTCGTGCGTTCAAATTTTAGATTGGATTGGCATTTCATAACGAGGATAGTTGTCCATTCTAGCAGCAATTATCTACCGGCCTACTTGATCCTAATTTCATAATGAGATAATTGACTCCATAAGGCACTAGTATCAAACTTTTAATCTAATCAAATCTGTTAAATCTCGTTGATCTTGAACAAGTACTTGGTCGCTTGATCATGTCTCCCAAACTGGTTGGTTTCCAACTATTTCTCTTTCATTCCATTTCTATAGGTTCTATCCCCCCCCTTAGTCTACGCAGGGAGATAGCTTAAATAGAAGATTGGGGATCTGGGGTGTGACAACCCTCGATCGAGCTTCGTTGTCGCGGTGCCTAGACATTTTGTGCGACAACACACCCATAGTTGATACTCAAGTGATACCATCTTCTTTATGAACATCATTTACAATGGATGATTCCAATGTATTGTTCCCGGATTTCTCATTTTTCCTTCTCTACATTAACCCGACAATCTTCGTTGATACATTCTTCTTTATCGCTCCCCATACGTTGTTGCCTTTCACGCTTGTTTTCTCATCATAAAATAATAATATTTGATGGTCAAGGTGGCCTTTTACTTCAAGAGGAAATGTTTGATATTCCCTCATCCAAGTTGTGACTATTCCTTCCTTGGGTAAGAGAGATTCTTGCTCCACCGGAGGAATCATCCAAAAAATGTTGGCATAGTTAGCTTGTTGCCATAAATGTGTGGGCTATTCTAGGGATTGGTATGAGTATGTATGATGCACTGTTCTTACTTAAATGTGAAACACTATCTCCATTATTGCTCTAATGGTTAGAATTTTCCAATTGAGTATGGAACATTTTGGTGAGAAGCTACATGATTGCTTCACAGGGTTGAGGTGATCCTATCAAGAGCATTTTCAAATCTAGAATCCTCTAGGTATTTCACTATTTCCCCTTGCTCTTCCGGGAATGTCCTCTAGATCTGATTTAGTGTTGCATCTCCTTCCTATGCCTTGGCTTCACATCCCATAGTTGGCCAAGATCGTGGCTCTAATACCACTGTAAAAATCCCACTCTGGGGTAAAATGCCATATTTAATTAAGTCGAATCTCCACCTGATGCCATTATAATTCCTTCTTCTATAAAAAAATTTAATAATAATAAAAAAAAGACATGCAATTGTAATTTTGATGAGACCGTGGGTTCTATTAAAATTTGGAGAGAGAACAAATTCGGAACTTTATTTGAGCAAATTTCAAGTGATACAATTTTGGGTAGAAACACCCAAGAGGAGTCGCTACACAGGATCCGAGTCCCCTATTTAATTAATCCTCACGGTGAATATTTGATCTTGGAAGCATTATGCAAACATATCATATGCCATAACATGGAACATATAAGGAAGTTTATAGAAAAACCCACGAGCAAGCTTTGACACCAATGATGATTGCGCGATCTCCCTCCGGAATTAGTACCGTAAGTTGCACTCAAAATAATTTGATCTTTTGGAATTAAAGCCTTGGAGTTGTTTAGGAGTCAATGCACCGGTGGTTAGAGCCTCCTTCAATTCATTTAGCATGCAACGATTTTAGCCACAAAGCACATGAGTTCCCGCGTGTTGGATCACCGAGATAGCACAAGAGATTTAATATGTTGCTTTCGAGCTTAATAACAGCTCTGGTCTCCATACACAAGTGTACCTCGGATTTCCAAAATTCGTGCTCATCTGACGATCAGTCCCTCGCTCTCCTAGATGGAAAACTCTCGGCTCCACAAGTGCATAATCGATCTTTCTACTAGATTTCTTAATATGACTCGGTGGTTGTAAGGTTAGGACCTCGGTTTTTATAATCACATTTCCCCCAATATATTTCTTTCTTACAGATTGATCCTTGCGTTGGAGATGCTCTCGGCCTAGATGCCACAATTTTGGAATTCGCTGCTCCAAGGGACAACAACAAACCCAACACCCGCTCCCTCCCGAGACAACAAAAGCATTTGGCCCCTGAAAATGGAGAAGACAAACTATCGCAATAAACTACGGAGAGCAGTATAATATTTTGCAAACTATGATTAGATCTTTGAAATGCATAAGAAGAAACTCCACTAGGGTGGTAGTGATGCCCACCGAA
This sequence comes from Pinus albicaulis, assembly GCA_034641835.2. NCBI lineage: Eukaryota > Viridiplantae > Streptophyta > Pinopsida > Pinales > Pinaceae > Pinus > Pinus albicaulis. The sequence continues at coordinate 49,949 of JAXQQM020081963.1, read as the reverse complement.
GATGGAGGATGTCTAACTAGGGTGAGATTGGATCCCACCGAAGCTAGGATGGCTAAGGATCTCACATGAGACTTCGAATTAAAACTCACACGAGTCTTCAATTAAAATACGAAGAAGAAAATCCCAAATTCCATACCTTCCCTTCCTCCTTCCTTCTTCCTTATAGATTTCCAATGTGTTTTCTCCAAGCTTCTAGAATTGACATAATACCATCGGTGAAGTACCACTGGAAAATACCATCACACCTTGGCCAAATACCACGTCCTTAAAAAAATTTCTTCTTTGCCCCTTTTATTATAAATCAAGAGTCTTCAAAACTCCCCTTGTTGCTATCCTAATGGAAATAAAATGTCATCTTCCAACAATCGGTTGGGGATATTGCAAAAACATTCAAATGAGTCACGATATTGACATACTATCCTACACTAGAAGGACCCTTGGATTACTCCTATCCACTTGCTTACTTCTCTCTTTCCTTGCAACTTGCTATTGTTCCCATCTCATCGATAGAATGTAGCATTCGAGATTTCTGTTTGTGTACTCACATAGAATTCCCCACTATACGTCCGATCCTATGTTTTATTCATATGTGACTCGCCAAATGATATCACAATACCTCTCATCTATGGTTGTAATGTGATGGATTGGATTTGTAGAGTGTCTCACCCTATCCTAGACATGCTACCTCATTGGAATATCTAGAAATTGGGTGGGTTATCTAGGTCCATGTTCTCCTTTAGTATCCAATCCTTGATCGGAAAAATTTGATTCATTGTGATCTCCTTAGAGTACCCATTTTGGGGCATTCCTTAAACTCATGGTCCATTTAAGAATGCACTCCCCAACTTGGAGTACATGGTCACTTAAGGGTGCCTTCATTTGGGTTCATAGCTCCCAAACCCATTTGAGACACTATTTACAATGTCAACTTGGGTCCAACACCAAAAACCTCCATGACCTTTTGGTATTAGTTGTATCATGGATATCTTAGGACACCATGATTATAAATCCGCAAGTCACATAATATAAGGTCATTTTCGTCTCAAAACTATAGTACCTATTACCCCCTCTTGTCAACAAGAGTACATAAATTTTTCTGACACAACATTCACCACCATTTTAAGCCCAAGGTCACAAAACCATGTGAGTCCTTGTGTTATGTAACGAAAGCACAAAAACAAAAGAAAAGATAGATCAACAACTTGAAAATAAGTCTCTTGGAGGATGCTATCTCCTTTTACATCACATAAATAGAACAATTTTGAATGATTCAAATGACAAGACCTACTCTGGTATATATAGGAGTCTAAAGGATGAAAATATAATTAGGGCCTACATAACAATAATAATGTAAGGGTACACAATAAAAATAGTGGGCTTCTATGGGGGGAGAAAAAAATAGTGGGCCTTTATGGAGCACAATAATAACAATACAAGAGCTACATTAGTATTATAGGAACCTAACATGCTCCTCTCCATCTACAAAAAGTGTTTTCCTCAACGCTTGAGTAGTTCTAGATGCTTTTGTATAAAATACTCATCCTCCCATGTAGAATATTTAACAGATAAGTTCTTCCACTTAATGAGATACTCTGTAATTGATATATTTCGTAGTTCTCGGATTCTTGTTTTTCATGATTGCTTCAGGGCTTCAATATAATTTTTCCTTCCTCATCGAAGTTTTGGCAATATAGTTTGAAATTGAAGCTTGTCACTTATAACCTTCTTCAAACATGAGAAAATATTACTTTTGAAAAGTATTACCATGTTGGGAGATATGAAGACAAGTACATAAAATAGACCACGCTACAACATGAAAGAGATCAAGAAGTGCCGTAGTTCATGAATATATTTCATACCCTACGCACGAAGTTGGGTATCAAGGACATTGAACGACATTCTGGGTGCTCAAGTACCATGGTTGTTTTCCTAAATACATCCGGTAGAAATGGAGTTCCTAAACATCTCCTCTCTTGGTGCGGCATACCAATATGTTGTCAAGATCAAGCAGAAATTTAAATAGAAGAAGTGAGACTTTGGATCTGCGAATCCGAAGTAGGGAAAGGGAACCCCCAAACCGATGAACAAAGGACAGATCCAAGGTGGAATTACCTAGGACAACTCGTCAAAGTCGGAAGAAAAAAATAACAATGGGGGAGACAAAGAAAGACACGGGGAAAGTGGTGTGAATTCCACAATAGCCTCACTCCGAACACAAGTGAATGTCACGCAAAGTAGTCACTAGTGGGCTGAGGCTGAAAGCTTTAGAGTCAAATGCATGTTTCGAATCGAAGCCAAAACTTGAAAAAGGGGAAACAAATCATTGATGCGAGAACCCAAAGCCATTGTTTTTCGCCACTCGAGGTCAAGAAAAGTGAGCTTGAAGATCCGAGGAGGGTGAGCATCTCTTCCATTCACAAATGTGGGTGAAGGGTGCTCTTTTGCAGTTCATTGTCGATAGTGGGAGTCAAAATAACCTCATCTAAAAAGAGGTTGTTAAGCAATTGGGCATGCCGAGCAACACCACATGCACATCCATAAACCATCGGGTGGCTCCACCAAGGGCAAGATCTTCGCGTCTGCCTAGCAATGTTGCATGCCCTATAACATCAAGACTTTCATGAACGAGGTATTTTGTGATGTTTCTCCCCTTGAAGTTTGTGATGTTTTATTAGGCCAACCATACTTGTTTAGTGTCATGCTATGTACGAGTCTAGACCTTATATTGTTATTACTATACGTTGGGCATAAAGAAATTATACAAGATATCGGAGGTACCCTCACCTAATACCATTTATTTGATCTACGCTAAGGAATTGAATAAGATCATCTCCCGGGTTGGGAAAAAAAATTCTTCCTAATTCACTCTCAAAGTAAGGGGAAGATTGCTGGCCACATCAATGGCCTCCAAAAATGGCTCCTTTGTGTAGTAGAAGCAAGTGGATAAGGTCGTGGAAGAGTACAGGGACATCTTCTCCCTGCCCTACGAGGGTACCCTTTGCATTGTCAGTCGAAAGAATTCGATCAATTTGACCCTCGGTGCACCTCTACCTAATGGGCCAATCTACCACCACCTTCTTTTGGGGAAAAAAAAGAAAGTCAAACGACAAATCCGGGGAGTTGCTACAAAAATGGCACATCCAACCAAGTTCCTCACCTTGTGGGAGCCCAATTGTACTCATACTGTAAAGAAATATGGGACTTGGAGACCGCATTGAATATCGGGCATTGAACAAAATCACAGTCATGAACGGATACCCGATCCCACAAATTATTGACCTTCTTCGACCAGTTCAAGGGGGCTAAGTACATTATCAAGATTGATTTGAAGTTCGGCTATCACCAAGTTCCAATAAAACCCACATATGTAAGAAATATTTTCCTTCAAGTCCAAGGAGGGTCTCTTTGAGTGGTTGTTCATGCCCTTTAGGTTGAAAAAGTTTCCCCTACAACCTTTATGAGGTCGATGAATGAAATTTTGCGGCCATTCACCAAATTGTTTATGGTTGTATATACGGATGATATCCTCATCTTCGGCAAGATTTTGGAAGAGCACTTGCAACATATTTGGAACCTCCTTCAAACCCCCTGCGACAACACAAGCTATGTGCTCAACCCTAGAGAAATGCTCGTAGGAGCATATACTCGGTCCAATATCTAGGCTACACAATTAATAAGCAAAGCGTGCATGTGGATCCAACTAAGATCCAAGACATTCGGAATTGGACAAACCCCGATGACACCGATAGAGCTTCACAACCTCTTGGGCCCTTGTAAATTTCTGATTAGAGATTCGTGTTGGGGTTATCTCATATCACTTGGCCCTTGAGTCAAGTTACCAAGGAAAAAGAAAAAAGTAAACTTTTTTTTTATATGAGTCACAACAGAATGAATTCATTGAACAGAAACATCATCTTTGCTTTGCACCCAGTCCTCACCTTTCCGGACTCTACAACAACCATTTAAGATTGAGAAAAATGTCTTTGATTATGCTATTGGTGCGGTCCTCAATATGCGAGGGCATCTAGTGGCCTATCACGAAAGAGACGTTCTCTAACACTTTTTGAAGGTACCCCTCCTATGATAAGGAAATGCATTTTATCGTGCAAGAATTCTAGCAATGGAAACATTATATTATAGGGAAGGAGACAATCATCCACACAGATCACCAACCTATTCAATTTATGTAGACATAGAGGAAGTTGCGGGAAATGATCACCATCATAAATGGTCCACATACATGCAACAATTCCATTTGAACATTAAATACAAGGGTAGCATCAATTGTGAAAAATCCTTGCAATTCGATGAATTGGAATTTATTCTTCTAACTAATTAATTATTCAATTTATTTGCTACGAGAAACAACGAATAAATAACATTGCAATTTCTATTCTACCATAAAATTATCATGGAAAATAAAATAGGAACCGAGAAAAATATAGCACACACAATAAAAATTTCACTGGGTATTTTTTGGTCAAATGCCCCCCAAGAAAACCCAAATGAGAAAATTGGTACATTAGATGAGGGTTTATTTTATTATATGCAAAAGCAAAATCTGAGAACAACCGTTGGATTCCCAAACTATCAATCCCTCGAGTGAAATAATCTAGCCAAAAATATTAGTGAGACAATTTGTCTCACTTGACAACTAATCTCAAACTCAAAATTGGCTCTATCTAGGGTCACTCGAAATCTCGTGTTAGCCTCTATGTTGCCTCAGCTCAAACTCTACTCACACTACCTATGGAGCTACATTGATCTGTGCCTTTTCTAGCCAACCCTTGACCATTGGAGATGACTCGATTGGCCTCCCCGGAACTTATTTTGGCCACTAGCTTTTTACAAATAAACCTCCTCTCCAGTCGAATCGAACTACCTTCTTAAGCCTTCGCATAGGCTCCCTCACGCCGCCTCATTGAGGGTATAATGTGGGCCCTCTTGTTGTTCACTCTATGGTACTAGAAATCCGACGGAATCATTGTCTCTCGCTTCCTCTTGGTCTCTCGCATCCTGCTAGCTTGAACTCTTCTTCCCTCGCTCAACCTCTACAACTCGATAACTCAATTTTCCAAGGAACTCGACCTCTCTAGTGTATCTTCCCTCTACCAATCGAGTTGCTCTTATAATCTCTCATTAGTGAACCAACGACCATGATTAGATCCCCATCAACGACTAAGATCATTTCAAACTCAGATCCGTGTGATTTTCTAGAGTATTCTCACATTTTTTCAATTAATTGTTGTTAATTAATCATATTTCCTAAGTTAGACTTGGGAAATATTTAATTATTAATCAATTAACTTAATTGATCTATCTTTAGGTGTTTTTCTCCCAAAAAAATGTTCTGATTTTTGGAGATATTGTGTTTCTTAGCATCTCTGCGACCAAAGTCGAGACTACAGAACATTTGTCTAATACTATAAAAACTAACACTCCCTCTTAGTGAGGAAGGTGTTATCTTTGTCTCATAACATCCCCCCATACAATGTTGATTTCTGACAACTATGACAAACCGTACATCGCCCACTCGACTACTATGCATACTTTGATTCATATGCCACACTATATTTGAACCACCTTGCATCTACGTTGCTCGCTAACACAACAAAGGTGCCTCCCGCATTGCGCTACCAACTTTGCTCTCTGTGCATAAATATCTCATGTTTTTGTTGTTGTTGTTGCAACTACTAAAATCGAGAACATAACTGCGAATCAATCGTGCTCCCTAGGCTGCGACTGTCTCTTGAGTCATTGACTGCAAATAGCCTCTCGCATTGTCCACTTAGTAAATATATGTGTGCATCTACTCTATGCCCATCAACATCGACTACAACTAGCTCTTGCAATTGTCCCACAAGAGCGATTGTGTCATACCCCAATCACCGATCCATCTTTCGTTATTGAATATTGTGAACTCCCTTATAGCAAGGGTAATGACCCCGCTACAACAACTAGACCCGATCTATCGATCTCCTTGTTTCTTTTACTGCTCGCATCCTTCCCATCCGACACACTCGAGTTTCATACTCCTCCTCCTTTCCGGATCCGATGCTCCACTATTTTCTTTCAAAACCTAGGTCCCTGGATGGGACCCCTTCTTCACTTTGCAACACGCATCGAATAACTCATACTTCCTCCAACAATTGTATCCCGACAAATCGGAGATTCGATCCGCTCTCCCCGCATCTACATTTTGTCTAACTCGCACGACCTCTCTTGGAAATCTCGTACAATCATCTCTAAAAAGATGCAAAAATCTACAAAAACTTAAACACTCGAGAACTATACATATGGAAACTCCCTCTTCCATGCTTGGCCTTCCTTCTTCTACTCGCACTCCCTTACGGAATGCCCAAATCTTCTACTTTTTTCCTCCATATGTCCTTCTCTCAGTACTCACGTTGTGCTGCCACACCTCAACTATACAATTCGCTCAACCTTTACGAAAGTCCTTCTCTAGAATCCGGCACATGATTTGTTGCTCCTGTAAAGCTCACATTAGGCGACTTTGGAAAACTGTTATAGCCTTCTACCTTTGGAAATTTTCAATTTCCTCCTATCGGAAACTCGAAAACCTTCTAAGAAATAAACTGAAATTTCCCTATGTGCTTTTCTCTTCCACCCAACTTTGTTCTCACTGCTACAAATGTTGCTACAAACCCACTACGCCCAAATCTTGCTCAATGGAATTGTTGATATGCTCACAAAATGACTTTCACGACAACACCTGCCTACTAAACAATGCAATCGAGGCTCTTCAAATTTTCTACCGCCTACAAAACTAAAATCGAACCCCCTACTCTGCTAATTCGCACTCTTGGGCTGGCCTGCTGCACAAATCCATAAATTTTGCCATGAGACTCCCTCTAAAAAGCGCAAATTTCTCCCTCGTCACTAAGCCATTGATCTAGTCTTCAAACTTGCTTTGATAAGATGTGAAAATTCCTTGAAATGCAGCGAACCATAATTTATTCTTCTAAGCGATTAATTATTCATTTTATTTTCTATGGCAAACAATGAATAAATCACACTACAATTTTCTTCACCATAAAATTACTTTCTGAAAATAAATCATGAACTTAGAAAAATAGAGCACACACAAAAATAAAAAATGACACTATTATTTTTTTGACAAATGTCCCCGAAAAAAACCCAATTGGGAAAATCGATGCAGTGCAATGAGGGTTTATTTTATTATATGCAACACTACGAGTATGTTAGGCCAAGAGGGTAACTCCACAAATAACTTGTTTATTGCATTAGCCGAATCATGAATATATACATGAGTGGAGAGAATCTTGGGATTCCAATACAAAGGTCTCTTGGTCTTTTCTCTAATGCGTAACTAAAACTATTTACAATATTTACAATAATCCTAATCCTTTGGGATTAGGTGTCAACATTCTCCCCTAATCCAAAGGGATGTTGGTGATTCCAAGCATCATTCGAATCTTTCAAAATTTTTCCCTTCCAAGCGCTTTCGGGTGAAGATGTTTGGTAAATCATGCTCATTTTGTGGAACAATGTCGTAGGTGGATTGTCTTGGCCTCAACATGATGTCGAATCGGATGATATTTTTGTATTAATGTGCTTGGTTTGAACATGGATCTTTGGGTTCTTGGTCAACTTTATTGTAGAAGTATTTTCAATAAAAAGAGGAGTTGAATGCACTTGTTTCTCTTACAAATCTTCCAGAAATTTCCCCTGAGCCACACAATTTCCTTCATTTCTCAGACTGCTATCACACATTTTTCCTCACTTGTGGAATCTACCGGAACTAACTGTTTGTGTGACCTCCAGATACAGCCTCCCTCGATCCATGACTCATAACATAACTGAGTAGATACACCTGTCTCCTTATCTCCATTGAAATATGAATCGGAGTATCCAATGTCGGGGTCACCCACTGTGTATACTTGAGTCCAAAGTCTTGAGTTCCCTTCAAGTACTTTAGAACTCTTTTTGCAGACGGACTAATGACCCTCATAAGGCTTTTGCATAAACACGAAGAGGATTCCAACAACAAATGAAATATTTGGTCTAGTAGTAGTCACTAGTTGAGACTTCCACAGAGTTGTCTATACTACATTGCATCCTCAAAGTCTTTTTCTTCAGTGGATGTGAGCTTTAAGTTTTGTTCCATTGGAGTAGTCAAAGGATTTGCACTCATCCATGCCAAACCTTTTCAACACATCTCCAATGTAATTTTTCTAAGAGAGAAATATAAACTTCGGATGTTGGGTTACTTAAATACCAAGATAGTAGTGAACTTTCTGAACGTGTCCTCACCATGAGTCCATCATCCCGGATTTGCCCCCATGGCAATCAGTCGGTCTCGGATAGTCCGTAATCTGAAGAGGAAGGGATCAATCTCCTCTCCCTTGTGCATCTAGAACATCCGCATTTGATTCTCCAAAAGCATCTTCCTGCGGATGGAGCTTCCTTGATATAGCGTAGTCGAAGCTCGTCCACACCTCATTTTTCGTCTTCTTCTCGACAATGTGCGGGACAACATGATCCTTTTCTCCATCCATGATCAAGCACTTAGCCCACACCGATTTTCATTGAACTTCTTCGCAGCATCAACATCGATTGGCACAGCTTAGGACATTCTCTACGTCGTCTCGATATCATACTCCTCCAGACTCGTCGAGTTTTAGACTTCCCAGATCGTAGTTAGACACGCTCGTCTAACCTATCCCAATCTCTCGGTCCGTACAGGGCCATCTATGCTCAAGCAATCAAAACAGGGTCCTCTTATCCCTTCTATGTCTATTGCACTCAACAGAAGATTGGATCTAGGTTTCTTAGCGATGAGAAACCCTCTAGAGAAAGCTCTCTCGACAAGCTGATTTCCCTCTCGAAATCCTCTTCCAATTTTATCGAATCAACCCTCTACAATCACTCCTCCCTCGATCGAATCTCGATTTCTTGGCAAGAAAATCTACTAAGGGACTTTTTTCCCCCTTACTTTGTCAACTTTGCTAAGAACTTTGTTCTACACCGACAAAACCAATGCCCCACCAACAACTTTGAAGATCGAAAGCTACACTTCCGACCTCGCTGCAAGCAATCGGCACAACGCCTCTCCAACTCGGGATTGCGACATCCTTTAGGACATGCGTCAACCATCGCCCAGTTAGCCTAGTGCAAGCCTAATAGGGCTGCGTCACCCACTAGGGCACGTGACGAGCTCCCCGCATCGACTCGTGGTGAGATCGGCTCTGCGTCCCTTTTTTGGGTTTGCGTCCCTCACCAGTGCGGCGCGCCTTCTCCCCGGATCCGTGTTACTTGCGCGCACCGCCCTTCCCTGCACTGGCAAAAATCTTCAAACTCTTGTTGATGGCCTTCAACTTGATCCGTAATCGTTCTTATACCATGTGAAAATTTATGAATACAAAATTATAGAAACCCTATTGCGGTATCTTGATTTACTTCTCCTACTTGTGATCTAATTATACGAAGTTATTTTCGTAAATATTCGAGAAAATAGTGAAGTAAACACAACTAGCATCCTACACATTTACAGATCATTTATCTGAAGCATAGCGCACATATGACAAAGGACACATGATTTTTCGAACAAATGTCACCCGGAAAAACCCAATGCGGGAAAATCGGTAAGTCCCTCTTTAAAGGTTTTATTTATTAAGCGAAATATTTGAATATATCTAGGGCACCAATAGTGGTTTTCCCCACTGAGAGAAATTTCACACGTAGTACCTTATCACTCGGAGACAAAAAAATATGGTTTGATTCAAACCCTTTAGGACTTTTATCGACACAAGCCCTTTCGCGACTATCGGACCCTCGCCGCGCCCTCCTCCAACCTCTGTGTCATCCCCTCTATCCTCTACGTGCCTCACGCGCATAGGTTTCTCCCGCGTCACTCCTCGAAGGCCTGCTTGCGCTGCCTCTGCATCACCCTGCGCGTGTGGTATCCCGCTGCAGCCCTTGGCTGCTGGGCTGCGTCCCCTCTGCCGGCCTCTCGCCCGCCGCTCGGTATGGTACGCGCCTCTCTAATGTATGTATTCTCGACCTTGGATCAGAATGTCCCTTTCCGATCTACTCCCTCACTAGCACGCAAGCTCACTCGAAACTTCTCGACCAAACCCACGCCCTAGAATTTCGACTTAGCTCAAGTGTTGCTACTCTCGTGTGTTCTCCAACCGACCTCAAGCCTTCCTTTAATACTGTTTTCTGTTGAGAAATCAACGATCGTGTTACTAATAGCCAATCAATAGCTAATATTAGAGAAAGCTTGATCCACGTCACTTAGAACATTCTCACCACATGTGTAAATTAAATCACTTTAATTTTTTAATTTCCCCAGAGTTAGACTTAGGGTCCCCATTAAAAATTTTAATTATTTGAATAACTTTTACACCGAGTGGAATTTCTCCAAACAATTTTTCGGGTCTTGGAGATCTCATGTGTTCTCAGCCTCCACAAAGTTTCGGACCTAGAGCACATCCGATGCTACCCCAAATCTCAATAGAAAATAGTTTACACAATGCTTCCGCAACAATTCTAGCAGGAGATCAAGATGACTAGAGACTCAAATGACTCTCTAATTTATAGATAAATCCTCCAAGTGGAAAAATAACTACCGTTTTCTTTGACCCTTGTCAAAATAATCTTGGTCATTTGATAAATACTTTTAGATCTTTTAATCTTGGCTCTCGATTTTTTATTTTTTGGGGAAATTCTAAAGTATCATTTAAATCCAAATTAATCTAGCTCAAAATTAATTATTTTGAGCTAATTTCCTCAAAATTTTGACTCTGAACTCAACCATCAAGGCCCAAGGGTCCAATTTTTTTTCTTAAAATATAAAATATTCTCTTGGTGGAGGGCCTTTAAAATTGGTTCCTTCAAGACCCACGAATTTTTTTCCACTTTTGGAGAATTAATTTTTCCTAAGACACACTAACTTGAGACCAATTAATTAATTTTTTGGCTTAGGATTTTATTTTATTTTGTGAGAGAAATTAATTAATTTACACAAGAGAGGATTTAATTATTTTTCCAACCCTCATTTCCATAATATTTTACATTTTTACACCCATGAAGGGGAAACACACATTTGTATATACCATCAATACACATAACCCATTTGCAACACATTATGAGCTAGTAGACCAAGTGATTTGTTTTAAAATAACTAAGGCAAAGTGAGCTTAAATTATTCCCAAACCACTTTTGCATTAGACTCAACTAAAACACTAGGACTCATCTAGGATCTTGTAATAAATTTCACTCTAGCTTTGGGGTTATAAGTTGGAGGGGAAAAACTCCTATGATTAACCGTGTCTAGAAAACACAGATAATCGGTGAGGTTAAAAACCTCCTAGGATGAAATTCATCGCCAAAATCATAGACGTACCTGGGTTTTACATGGACGCAAAGTCTTACTAGGATCATTTACATCATATAACTTGTAGAATGGGAGATTATGACACATGGACTGCCGATATGTGATCCGATATGTTGAAAAAAAGGCTATCACTTGACTTCCTTGGAAGTTTGATATTTTGGGTGCAACATGGTCACTATATAATTTTTTTATCCATCTTGATCCTTGTAGAGTGGAAAATTTGAAGGAATCAACATACAAGAGCAGTTTTATCGACAAGACCTAGTTTGGAGAATTGGGTTCTAAAACATTTTGGGGCCAGTTTGAGGCCTTAAACAACATTTTTGGGGATTAAATTTTCTCTCATAAGTGTTGGATACTGTGTCACTAATCTACACTGAAATACCTTCCAACGGCTTGAGAATTGCATCAATCAAAGTTGGGATGCAAAAAGTTATGCCTCTGCTAGGATTTGACCTATCATGATTGACCACCATTATTCAAGAGGATGCCACATCAACCCTCCTTACTCATGGAAAATGTACGTAGTCACATGGGGACTTTGAAGAAGACTCTATAAGGGTTGAGTTGAAACTCATAGTGAGGGTTGAATGGGTCAAATTTCAACCCCTAGTTGGCTATTAGGCTATGTGATAACTCGGGCCACTTTCGGGAGGAAATGGGATCTCATTCTATTTGCTTGTTTCTTGTTCCATAGTAGAGTGGAGTAGATAAATGTGGATGAGAGAGAGAGCATAATAGGGGGGGGTTTGTGTTCCGTAACATCCCATGGGTCATAGGTCTTAGAAACTCCATAGAGAGTGTCTTCTCCTTTGTAATTGCATCATTTTCCATTCCAAATAAAAAGAGAGCTAGAATAGCCTCACCTTTCATAGTTTGGGTTTTCTCCCAAAAGGGTTTCCTAGAGCATAGCTTGGTGTTCATTGTGGTTTGTGAGTAATTGCATTTACATGTTCTCTATTTTCCACATATTCTCTATTTCATGCATAAATATCAAAACAATAATAAAAAAAATCTGAAAATCTAAAAGAAATTAATCCTTCTTAGTATAGGTTTTGGTTTATTTTCGCATCTATTGTAATGAATTATCCAATGGCATATCCACAACAATTTACAAATCACCTACACCATTTCTACAACCTATTATCAAATGAGAACTAACATTCAATCTTATCAATCATAATTATTTCATGATGAATGCACTTCTTTACACTACCATTTTTCATGTTTTTTCAAAAATATTGATTTCACTTATCAATTTTTTAAGTTGACATTTTTTAATGATTTAAGATGACATTTTTAATGCATTAATTTATGTGTAAGATGGCTAGAAGATGTTCATTCTTTTTCATTTTATATAAAAATGAAATATATCATACATTTTGTTAATCCATTGGACTTAGTGCAAATGTTGGCCAACAAACACAATCTAGTTAAGGTGATTGAGAGTTGGTGGGATGGCTACAAAAATGTTCCGCAAATAGCCCTCCAACGTGTATCCCATTACATACCAAACTGCTACGTTCGGGGCATAACGAAAGGTTGAAGGAACTCAATAAGGGCTTGCTCACTTCTTATCCACTCACCATTAGTGCCTTCAACTAGAATGAGTCTTAGAACATTGAATCGCCCTCCAGATGTTTAATATAGGTCTGACAATTGAAGTTTTAAACCATATAAGTCTTTGATTCGGTGAGATTAGTTGATGTCATTAAAAAGCACCGAGGTATTTCATGCTCTCTAAATAGATTTCCTTCGAACCAATTTTAATAAACGAAATTTGGATTTTGTATTAGTCGAAATCCTTGCTTACGGTTCATTGTTTATCTTTTTCTTTTTTCTATTTCTATTATAAGTGGTATTTTTTTTTGGTTATATCCATCTACTTTTGGGTATGTTCTTCCATCATTTTTAATCCGTTTATAGTTCAAGTATTTTTCTGAAATGACGTAGAAAATAGAATTTGGGTATTCCCTTCCATCATTTTTAGTTCTTTTATGGTTCAATATTTTTTCCTAAAATGACACAGAAAATTGAATCTAAATAAAAAGGTTTTTATCCAAAAAAATCTGAATCCGTCTTCAAGTATAGGACCAAAGAACTTTATGACAAAGTTGGGTCTTGCTTTTCACTTGCCAACATGTCATCGAGTGATGGATTTGGATATTTTTGAGAGGATTTGGAAAGAATGGTCATCATTTACTACGTGGGCTCTTGGGCAGTTGGTCTCCGGTAAAAATCTAACAATATAACATAGACTTCACCACACACCATATTTGGATCGATATTATGCGATGTGGATAAAAACAAAAAATAGTACATATTTGTACGATAACAAGATATCTCCAAAAAATTTCAAAACTTAGTTGTTATAAAGTATTTCATTATATTTGTTTCCCTTTTCAATCAGAATGGGTCATTTTTAGAGAGGTGGATGATTAGGTAAGTAGGTACGAGAGTACGTAGATATATTAGGATTAATAGGTATTTCCTTGTATAAAAAGCATGATAAATCACTTAATGGAGAATCCATTCTCTTTTTTTGCGTGGAGTAATTTACAACACCGAATTATCTTCACGAAAAACTATAATTAAGAAGATTGGGAAAATTGGAATATTTATAACAATTCTAAAATTGGTGCCAAAGAAGACATGATAGCATACTCTCGCTTGTGTAGGAAGGGATAATCCATATGTTTTTTCTTTGTTTGATGATGCATGGTTGTTTGATGTGTTATCATGAAAATTGTTCTAGTCAAAATAGATCCCAAATATAGATACGAATATAATTTATGTTTAAAATTTTAGATTATCAATATAAATTCATCATAAAACCAGAAGAAACAAAATAAATTTCATTAAAATAAAATTACTCGTGAACATATAGGTGATATTTCATTTTTCGATTCGGGCGGGTCGACGGGGGAGGGTGGGGAAACGGTGGTAGATCCGGATCTGAAGGAGTTGCGAGGAGACGCGAGTTTCGTGGCCGCGGAAAAACGCAGAGGCGGGGTTTTGGGGGCGGAGGATATTTGTCCGTGCCAAACGACTCAGACCCTAGACCATTTGACCGGGTCGACGGGGAGGGTGGGAAAACGGTGGTAGATCCTCGCCGAAGGAGTTGGTGCAGGAGCAGAGTTACAGGCTGTGGAAAACGCAGAGCGCGGGGTTTTTGGGGGCGGAGGATATTTGTCCGATGAAATGTCTAGACCCTAGAACCATTTCGGCTGCGGCCCTCGTGAAAGTCCGTCCCGGCCAAGACTTCGAGCTTTGGATGGCCGAGGCGGGGGCTAGCCATGGTGAGCGAGAGACGATGAAAAACACCGAGGTCCGGTAACAAGCGATGAGGAGTATTCGTGCGGTACCGCTTTTAGGTTATTAGGGTAGTGTGAGCGTACATATGCTCATAGGTGCGCTAGGAGAAATCTCCGCCATGGAGTACGGACGACGCAGGTTTATGTAACCCGGAGGGGAGTTAGTAAAGGAGGTTAATCTCTCTTAGTGTACGTAGCTGGAACCCATTGTGAACATTATGTCGTTGTTTATGGTGGTTATCGATGTTCATCATAGTCGTGAACTCAAAGTCGACGATCTGATGTCGTTGGTGGCCTACTCGGAGACATCTTTTCTAAATCGGTACCCGTGTATGGACAATATAATGTTGCCTTCGGTGGCTTTTGGTGCATTTGGATTGGTTAATTCGGGGGAGGGATTTGTCCGCATCTATAGAAAGTGGTCCTATATCTTTTGCAAAGCCGGAACCCGAAGTGATAAATTGGTTGTTGCTGCTGGTGGTTATTGTCGATTTTGTTAAACGCTCGGTACGCATCTCGATGCGTTACATGTTTGCCATTGGCAGGCTAGTGATGAAAGCCAATAACCGGTACCCTCGGTAGGACAACGAGTTGCTGCCTTTGGTGGCTTCTCGTAGGACTTGTGGAGCTACGTTGTTTTATGGACGCATAGTGATGTTCGGACGAGCATGTCTTTTTGTGTTTCTGAAAGTTATCTAAGTGGGACGGTCTCGGGGTTTTATCATCCGCCGACAGGTGATAGCTCGATTACTTTATTCCTCTCGGTGATCCACGGTTGCTCGGGTCTGTTTTGGTGCCGAGTGGTCCACTGTGCCATTGTTTTCTGCAGATTGGGGAGATTTGGGTCATGGATGCCGTGTCAACACTGGCGAAGTGTGTGGTGATGATCAAGGATGGTAGCCTTTGGCGCATTTGATGAATTGGGGACTGTTTTCAATGCGTAGCATTGTATGCCGGGTGTTGTTGGTGGCTGGATAACGTTGATGCAGCTTCGCTTTGGCCACCATTTGGAATTGAAGTCCTTCGATCATTGTGAGACATTCAATGCCCGGTAGTTTCGTTGATGTCCAAAATGGGATGTTTTGCGGATTTCTCCGAGCGTCCGCTTCCGCGAGTGTTCTCGCCGATAACATGTAGAAGTTTTCTGTGGCTGAGCGGCATTGCGTGCTGAGGTCTCGATGTGAGCGGAAGGTTGTCTGATTGTGGTCGGTGGTTTTTCCAATGAGGACGCCATTGCCGGGTTCAGGTCAAGATCGATGGCTCCATGGTATTTTCCGATGGGTCATCCGAAGTTTTCCTGCGTTGTTTTTTAAATTTATTTCTCGGCACCGGCACTTTAGTGGCTTGCCGATCATCAGATCGCATACCGTAGAGATTTATGGCCTTGTCCGGATGACGGTCACATTATTTGACCGGACTCTACTACTCTCTCACCGTAGGACACCCTCTTTACTCTTTGTCCCTTTTAGGATTCGCTTTATATTTCGTATTTGAATTAGAGGTCGTTTTTTCCCCGAAAAGCGCTCCTATCCCGAATTTAAGAAGTTCTCAATTAATTCTTGAAAACGCATTCGGGATTGGGACTTCTGCAACGTACTTGCTTTGGGCTCTTGCGTGACGTTTTCTTATAAGTTGCCGCCCGGATTCGATGGTCGATCACTTCGTACCATTTTCAAATCCTCTACATCTCACCGACATCATACGCCCGATCCGGATCCCTCGTACGGGGATCGCCTTTTATGCTTTTCTTGATGATCCTTGTTGGCTCGATGGATCTTGGTTTTTACGGGTGCTGCCTCCGTCTTTTGGCTCCCACCGCATCGGTTTTGTACGTGGGACTTGGCGGCCGATGCGATCACTCCCATGGATATTTCTTTTCCCCTTCGATCACTCGGATCCGTTGCGGATTGAGGGACTTGGTTGGAAGTAGCCGGGCGGCAGATTTCTACATCATGTCGTGGGTGCCGATTCTCTACACCATGGGATCGGCCTCTTTTTAATCCGATTGCCATTTTGTTTATAGGGCTTGGTTTTCTATTTTGCGAACTAGTATAGGCGCGCCAAAGGTGTATTTTTGGTATAGTTCATGGATGTTTATCTTCTCCTACAAGCTCCACCGTCATTTTTTATCAAGCGAGCCGGAATATCATAGGCCAAGACTCGCATGATGAGATTTTCAAGCGAGCGCATTTTCTTCAAGAATTTGCACACTATGAGATGGGATATCGACGATGGTCAATATTTTCAAGTGAGCTCTGATAGAAATGTTCGCATCGTGTGACCGCTTTTTCTCCAGCCATGGAAGACACTATGAACACTCCTTTTGCTTTGTTTTCTCTTTCTTCTCGACTATCACTTTATTTCCTCTTTTCATGAATATGATGTCACTTGTATTTTATTTGTATGCTCTTCTCTATGATAGCAGGGGATGATTTCGTGGGTATGTTTTATACCACCATGATGGTGTGCCATGAACATCGAATAACTCCTTTCGTAAGTGTATTTACGGATGTATTTGGTATATGGGGTTTTCTGTTTCGTTTTTTTAATTAAACAAAACTTGAGAAAGTATTGTTGATCATGTACCGTTATATATTTCATTAATATATACGCGTTTTTTTCTTCCGAAAAAAAAATATAGGTGATATTTTCATTCCGTTTAGATTCATTTTTGTAATATATGAAGCATCGTCTCATTTCGTGTTTTGGTGCTTTTTTGGATTGCTTCTTCCGAGATAGCATATGCCATTTGCATGAGATCCACCTCCAAGATCAACAATACCAACAGTATTTGGTGAAGCTTTATACCAAGGTTTGACAGAAGATAGTTTATGGTAATCTACACCAAAAGTACCACGTCATTACTCTCCTTTAAAATTATAGATACATATGCTAAATATTTGGCATCTAACATCAAAATTATAACCTAAAATTCCCTTCCGAAATCGTTATGCATTCATAAAATTTTACCTCGTTTCATATGTGAAAATAAAAGCACCCCCAATGTATATAAGAAATATACTACCAAATATGAAAGATAGAAGCACGATCATCATAATACGATGGTCACGAAAATAAACTAAGCATAAAAAAATCAAGTTCTTATTTAACAAGGGGTTCATAAAAGTTTGGAGTAGCAACGAGTTGAGAGAGGTGTCTCTAAACAAAGTTAAGATAATGATGCACGAGAGATTGTTAGCCATGTATGCTAGGAAGAAATTCATTATATGAAAAGAAATAGTAGTTGATTCTATAAAGAAATTCAAGCTGAAGAATTAAGTTATATGAAAAAGAAATAGTGGTTGATACCATATTCGGTAGGAACAATTGTTATATCACCATGGGTTTAAGCCACTAAGTGGAGGATTCTTTGGAAATTGTCCTTGACATCAAATCAACAAAGAAGAGATCGAGGAAATATTGTAGTTTATTAGAGTAACCTTCCCACCCAAAATAGATATGAAGTTAGAATATATTATGTTTATTTGTCATATTTAGAAAAAAAACTTGGAACATGAATGTTTATTACATCTTGGATAATAGTTATGAAATTTTAAATGAATTGTTTTACAATGTTGGTATATGTCTTTTTAGAATGGAAAATAGTAAGTAATAGCAGTAGTTTTAAGTTTATTTTCCTTGGGATGGTTATTCTCAAATGTAGTAAATCTAAAGACAAATAAGATAGACAAGCTTCACAACAACTAAAAGAATGATAGGATCTCATAACCAGGGTCAAAATCTTGGCAACATGTTGAATCGGTTTCTTGAGAGAGAGAGCACATAACTATATTTAGACTATTAAATTCCGTATAGTGGATTAAAAATAAATAAAAACCTAAAATCATATCACCTACAATTTAACATAAGCATATAGGTACCTCATTTATCTAGATTATGTGGAACCTTAGAATAGAGCATTGATGTTGTCATCTTTCCACATCTTCAATCCTTGCAATAGGTCAATAACTCTAACATACAACTTAATATTTTCCAACATGTATTACACTATGCATAGCGAGCAAACACAATCGAACTTACTTAGCACCACAGTAAAACCACAACACACTAAAATAATTATACTACAATCAAGAGGTGTCCACAAACTTTGAAATTGTCTTCTTATGTAAAGTGCCCCCAACTTACCATTCAATCAATGGGTAGTGTATACTTTATTCACACGTAATGTTGCATTTAGACCTGGATGATATTGATTCAATGATCGAAAATGGATCTGAATAATCTTCTCATCTTTTAACTTCATAATAAAAATTTAATTTTGCAAAGTTTAAATGAAATTTCCAAAAGCCAAAGCCATAGATGATGAAAAGGATCATCTTGATGGTTGGCCAAGGAAGCTCTATAGAAAAGGAGAGCCTCGCTTGATGAAAGGAGCCAACAAACCAAGGGAGAGTTGAAGCTTGAGAAGAAGAAGAAGGCCCAAAGATTGAGCCTATCCATGCATGAGCAAAAGATTGTCCATTAGCCAAAGTCATCTGCAAATATGTCTAATGAGTAAGAATGCATCATAATCTTGGTTGAAAGTGCATACCCTTTGTAATAATTTACTCAGCAAGAATTCAAAACCAATTGAATGTTGGTTTTCCTATTTTGGTTTCTAGAGTAAAAATGTCTATATTGTCAATAATAATCGCATATAACAACATTGTCATTGTGCCTGGTAAGCTGAATAGGCACATTATAAAAGCACAGTTTACCTTCATTTGGCAATGTGAATTGGAGAGTTTAGTTATTCTCAGACTCATGTATTGGATGTGTTCGAAAACAAAGGGATGTGAATTTATCTTGATAACAAGTGTTAAAGTGCTTCTATTTAGACAGAGAACTAAATAAAAGTGTTGTAGAGATCTGTGTTGGTGAAATATGTGGGCTTGTTGACCCCAGTAGTATTGTAGTACTTGTGTAACTGGAGGGTTAAGAAACAAGATATAGTGAGATTCCATCACACTGGTCTCATTTCAAATGCATCCAAAGATTGGCATTGATCAGGGCTCCTTCCAGACTCAACTTCATCAGATTCTAAATTTGTAGTATCCAGAAATCCAAGGTCCGCATATCAAAGATGATCAGTAACTTTGATCCTTGTAAAAAGGCAAGTCCAATGAAACTATTTTTTGGGCATGTCTATAATTATTAATTAGCGGTTTCTATGTATGGTGGGTATAGGCTAAATGTTATATTGCTGAGCAAGCAGTGGTGGCATGGCTCAAGGTTTGAATGTGTGAAGTTTGTTGACACAAGAGTAGTATAAACTATTTAGTGGTTACCCATTGTGACATGTGGAAGACAGTTAGGAGGCAAGGGGTGTGGTTCAATCCCCTTAATATTCTTGTAAAAAAGATAATAGGGGTGTAATTCAACCTCCTAGAATGTCAAGGAAAAAAAGGTTGAAAAGGATAAAAGCTTAGCTCTTGCCTTAGGATTAAAATCTGAGTAAAGGTTGTAACATAAAGCTTAAAAACATGGACAGCAGGGTTGAATTCTTTAACTGGCAGCTTTTGTTGACTTTGGAATGGCTGCAGGAAACAGAGAAAATGGGAGCATAAAGCAGGAAACATCTTTCCAAAACTTATGCCAAACAGCTTTCCATCACCATCTCCTTCTAGCAGTTCAACTTCACTACTTAACAACTTTCCAAACTCATGCCCAACAACTGTATTTCATTTCAACACAGTAATATGACTTTACTCCATGATGACAGTCAAAATTTCATGGATTACAGCTTTATAAATGTTGACACCTAATCTTTGGGATTAGATAAATCCATTTAAATATTGTAAATAGGAAAATAAAGAGAATTGGAAGACGAAGAGACATTGGGAGATGAAACCCGATAGTCTTCCTCTCCATGTATATATATCCATGTTCCATCTTAATGCAAAACACAATTCAATTCGTGGAGTTACCTCCTGACTTGACATGGTATCAGAGCCAAGTTCCCATTTTAGATTTGTAACTCTTATTCCTGCCAGGGACAGAGCATTATGTTATTTCTGCCTTGAATAGTCTCGTGTGTACATTGTTTGTTTGTACTATGTCTATGTATATGTGGAAGCCGAGACCTGTTGAACCCATGCTAGTGATGTGGAAGCTGAGACCCCGTGCTGGAAGTGTGGAAGCCGAGACCCCGTGTTGGAAGTGTGGAAGCCGAGACCCCATGCTGGTGGTGGCACCGCCCGGACATGAGCTTTGGAGCGTTGGTGCATTGAAATACTCTGGTATGTTGTGTATGGTGTAAGCCGCAGTGTTGAGACTCGAGAGATGAAACCTGCCTGTGCATTAAATAATTTTCGAAGACTGTGAGCTTGGTAGAAACCTGGAGGAGTTGTCTTGGACCTGTGTGTTAATGGCAGCGTTGAACGGTGAGACTATTGTGTGCATTGTGTCGACTACGTTCAAATGTTGATGGCGTTTGATAAGTCCTTTTTAATGACAGAAATCCATTAACAACTCATACATTGAAGTGTTTGATGGTCGATGGCATATATGGTGAATGCATAAATGTTTTGATAGTCGATGGAATGGTGTCTGGGTGAATGTGCGTTGATATTTTTTAAGACCGTGATATGATGGAAGTGTGTTGGTTCTATTAAATCTCATGATACCTGTTGACCACTCCTTGTCAACTACCCTATAGTAGTACACTTTTTCACAAAGGAATTCCAACATGTTCGAGCACTCAGAATCATCCAGGTGGAAAATCAAGGTTGGTGCATCTCATGTACCACGATTGCTCCCTCCTACACATTACATACCCAGGTGTGGGTTTCCCTTGCTCTAGCTACCCTTGTGTCCGAATATGTAGCCCAAGATTACCCCTATCATTCCCTATTCCATTTTACCTATTTATCACATGCCACCACGATTTGAGGGATGTACCTTGGACATACTATCCCCTCTAAAGGTAGAAACCACTTAATAAGGTACTTGACTAACCCCCTTTGGAGCTTGGAGACATTAGCACATGATGAAGCCCATTATGGAAGGGCATTCCATCATGAAGTGTCCACTTGTTTTCCATGGTTTGCAAGCTCTTTTACCCGATTACTTTAATGACTTGTTGTACTGGAAGGCTAGGGGACGCATTGGACCTTATGCAATATTGCATATGGTGTCCATTTGGGTTTGATCTACCTATACGTAGTCTTAACCCTCCAGAGGGCTGTTGATTTTTGGTAGCATCGGATATGCTCTAAGTCTCAAATTTTGCAAGGAGGCTTAGACACATGTATTCCAAAGAACCCAAAAATATTTTTGGGAAATTCTGCCCGGATTGTGTTTTATTAAAATAATTAATTATTTTTAATAGGATCCTAAGTCTAAACTAAGGGAATTAAAATAATTAAAGGGTGTTAATAAAATAGGGTAATAATAAGTCAAGTTAATCTTAGCCATTGATTGGCGATTTAATCTTTGTCATTGAAATCTCAACGAGAATATTATAAGAACTTGATGGGAATTTGGAAAAACACACCGAGTGAGTCTAGAGATTGATTTTCTCAAGTGAGCAGAGCTCAGCAGTGGAGAAGATCATCAAGTTAATTCTATTGAAGTGAGGGGCAGTGATAGTTATGGCTAGAAAGTCTTTTCCTGAGCCGGGAATACATAGCAGAGAAGGCAGAGAAGAGGATGCAGAAGAGGCAGCGTAGCAGCTACACAGAGGTAGCGCTACAGCCTTGATGAGATAAGCGATTTTGCTGAGGATCAGTCAAATCCAATGTCAGGGTGTGAAACTGGAGGTGCCAGAAGATCAGATCCAGGTAGCAGAAGATCTGACAGAAAGAGCTAACGCAGTTTCTAGCCAAGGTGACACAAATCTGCGCAGAGACTATGTAGAGGTAGTGTGTGGTTATTCAGTTCAGCGTGGGGTCAGTGTCGGATCTCCAATATTAGTGTGAGGACATTTTCACAGTGATTCTCTGTCCGTAATTTTCTCTGTATGGATGGCCAGTAAGGCATCCTAGTTGTATTCAAAACTTCTTCTTAATAATATCAAACCTTCATCTATTGCACCGGTTTTTTCGCACTGGGTTTTTCTGGGGACTTACTCCAAAAACAACGGTGTCATGTGTGTTATTTTTTCTTGCTCAGATATTGTTTCTGCATTTAATTTTCGCATGTTATTTAAGTGAAGGTTGTAATCTGATGTATTCAGTATTTGTCGTAGATAACTACAAATAAATTGTTAAGTAAAAGTTAACAATTAGGTGAATATTTTCCAGTTGCTTCAAGAGGATTCTGGTGTAGGAATTTTCACAAGGGCTACATTGGCACATATAGAGTGTGTGTAAAGAGCCATGAGCCTCCACAGCAGTAGAAAACACTCCATGAATCCCCAGAGATGTTTAGATATTTCTCGAGATCCACCTTTTGGACGAGGAAGATGAATTTGGTACACTATGCCCAACTAGCCCCACAGGTGCACCACACTCTTGGCAGGTATCCCAGGACTTGTATGTTGACATGGCATCATTCATTCCATCATCTGAGCCCTCATATATGGTCTACAGGGATCTTCAACTCATTTGGAGACCCATGAGGTCATTGGTATGCCCCCACACCCACCAGGAGCAACACAGTATATTGTTTGGAGAACAAGGGGCCACCCCCTTGTCCATCACTTTGGAGGATCCTATTCATCATTATGGCACTTATGGACCTCATCAGGCCTCTTGGAGGGCCCTACAGCATGCATATATTATTATTTGACCCCTTGAGGAGACTATTATTTCATTTATGAGCTAGTTTGGTGCGCTTGTCACCAAAAGTTACTTAATTTTCACATTATTTTATTTTTAGGGGCTAATGTGGGCCCATTAGGTAATTTGAACTCCTAATGAGTGTATAAATAGGAGTTGGATGGATTCATTTTGGATCATCACTTGGATTTGGATCATTCTCTGTTTAGAGAACTTCGCACTTTTCCCTTGGTGGATATTTTTGGATGATGGATGAATTTTGATGTATGGATTGGGTTCTTCTTATCTTGGAGCTTCTTATATTGCAAATGTGTTGCTGGTTGGATATATTCTTGTACCTGTAAGTGCAATTTTAACATCATTTTCTTTCATTTTTCTTTATACATTGGCTATGAGATTTTTGCTATTTTCAGGCTAACTGTTGCATGCATTTATGGCATCAATGTGGAATTATGTTTCTATTTAGCTTATCTCCATGTATGAGGCATGTATGATGAATGAATTTTCCTAGAGATCGAGTTATCTAAATAAGCCTCTTCCATTTGCAATGAAGTATAAATGCTTTTAAGGTCACTTTTCTTCTCTTGCCCTTAAAATTGGACAAAGTCAACTTTGAGACCCTCCTTGAACAAGAAACGAAACGAAGTCCATCTTCATAATTCTCCTTGCCTCCATATCCCGAAGAGGAATTAAGCACTGATCCATCAAAGGGTGGTCATTTGAACCACATTCTTTCATATTTTCCTCCATTTTTAGGTCTAGCCACGTTGGGCCACCTAGGGCATCAATTTCCCGAGAAACTAGCCCTAGAAAAATTTTGATCTCCTAGGCCCTACTCTGCTGGTGTGTCCTCAGGTATCCTCTGAATTTGAGGAGATTCCGACAGTGGGATTACGAGATAGCCCAAGCCCCAGGTCTAAGATCAAATTTTTCCCTAGTGTTCCTAAGGCTAGAACCTCATAGGATCAATTTGACATCTTTAGGTGAAAATTCTTGTTTGATCCTTTCCCTTTGCCTTGGTCAGGTTAAGAATATTATTGGTTGCTAGACTCCATCCCCTTAACCTGGGTTGAGTCCACTTGGACCCGTGTGGTCCCATTTCTTATCAAAGACAATTCATCAAGGGAAATTTGGGAATCCGAGTTCTATAATGATTTTAGGAATTGGGAAACTCCTTTTTAAGTCTTATTCCTTTAACCTAACCCTCAAATCATCACCTCCTTTCCCTAGAAAATCTTGTATCTTGCTTAAAGGGCAAGCAAGCTCCATTCTTAATCCTATCCTAGGGAAAGGGTCTTTAAAGTCACTTCAAATCTATTTGTTGATCCATCCTTTATAAGTGACTTCCTCATTACCGAGTCTCCTCCCATCGCTGAAAGTCCTTAAAGAGAAAGGAGTCTTATTTGTGGTGACAGTGGGCTAAGTCTCCATCGTTTCCCTTGACCTAGCAGTTTCCCTCTTTGGAGTCCCTTCTTGGTCCCCTACTAGTTTGAGTGGTAACATTTCTGGCGCCATTGTCGGGGACACGAAACATGTGTTTTGTTCCCCATACGACATATTGACATATAATTATTGGCAACTCCATTGGAAGAACGAAGCCCTAGTTCTTTATTGAATTCACCTTACGGTCGATGCTTGTAGGGTGAAGTAAGCATTTTTCTTAGCATATTTAAATTCACCCTAACGACTCCTACATATTTTTCATGCATATCTCAAATAGGTTGTCTTTCTTTGATAAATTTCCCACTTTGGACATCGCTATCATCCCTAGGTACCGTAATCATTTTGCGAGAAGGATGGTACGTGGGGTGGCCGTTTTTTATGGTGATCCACTCTTTGCAATTGACCATATAGAAGGATTTAACACACATGCTTCAAGAGAGAAAGTGTTTCACCAGGATGTCCTTGTGTTATTGTTCATGGGATCTCTCAGTAGTCATAATTCATGGCTGCATGATCATGAACCTAAGAGTATCTCATCTATTGAGGAGTTCATTGATGGCTTTCTTAGACATCTTCAAGTATACCCTGCATTAAGCATCCAAGAGGAAGCCTTCATTGAGAATCATTAAGACATTGAGAATCTAAGTAGTGAGCAGGTAGACTAGTCCTCCTGGGGTCCACATGACGAAAAGGATGATTTTGAGAACACATGTGTTGGGAGGGATGAGTCTATGGAAGGTGAAGTTGATACTAACCTTACCTTTCTCAAGGATATTGCTTCTCATGATTCTCCTTTTGAGAACCTTGAGGAAGGTGATATCATTATCCCCTTGGAGGATGACATTGGAGATTACTTCCACATTGAAAAGGGGAAATGGGAAATTGTTGGTCCTCAATTTGATTGTGCTCCCATTTACGACACCGACAAGGAGGATGAGGATGAGATTATTTTTCCCTTTCTCTCGAGCACTATTTGTGAGGACATATCCATTGGTACTCTTGGGAAGGGGAATATCTATTTTCCCTTCCATAAACAGGGGTAGTTGGAAGTGATCAATTTTCCTTTTAGGAGAGACCCAATCTTTGATACTAAGGAAATTGATAAGGCTCCCACCTCTCCCAACTATGATTCTATGTTCAAATCACTTGAGGCTTTAGATTATGATGTTAGGGAAGAAAAACCCATTGAATGCAATACGTCATCCTCCCTCTTGCCTATTGGTCATCATCTTAAGTCTTCATCAAGTGATTATCTCACCTCATATCATGTAATATTCCGAATTGAAAATACACAACAATATAAAGCAACATAAACAAATAACTACAGCAAATAGAGAGACATCATAAAAACACTGCAAATATGGAGAAACGTTGAGCCATTTTATTATAAACTGAAAGATAACAATAGGTACAAAGGTGATCAGAATGATGGCACCTTGGTTTGCTCAAGGCAAGCTGGAAATACTCTCATAATCTCTCGTTGAATGGTTTCTCTCTCTATGACTGCGTAACCCCTGAAAATGTTGTTGCTGCTACTGTTGGAATGGAGTTGCTCCTTGGGGTTGTTCCCCTGCTCAGAAAAATATGAAACTCAGGATATAATCTCTCCTCCAATAACTTGGAAAAACCCTGGAAGGAATTCTGGAATGGCTAACCCCGGAAATTGACCTCCCTTGGAAAATCACGCACTCCAGATGAGTACCTTGGCCCTAAACTGATAGGATCGCAACCTATGTTGCCAGAAAAGTGGGTGCGGGACTAGGATGTGGACGGACGGGACCAAGACTTTTTGAAACAGGGTGCGTGGGTGCGTCAGGGGTATATACTATATATATATTATATTATATAATATTATATATAAATTATAATTTATATATGTGAATTTGTATAAAACAAGAAAAATAAAATATTTTTGATTTAAAAATTAAAGTTTAAACTTCAAACTTCAAAGATTTAAACATGCACATCATTGAACATTCAACATTCACATAATGATATATATAATATGAATCATGATAATATTAAATAACTTAATAAGTTGTAAAAGTCACGATATATGTCCATTGTCATACTACATTCAAAATTTCCCTTAAGGGCAAAGAGTCAAGACATCTCCAAACATGAACTAGGAAATTTCAAAATACTCAAATAAAAATTTAAAATAGTGAACAATGACTTCCTCAAACATCCGGAAGCCACTAGAATTGGGGCTTTTCTAGAGATTTGATTCATCACGGTTCCTTACAGTCCAAGTCAAAATTGTAAAGAGAGCATAACATTTAGGGCAGTATATATTATATTTTAATTTTTAAACAAGTTAAAACTTGAATTGAATCCTTATACTGGAATTTTAATAGTAATTTATTTTGGTTTCAATGTTCATGTTCGAGTTTTAAGTTTTAACTGTGGAATGCTATCGTGTTGGAGTTTTAATTGTCAAATTCGGCAAATTCTATCCTATCGTGTTATTTTTCTTCTAAGTGAAACTGCATAATGGCTTCTTGGAGTAGGCTGGCATAATTTATTATTTGAATTAAATGTAGCTGTCTTTGTAGAGCAACTCGATCTGAGCCTTGGAAATCAATTCCCTTAGCCAAGCAGAGGTCGAGTTTGTTTTTTAAGGTGCTGCTCACAGCATGAAGGATATTTTAAGGTGCTGGTGGTTCGATTCATCGTTTGGGAGGAACAGTTTTAATTTACAGTCACGGCTGAGAGTACACTTCACCGCTAATAGAGTCTCCCTTCTATCTGGGCTGTGTATCAGTCAATGGCTGTAGCATATGGGTTGCAAGGGTTAAGTCACAAAAATAAAAATTTAAAAATTACCTGTCTGCACAGCGCTGAGGATGACGATGGCTAGAAGGCTGTTGGACGACCAGCGACAGACGCAGAGGCAGCGGAGGAGGGTGAGGTCGAGGGTGTCGGCGCCGGTTGCAGTCGATAGACTTGGTTGCAGTCGCAGACTTGCAGACGCAGTGGTATAGTTCGGTTGCTGGTATTAGGTATAGTTTGGTCGATAGACAGTGGTTCGGTTGCAGACGCAGTGGTATAATTCGGTCGATGGTCGATCGATAGACAGTGCCACAGTGGTATAGTTCGGTGGTATAGTCTTAGGGTTGGTCGCTTTTAGTTTTAAGTTTTAATTTCATTTTTAGTTTTTAAGTTTATGACTCATGAGTTAGGTTTTAATTTTTAAATTTTAATTTTAATTTTAAAGTTTTAAATCTTAATTTTAATTTTTAATTTTTATGTTTTTATTATTTAATATTTAAATTTTTAATAAATTAATTTAAGTTTTGAATTTAAAAAATAAAAAATAAACAAAAAATTGAATAGACTATAGTTAACTTATAAGTTATAAATTATTTAATTTTAATTTTAATAAAAAAAATCTTAAATTTTAATTAAAAAAATTTAAATTATAGTCGAATTTTGATTAAAAAATTAAAAAAAATTAGCCTAAATTGCCCCCGAAGAACCCGAAAAGAACCCATTTTCGGGGTTCTTCGTCGCTGAAGAACCCTAAAAGAATCCGAAGAACCCTAAAAGAACCCTAAAAGCACCCGAAGAACCCTAAAAGAACCCTGTTTTTGAGTTAGACGTTTCGGGTTCTTCCATGAAGAACCGGGTTCTTCGTGGTTCTTCGGTGAAGAACTCAGCCCTGTCACCCGCACGTGGGGACTCGGAACCCTATGCGAAGGGTGCGGGAACCCTACTCCCGGTGCGGGTACCCGTGCAACATGTAAACTGCAACTGATGGCCTCCTCCTACTGCAAAATATGATTTGTGAAGGGTTGATCCCTTCACAATACTCCCAGACTGAAATCTCCAACCTCCCTTCTCTCTCAGTGCTGCATCCTCTCAAGATTGTGTAATCTCCTAGAGGGACTGCGCTGCCTAAGTGATTGCATGCTCCTGGCTTAAGGATGCTGAATGCTAAGCCCTAAGAAACAATGGTGGATCTCCTCACCTGAGCGGGCACTCAAAGTCCCCCGAGGCTGAGGTTGGGATCTCCTCTCGGAGACACCTGTGTGTTGAACATCACTTGCAAACTTCGCTCAACAACAAATGCGTGCTCAATGTCTAAATACATAAAATCAGAAGATGCATAATAGAATGAATGAATGGTGAGCCTCCTCTCCCTTTTATGCTTGAGATCCTAGCTCCCCCTTGGGCCCCACTCATCTATGTTGTCCCTCCTTGGCCACGTTGTCCATGTCACTGCGTTGTCTTGGCCCACGTTGCCACTGTGCTGCCTGGCCCATGCTGTCTCCACTCTGCCCCTTCCCTGCATTGTCACTTGGCCCTCCTGGGCCCCACACTGCCAACTAATATGTGCCTAAGTGACTTTAGGGAATTATTATCTCCTAGGTGTGGGTTATGGGTCCCATCAACCCCTTTATTGACTAACTAACATTAGAAAGGAAAAATCTGAACAAAATTAATATTGCCAATTAGCTGTTGCTAATTGGGAATATTACAGTCCTCCCCGCCAAAATGTTGCTTTTCCTCAAGCAACTACAAAGACGGATGCTGCGAAATATTCTCACTCTCTCAAGTGGCATCCTCATCCGGAAAATTCCTCCACCTCACCAAGTACTTCCTAACTGTCCCTCTCCATAGTTGTCTGTCCCTAGTGTCTATGATGGCTTCTGGCTGTAACACCAAATGCCCCTCATCATCTGTAGGTGGAAGCTCCTCTGTTGCAGTCACCTGCTGCCCCAACGCCTTTTTCAGGCATGATACATGGAAGATGTTGTGGATCATGCTACCTGTGGGCGGCTCTAACTCATACACAACCTCCTCTATCCTGGGGATCACCCTGTAAGGCTCGTAGAAGTGGGGCTTAAGCTTCTCGGCCCCCTTCTGTTTCAGCATGGACTGTTGGTATGGCTGAAGTCGTAGGTAGACCAAGTCCCCTACCTCAAACTGCCTCTCTACCCGTCCTCTGTCGTCATATAGCTTCTGTTGGTTCTGTGTTATGGCTAAGTTATCCTTAAATTCCCGGAGTATATCCTGACTCTCTTAGATTCAATCCTTGGCCTTGGGGGCCTTGCTAGCTCCAAACATGAAATCAGCAAATGTCAGAGCATGATAACCATAAAAAGCATAAAATGGAGATATGCCGATAGACATGTGGAAAGTGGTGTTGTAGCAATACTCCCCCAAATGCAACCATACCTTCTGCTGCCCTGTAACATAGTTTCGCAAGTAGCCTTCCAACCACTTGTTCACTATCTCTGTCTGCCCATTCGTCTGAGGGTGATAGCTGGTACTCGGAGTCAACTCTGTACGCACCAAACGAAAGAGCTCCTACCAAAATCCGCCCATGAAACGGCTGTCCCTGTCACTGACTATGGTCTTCGGGAGACCATGCAATCTGAAAACATCCCGGAAGAACAGCTCTGCCACCTGTGCTGCTGTGTACCGTGCAGATATGTTGTATTGAAGAGAGTCATGTGAAGGAAATCACTGTTGATAATGTTAAGCATCCCACTGATATCCAAAAGAAGTTGGAAAAAATGGAAAGATCACACATGCAAAATTTCCAACCCAAGTCAGATTTGTCAACAGATCATAGGCCTCCTAGTTTGCTGAAGCAATTTCCATCTCATCACACGGAGGTCACTTTTCCCATTAAGGAAGAATTAACTATGGCTACAAAGGACGTTGAGAAAGACCAAGCTTATGTGTCACCTTTAACAGAGTATATTCAAAATAAGATTGGTCACACTACAGGTTCATCAGACGTTTTGTACAATCATTTTCAAGATAAGAATAAGAAGTCTACAGTGGTCTCATTGCTGACATCACAACCCCCTCAAACGAAGAGAAAAAAGCAGAAAAGAAGAAGTAAGCAGTTTAATTCGTCTGATGGTCAAGAGCAGCTTGACATTCGGATAGGACAGAGTCCTAAAATTAGCAAGATTGGACATGGCACATCTGAAAAACAGCCTATAGACTTTCCTGAAAGCAGGAAAATGCTCAGCATGCACTATATTGAGCACATCTAATGCCACAGGGCATCCTCTGTATTGTATTTCTAACACTACTCCTTGTTATTTCAACATTTCATTTTACAGTTAGAGTAGATTTACTTTTCATGTTAAGTAGAATAATGAATAAAAGAAGAGCTTCTATTTTTCATGTGCTTAATGTTATATGATGATATTTGGATGGACACTACTTATGTAAGTTTGTGTGTTACTTGGATGCAGATTCTAGATTTTCACATTCCTTCAATGAAGCAACGTGTCCCCAAGTAGAGGCAGATGTTGACCACACTTTGTCAATGACCCCCTAGCAGTACACCCCCATTTTTTCAAATGGGGCTTATCATGTTCGAGGTTCACGACATCTAGATTTCATCAACAGACGACATTTTGTTATAAATGATGTAAACCCATTCTGCATGTTATGATGTAAATGATCTAAGTAAGACCGTTAATGTATGTAACAACCTAGGTAAGCCTAGTATGTTGTTGATGATTTCTATCGTAGGAGGTTTTTTGTCTCACTGATTCACGTAAGTGATCGGCAGAGTTTTTCCCTCCAGCCTCACCCCAAAGCTAGGGTGGATTTTTTCATTAGATGCTAAGTTAGTCCTAGTGTTTTCTATCGAGTCCCCGTGTAAAAGTAGTTTGAGCTACTTGCTCTACTAGATCATGTTTTGAGTCGCAAAATTGGGTATTTATTTGAGGGGCTATACGAACGGGTATTCTCCCTTCATGTGTCTAAATGTATTATCTTATGTAAAGAGGGTTGGAAAAAATAATTAAAATCCCCTTTCAGTCAATTAATTAAATTTTCTGGTCAATTAATTAAAAAATTAAAAGCCAGAAATTTAATTAATTTTAGGTCCTAAGTTAGGATAAAATTCTTCAAAGGAAAAATTCGTTGGTCCTTAAAAAATGGATTTTTAAAGACCTCAGGTCAAGGGAATATTGAGAATTTAGTCTGCACTTGCACTGGGTATTTATTTGAGGGTCTATACGAATGGGTATTCCCCCTTCATGTGTCTAAATGTATTATCTTATGTAAAGAGAGTTGGAAAAATAATTAAAATCCCCTCTCAGTCAATTAATTAAATTTTCTGGTCAATTAATTAAAAAAATCAAAATCCAGAAATTTAATTAATTTTAGGTCCTAAGTTAGGATAAAATTATTCAAAGGCAAAATTCGTTGGTCCTTAAAAAATGGATTTTTAAACAGGTCAAGGGAATTTTGAGAATTTTAAGAAATTTTGGCCCCTTGGGCCTAGGTGGTCAAGTCAAAGTCAAAATTTTGGGGTAATTAACTCAAAAATAGTATTTTTGAGTTAATTAAAATGGATTTAAATCATAAATTCGTTTTTTCCTCAAAATTATAATTTCAACCGTCCAGATTAAAAGATGATCAAATCTTATCGACGGTCGAGATTATTTTGACGTGGATCAACCGATCTAGCCATTGGAGATTTTGTCCTATAAATTAAGAGGTCTTTGTCAATCTTGAATCATCCGATTTTAGGATCATGCACTTGTTCTTAGAAGCTCTTGTAAATTTTTGAGGAATAAAGCATAAAGACTTTGGGGTTACAAATTTTGATGTTCCTTCTCGGATCTATGTGGTGATTTGTCTCTGAACTCTGCTACTTGATTTGACATTTTATGGTTAATGGCCTTCATGGATTAATTTGCATACAGGTATCTTGTGCAGTTTTCTGGATTCATAAGATAGCATCTTTGATTAACGGAAAGACTAGTTTCCTATTTTTTTGAAGGATCTCATGTTATTTTCTTGAATCTCTATTAATCTAAGGTCCAGATCTAAGTGTGCAGGGAAATAATTTTTTTAAGGGTTTGAGCATCTGGGGAAGTATTCGGTTGGACCAGTCGACTCTCAAATGACATAAATCTGAAAAGCTCATTATTTATTAAATTCCAAGTCTATCTTACGAAATTAGTGGTTTTGCAAGATCTCCTAGGGCTTATGCCTCTCTTTCAAAAAAATTCATTTTCTAAAATTGTGTTGAAATGGATTTAAATCTGGCTGTGAGAGCTTTCTAAATTGTATATTAACTTTGTAAATTTGTAAGTAGTTTTGGTTTTGTTTGATTTTTCGCAGGTCTGCAGGGTGTTTTCTTAACAATTTCTTCGGATCTGGCCTCAAGATTGGGTCTGCGTCCAAACGTGGGCATAATTTCAAATGATAAGATCTCTGGTGCATTTAATCAGCATTTCATAATCTGGAAAATTATTAAATCTACTGGATGAATTGAAGTGTGCTAGGTTTGTTGAGATCATTTTTTATGCATATCTGTTGCCCCATACCTTATTTTCCCTCATCAGCCTCTAATTCCCTCACGCTATCATTCCTCCTTCTTATACGTTAGTCCTTGCTCCTTGTCGTCCCCTCATTCCCTTGATCGGCGTCTTTGCCGTTGAATTGAATGCTGCCCTTTCTCCCTTTCCATCGAGTCTCCCTCCTCGACCTGCAGCCCTTCTTTGTTCATCCCTGCAACCTAGTTCTCATCCTTAACCTCTCCGCACAGCATCCATCTGCTCCTCACGTTAACCCTCTTCCTGCTCTTCTTTCCCCTCGTCCCTCCTCACGACATCACCTGAGCCATTTTCCATGCCGTCTTACCTTTCATCTAGTCCTCAACTACCTGCAAACACAAAACAATAAACGCAAACAAAGAAAAAGCACAAAGCATAATATTCAAGCCAACGTCCAAGCCAGTTATTCCGCCATCCAGATCAGCTCCGTCCCACCTACAATCAAAACAGAAGCATGCATATGTAAAAACATATTAAACTTTTAAAACCCGTGTGTTATTTTTGTAGCGGATCCCTTAACTTTGTTATAGCATAAGTTTAGTTTGGTTTTGAATTTAATTTTCGAGTTTGATTTATTTTAGTTTAGTTTTGTTATATAGCATAGTTAGCTTTAAATTAGAATTAGATTTTGGCTAGCGTTAGATTTTAAGAAGTTTTAGTTTAGCATTGGACTTTAAAATTTGATTTTTTTTATTTTGTTTAGTTTAAGTTTTAGCGTAGGTTTAGTTTTAATTTTTGTTATTTAATTGTTTTAGATTTAATTTAGTTTAGTTTAGATTTGTTTAAATTCAACTTTAGCTTTAGTTTAGGATTTTAAATTTTAGATTTTAGATTTGGATTTAAATTCTAATTTTTCTTTAGATTAAAGTTTTAATATAGATTTAGATTTTTAAATTTGAAAATATTAAAAAATAGTAAAACAATATAAAAATTTCAAAAATTCCAAAAATATTTCAAGTCCTATAGTCAAATGAGCGTCAAATTTGTATCTGAAGTTTGACTATGGAGTATTTTAATTTTCGAACTGGGTTATATCATAATTTCGGAAACTTTTCAACCATCTGGCATTTATCTTAATGATCGTTTCATGATAGCTTTGCTTCAGTATCTAAATGAATGGTTGTGGTGCTTTCTATTGAACTTCATTGTGGTCATAGCAGCAGTTATACATCTAATACTTTACTCTAATTACATAATGGGATCTTTTAACTCCATAAGGCATTGGTTTTAATATAATTGATCTTGGAAATCTCGTTAATATTATCAAGTATTTGGTGTTTTAGTTGTGTCTCCTAGATTGGTTGATTTGCAACCAATTCTTGTCCTTCATTTCTGTTAGGGTCTACCTCCCTTAGCTTGCAAGGAGACAGCTTAGATAGAGAGATTGGGGATCAGGGTGACAACCCCGATATGAGTTGTTGTCGCGGTGCCTAGACAATCTGTGCGACAACATGTTGAAAAAATGAGCATACTTTTTCAGTTGATCAACGACTACAAAGATGCATTCCTTGCCCTGCACCGTGGGCAACCCAGTGATGAAGTCCATCGAAATTCTTTCCCACTTTCCTTCTAGAATGGGAAGCGGCTACGGTAATCCGGTTAGGTGATTCATCTCCCCTGTGTTCCTCTGACATACCTCGCACTCCTTGACATGCCGGAGTACATCCTCCTTGAGGCCTCTCCAAGAGAACCTCTCCCTGATGGCCCTGTAAGTCTTCGTGAATCCATGATGACCCAACAATGGTGAGTCATGGGAGGCACGCAGCATCTTCTCCTTGAGCTGAGAACCCCAGTCAAGAAGATCATGTCCCTGAAGTAAATAACCTCGTCCATCACCCTGTACCTATCATCTATGATCTGGCCATCCATTACCTCACAGGAAAAACGGTCCTTGGAGTACTCCACCAGTAGTTGAGCCCTCCAGTCCGTGTTTATGCTCATCAGAGACAACGTTGCTGATCTGTGGGATAGAGCATTGGCCACCACGTTGTTCTTCCCTTTGACATGCTCAATGTCAAAGTCATATGCCTAGATCTCACTGACCCAATTCTACTGCCTCTCCTGCAACTGCTTCTACTCTAGGAAAAATCGGAGGCTGTTGTGGTCAGTCCTCACCCAAAACCTGTTTCCCACCAGGTACTGCCAGAACTTGGCCAGTGCATGCATAATGGCCAGCATCTCCTTGTTGTATATAGGATACAACCTCTCATGCGGCAACAACTTTCTACTCTCGAAAGCTATGGGGTGGCCTCCCTGCATCAAAACGGCACCCATTCCCTCTCCTGAAGCATCACTCTCCAAGATGAAGGGCTGCGTGAAATCTGGCAAGGCCAATACCAGGAAACTACTCATCACCTCCTTGAGTCTGTCAAAGGCTCTTTGTGTTATGTTCGTCCAAATGAATGCCCCCTTTTTGGTAAGGTCTGTGAGGGGTGCAGCAAGTTGGAAAAACCCCTTGACAAACTTTTGGTAATGGGTGCAGATGCCTACAAACCCCTGGAGTTCTGTCACATTCTTCAGCTCTGGCCATTCCCGGATGGCATGGATCTTCTCCTTGTGGACCCTCACTCCGTCCACACCAATGATATGCCCCAAATAGAGCATCTCTGTCAACCCAAACTCACACTTGGAGAGCTTAGTGTAGAAATGTTGCTCTTCCAAGATACGCAGTGCAGCCTCAATGTGCTGCAAGTGATCCTCCCAAGTGCGGCTGTATATGAGGATATCATTGAAAAATACCAGCAAAAACTTCCTCAATTGACCACAGAAGATGTGGTTCATGCAAGACTGGAAGGTGGCCGGTGCATTGGTTAGCTCGAAGGGCATCACTAAAAACTCAAAGTGGTTGTAATGACATCTGAAGGCCGTCTTGGAGACATCCTGGTCCCTCACTCGGATCTAATGGTAGCTCGACCTCAAATCAATCTTGGAGAAGAATTTTGATCCCCTCAGCTAATCCATCAACTCATCAATCCACAGAATGGGGTATCATTTCTTCATTGTTTTCTTATTGAGAGCCTGGTAATCGATGCACATCCTCAATGTACCATCCTTCTTCTTCACCAATACAACAGAAGAAGCAAATGGGCTAGTAGCCTAGTACTGGGCCGGATGTGTCCCAGTGCTAAGATCTCGTGAATGGCTCTCTCAATCTCATCCCTGTAGGCTTTGGGATGCCTATAGGGTGTGGTAATCAAACACACCGCCCAAAATTTTCACAGGTGCTTCGAATACTTGTATACTTCGCTCAATAGCAAAAGCGTGCTCAATGTCTAAAGACAGAAAATCAGAAGATGCATAATAGAATGAATGAATGGTGTGCCTCCTCTCCCTTTTATGCTTGAGAGCCTAGCTCCCCCTTGGGCCCCACTCATCTGCGTTGTCCCTCCTTGGCCACGTTGTCCCTGCCACTGCGATGTCTTGGCTCACGCTGCCACTGTGTTGTATGGCCCACGCTGCCCCTTCCCTGCGCTGTTACTTGGCCCTCCTGGGCCCCATGCTGCCAACTAATATTTGCCTAAGTGACTTTAGGGAATTATTATCTCCTAAGTGTGGGTTATGGGTCCCATCACCCCCTTAGACAATTAGCTGTTGCTAATTGAGAATATTACATATCACATGATCTCAATTGGGAGTGAGCCCTTCCCCCCTTCCGAGCATAGTGTCAAGGATGAGCCCCTCATTGAATATACTTTATCTCCTTGGGGACCCCCTTAGTATCATGATCAATCTCTAATCTCCCCTTTTCAGTGTGATCATCATGGGCAACATATGTGTGTTTCTCCATCTCATCAGTGTCCCTTTCCTATTAATCATAACCCTGTGGAGGCCATAAAATATGACATAAATGATAAGGACCATCATGGAAATAATACGCCCGAGATTGCCATCCATCAGATGTTTATGAGTCTAATCATTGACATCTCTATATTTTGGTTAGAAGAGAGAATCTCATAGACTAGATTACATCATTTTCTTACCTCTTCTCACATAATCATCCATGTGTGGGCATCCTATTTCTCTACCTCCCACCGCCCTTATCACCCATGTGATTTTGTCCACCTTTTCTTTGACATTTGCTACATGAGTAATCATAAATGCCAGCATACTTATATTGATTTGATGATACGTTGGTTCCACTGGTATTATGATTACACTTAGTATTAGTTTTGTACCATATGCATAAGATGCATAATGCAATGCATGTTGATTTTCGTATTATAAATAATCCCAGATGATGTTTATTATGATAGATTATCTGCATTTAGATTACAATTGCATACTTTTATTACTTGTTGATTTTATGGCCTGACATTAAGCATGGGTGATCATTTGACACCGTGAAAGATATAGTGCCCCGTGGTTTTAGTCATTGATATGTGCAGCTAACAGGTCTGCGGTGACCAAGAGATTCTTGGAGTTCTCGTGACCTCCCGTTCGAATAGCTTTGCCCACTTCTTCAAGAGATCACGTCCCAATTGGAGCCAAATGTTACCCACCACTTCGTGGTTGATATCCCTAGGAGAATTTTTGTTTTCCATGATGGTCCTCAATTGGCAGCCAACATCTCCTTGCAGCCCTCAACTAGCTCGTTGTGCCATTTCTTCGCCACTTGAGTCATCCATGTGGTCCCTCACCTGTCTGTATTGATCCTATATTTCCCAGTGGGATTCCCGAACCTAAAGGTAGGTCTTGTCATTTGGGAATTGAGTATTGGGTTTACTTATAATGGACACTTCTGGGCATGGATCGATGGGGGGATTCTGTGGAAAGAGTGGGCTTAGTTTGTGCTCCTATCCCCTAGACTTCTTTTTTGTGTTACCCTTGGATCTTAGTCCTGTGGGGTATCCTTTACCGACCATTTGATTTTGTGAAAATTCCTAGATCCTAGATCTGGAATCCCTACCGCAACAAGTTGAACTACTTCTACTTGAAAATTTGATTTAACAAGTTATTATACGATTATTTCTTAAAATATCGAAGTTGTCACTGAAGCAGCCTTCACCCATTAAAATACATTTGTGAAAACATAAACTAAGAAAGAAAGAATAATGTAAACACAGGACACCGTTTTTTTTGGATAAACATCCCCAGAAAAACCCAATGCGGGAAAACCTGTGCAGCAGATCTAGGGGTTTATATATTATGCATTAATTTTCTAAATAAAGATCTGCGATGCCTTTTTGGCAATCCCTGCAGAGATATGACTGACAAAGAGTTAGTGAGAGAAATATCACACTGATACTAGAAGCCCGACTGACCAACAAACCCTGGATGGCAAGCCCTCCACTGCGTTGCGCAATCACTACGCAGTCTCTGCATCACTCTACGTGGGAACTGCATGGCCTTTGCATTGTTGGTCTTTTGCTAGCTAGATCTACCCTTCTAGCCTCTTCCAGTCTCACACGCGTGCTTTCTAGCACTGGATCTGACTAATCCTCAATTGAACTTCAAATCTCCTCAAGGCTGCAGCACTGCCTCTACGTAGCTACTACGCTGCCTCTGCTAATCTGCTCTCTACCTTCTCTACTGTGTATTCCCGCCTTAGGAAAATCTCCAACTAGAATTTCTTTTCCCCTCAACTGCGATCAAGAATCACATAGATCTTATTTTCATCTGAGCACTGTTCCGTCCAAAAAATTCGATCTCTAGACTCTCCGTGTGATTTAAAAATGACCCTCAAGTCTTCCTTTATAGCCTTCTCGTTGATAAATCAACGGCCGAGATTAGATTTCCAATCAACGACTAAGATTATATTAGACTTGATCTGCTTTATCTAGAAGATTCACCCGCAGTTTACATTAATACTGATTAATTATTTTAATTTCTTAAGTTAGACTTAGGGTCCTCATTAAAAATAATTAATTTTTCTTATAAAATTGTTTCTGGGTGGAATTTCCCAAAACGATTTTTGGGTATTTGTAAAGCATGTGTCTAAGTCTCTCCACAAAGTTTGAGACTTAAAGCACATCTTATGCTATCAAAAATCAACACTCCCTCTTAGCGAGGAATGTGCTCTAACAGATATGCCCTCCTGCACATTGTTCTGACTCTTAAGCATCTCCCTCTGCACTAATGATGTCTGACATGCTGCCCATCAATCATTGCGTTGCTGCTGCACTGTACTACTGCTGACCCTGCCACGATCAACACTGCATCTGTACTACAACTCCCTCTCAAATGTTGCATCTGCTGCTAGCACCACCACTTAACACTGCACTGCAACTCAGCTACTGAGCGAAGCAACTGAAAAAAGACATCCAAAATCTGAACAAGTGTTCAAGATGCAACTCGATGTTGAAACTTTGACTGCTGTTAGATCCATGTTGTTCCTCTAAAGCACTGCGTTGTTGTTGCTCTGCATTGCGTCCCTTTGCGCTGCTGCAACTCTGCTCTGCGTTACTCAGATGTTAGCGCTGCTAACTACTACATCTGTCGTTTCTGCACTCCTATGCACCACTGAAAACTCCTCCAGCCTGCTACTGCTAATTATGGGCACCCGTAGCAAGGTTGTGATTTGAGAGGTGGACTCCTCCAGGATCATGCCCAACTGCAGTTCTGCAGAACTACAGAGCAATGTCGCCCCATCTCTCTCCTGGAGATGCGTGGGCACTCAGGGCGTACTCATCATCATCGATCTTCGCAGTTGCAGCCTTTAGATCATGCTTCTCTCCCTTGTCCTTATGCTTCAAAGGACACTAGGAAGTGTAGTGACCAAGTTCACCACACTTGAAGCACTTGATCTTCGAGACGTCTTTCTTACGTCTCCACTGCTCGTGCTACCTTTTGGATGCAATGGTTGCGTCTTCCTCCTCCTGCTTCACCTTCGATCCACTGCTACTGCTGCCATCAAGTTTGCACTTGGCCAAGTCTCTCCTTAGCTCTTCTTGCTGACAAGAAGCCCACATCTCCACCCATCCTGGCAAGGTTTCTCTACCCAGGATGCTCTGGACAAATACTTGCCAATCATCAGTGACTACATTCAATGTCAGTCTCACCATCGTTGTAGTTTAGGGGGTAGACCCTGTTGAGATTTTGGGTAGCAACAGGTGTGCTCTAGATCCGAAACTTGGTGGAGGGGCTAAAGCACACGTGATATCCAAAACCCAGAAAGCGTTTGGAGAAATTTCATCCGGTGTTGAAGTTATTGAAATAATTAATTTTTTTAATGAGGACCCTAAGTCTAACTTAGGGAATTAGAAAAATTTAAGTGAACTAATTAAACACATGTGAAATGTTCTAAGTGATGTGGATCAAGAAGTCTTTTAATCTAAGTCATATATTAGAGATTAGATCATGGTCGTTGGTTTTCCAACGAGAAAATTATAAGAGAAAAGTTTGGGGTCAGTTGGAGGACACACACAGGCAGAGCATTGAAGCTAAGTTGAATTTCTGGGGCGAGGTTTGCTGAGGAATTTGAAGTGAGTTTGCAATGTAGTGAAGGGCAGAGATCGGCAAGGGATGATCTGATCCAAGGCCGAGAATACATCAGCAAAGAGGCAGTGAGTACCAGACAGCGCAGAACCATCCAGGAGGACGTTGTTCAACGACCACCATGCAGAGGACTGCGCAGAGGCTGCGTAAACCCAGCCAGGGTGACACAGACCCATCCAGCACAGCGCAGCAGCAGCCAGGGTGACACAGGCCCAGCCAAGGCAGCGCAAAACTAATGAGGGTGATGCAGTGGGGACGCTGGCCAGTGACGCCTGACGCAGAGGCTGCAGAGGCAGCGCTGAGGGTTCCAGTGGGCCAGAAGGGGCTCGTGATGTGTAAATCCCGATTGAGGGTGTGATACAGACATATTTTTTGTCTCCAAGTGAAAGGAAATTCTGCCATGTAATTTCTCTATAGGGCCAACCATTTATGGTGCCCATAATGTTGTATTCAGATTCTGCATAATAATAAAACCCTCTAGAGCTGCTACACCGGATTTCCTGCATTGGATTTTTTCGGGGACATTTGTCTGAAAAATATGTGTGTAATCTTGTCACATGTGCGTATTGTTCAGTGAATGATCTGTAGATGTGTAGGCTGCAATTTGTGTCCGTTTTAATGTTTTTTCTAAATACTTAAGTTAAATAACTTGTTAAGTTAATTAAATAAGTAGGCGAAGTAGATCTAGACACTGCAGTAGGGTTTATGTTTTGAAACTTTCACATGGTATTAGAGCATTGAAAATCAATTTGATCCACCAGCAGAGCGGCCGAAGAATATTGTTGTAGTTAGGGCAGCTGAAGCAACAAAGATCCATAAGAGGGCAGCATAACACCAGGAGGGACGCAACCCAGCCAGGCTGACACAGAGGCCATGCAGAGTCTAACGCAGAGCCATTTGAGTGAAGCAGAGGCAGCGCAGAGCCTTACAGAGTGACGCAGGAGTAGCATGCACTGTGCTAAGCCAGTATGCTCACATAGAGGCCAGCTAGAGGGACACAGTCCATGTGGAAATTGTTGTGCAGTTTGCCAAAGTCTGGAAGCAGAGCTTCTAATCTTCATAATTTGCTGGTGTGGCACAGGTTCTGTCGATGCAAAACAGTGCCTGGCAAAGGTGACAAGATTGGGAAGAGAACAGTCACTCAGTTGATTTGTGCCAAACAGGTCTGAGATTTGATCAGGAGGGTGATCGTAGAGGACTGATTCAATTGTTTTGGCAGAGGATTTCCGGGAGGGAAATCAGTTGTCAGAGAGAGCAGCTGCTATAGAGGGTTTCTATCACCAAGAAACCCAGATCCATTTTTCTGTTGAGTGTTGCAACAGGAAGAGGGAGAGGAGTACCTGTTCTGACAGATTTGAGAAGAGATGGTTTCTCGTGGACTGAGAGATCAGGATAGGTTGGATGGTGTGTCCAACTTTGTTATCTAGAGGGCCAGGATCCTGACAGTATTGGATGAGTACGACATCAAGGACCATGCTGAAAATGTCCTAGATATGCAACTTTGTTATCTAGAGGGCCAGATCCCGATGTCCTCGGGATGAGCACGACATCATAGACTATGCCGAAAATGTCCTAGATGTGCTCATCGATGCATCCCCATAAATTCAACGAGAATCAAAAAGTGCTAAGCGCCCGATCATATGAGTCAAGGATCACGTGGTTCCACATATTTGGTTTAAGAACATCAGAAAATGAAGTGTGGACAGCTTTGACCATCATGTATCAAAATTCATCCAGAGGAAGATGCTTCTCCCCGGAGAATCGACAGGCGGTTTTTCCGTATGCGTAAGGGTGAGGAAATCGATCCTTTTCTCTTTAGACTTTACACTATTCGAGACCAACTAATTTCCATGGTACGACTCTCTCCAATGAATGACTGCGAATAGAGAGTCTCTTAGTAAGACTACACAGATACGATCAGAAGCAGATAGAAACATTTTCCAAAGCATCTTGGCGAGGGGGCCATCCATGGGCAAACAAGTGGGCAATCCTCCTGCCCGGAGAAATCGGAGATTTACCCGAATGCAAAGCGACAACGGTGGAGTCAAAGTAAGGAAAGAGGAGAGAAGGATGCGGCCCTTGCATCGAAGGGATAAGCGACAAGGGAAAGAAAGAGGGACCTATCCAAGGTCCGGTGCTTTAATTGTAGCGAACTTGGACACTTCTCCCCTATCCTAAGATGAAGGACAAGGGCTCTTCTGATTTCAAGGTAGCAGCAGCAAAAGGGGACAATGGTAGTGATGATGACGTAGCCATGAGTGCTCATGAACCAAGGAAGTGGGGCGATATTGATCTGAAGAGCAACTACAGATGGGAGGCAGGATCCTTGAGGTGCCCAAACTCTTGGGTCACATACGAGCTACGAGAGCTTTAAGAAAGTAGCGAGATGAGTGGAGCAGTGGGTGCAGAAGATCACAGTGAAGCAGAGGCAAGTTGGGACGTTGAAGTCTGGAGTAGCGCAGAGCAGAGGGAGCAGAAACACAGAGGTTTATGGGATTTCAGCAGCGCAGAGGCAGTGCTTATGGAGTGCAGTGATGTAGAGAGCACAATGCTTTAGAGAGATAGCGTAGAGCAGCAGCAGAGGGAGTTTCAGTGATGATCTGCAGCCCAACTGACTTGTCTATCAGTGATTAGGTGATAGTCTTTCAGTTGCTTACTTCTCAGCAACTGAGGTGCAGTGCAACAGTTAGTAGTGGCAGTGCTATGGGCAGCATGATGCAACAAATTGAGAGGGAGCTGCAGTACAGATGTGGCAATGACAGCGGTAGTGACATGGGAAGCAATACAGAGGCAGCAATGCAGTGGATGGAGGACAGCAGGCCAAGCATCAACAACACAGAGACTGATGCCAAGATCAGGCAATAATTCAGTGTGGGTGTATTTCTAGAGCACACTCCTCGCTAAGAGGGAGTGTTGATATTTTGGGTAGCATCAGGTGTGCTCTAGCTCCGAAACTTGGTGAAGGGGCTAAGACACACGAGATCTCCAAAACCCAGAAAGAGTTCAAAGAAATTTCATCTGGTGTTGTGGTTATTCAAATAATTAATTTTTTTAATGAGGACCCTAAGTCTAACTTAGGGAATTAGAAAAATTAAAGTGAATTAATTAAACACGTGATGAAATGTTATAAGTGATGTGGATCAATCAGTCTTTTAATCTAAGTCGTCGATTAGAGATTAGATTACGGTCGTTGGTTTTCCAGTGAGAAACATATAAGAGAAAGGCTTGGGGTCAGTTGGAGGACACACACACAGGCAGAGCACTGAAGCTAAGTCGAATTTCTAGAATGGGGTTTGTTGAAGAATTTGAAGTGAGTTTGCAGTGCAGTGAGGGGCAGAGATCAGCAAGGGATGATCTGATCCAAGGCCGATAATACAAGGCGGCGGTGGTACGGACGATGCAGAACCCGACTAGGAGAACGATTCGGCGAGCACCTGCGAGAGGTTCGTAAGCGGCCCGAGTGACACACAACCGTTGTGACGGAGGGCATCGCGACACCGACGAGTGACGAGCCTTGGGTGACACCGGTGACGGTGACACGGTGGGGACATTGGCGATGAGAGTGATGCGGTGGGGACATTGGCGATGAGCGATGATGCGAGAGGTTGCGAGACGGTCTTGAAACATGGATATTCTAAAATTGATCGATTCCATAGTTGTCGAGTTCTTGTTTTCGTGACCGCTTCAGGTTCCAATATGATTTTCCTTCCT
Source organism: Pinus albicaulis (assembly GCA_034641835.2). NCBI lineage: Eukaryota > Viridiplantae > Streptophyta > Pinopsida > Pinales > Pinaceae > Pinus > Pinus albicaulis. The sequence continues at coordinate 5,623 of JAXQQM020081963.1, read as the reverse complement.
CATCAAGTTCTGGTAATATTGTTTGAACTGGAAGATTTTCACCGATAACCTTCTTTAAGCATGAAACATGGAAAATTGGATGTACTCGCGAAGAAGCAGGAAGCTCCAATTTGTATGCCATAGTACCGATCTTTTGCAACACCTTGTAAGGACCATAGTACTTTGGCGATAATTTATTATCCTTCTTTGCTTGCTTGAGGGACATTTGTTTGTATGGTTGTAGCCGTAAAAATACCCAATCTCCTACATCAAAACTTCTCTCGCTATGATGTTGATTTTCCTGTTGTTTCATTCTATTTTGTGCTAAATTTAGGTTATCCTTTAAGAGTTGGAGAACTTCTTGCTGATGCTCAATGTGATCTTCCACTTCTTGAACCTTCGAATTTTCCCTTAAAGATGATGTGATCGATGGTGGATGATATCCATAAAGTGCCATAAATGAGGTCATTTTTGTTTCAGTATGGAAGGAAGTGTTATATCACCATTCAGTGAGAGGTAACTACTTGAGCCATTGTGTTTGTTTATCAGATACAAAAAAACGAAGATATCCTTCCAAACATTTATTTACTATCTCGGTTTGACCATCGGATTGAGGATGATAAGATGAGCTATGAGCTAATTGAGTACCCAAACAAGAAAATAACTCCGTCCAAAAATTTCCAGTAAAAATGGGATCTCTCTCGCTCACAATAACCCTTGGGCTTCCATGTAGCTTTTGAATTCTGTCCATAAATGTAGTAGCAACTGTACTTGCTTTAAATGGATGAGATAATGCACAAAAGTGTCCATACTTGGTAAGTCTATCAACTACCACCATGATGACACTCTTTCCTTCAGACTTAGGTAAACCTGTGATAAAATCCATTGAAATCTCCTCCCAACGTTGACTTGGAATGGATAAAGGTTGTAGAAGTCCCGGGGTCTTAATTGTCTCAACTTTATTTTGCTGGCAAACCAAAAATTCCGTCACAAACTTTGAATATCAGATTTAAGGCCATCCCAAAAAAAATCTTTCTTCACCCTTTGGTAAGTTTTTAAAAATCCTGAGTGTCCTCCTAAAGGAGAAGTGTGCAATTCCAGAAGAATATTTTGTTTTAGTTGGGAATTCTTACAAAGATATAAGCGATATTTGTACCATAAGGAATCATTTTCCAACTAAATGTATCAGATGTACTAGGATCTTGCTGCAACTTTTGAATGAGTGTCCATACATCTTTGTCCTTCTTCCATTCATCTCTTGCTTTAGTTATCCAATCTGGTTGGATAATAGAAATGGCACAAAGCAATGCTTCCACCTCTTCATTCTTTCTTGAGAGTGCATCTGCAACAACGTTAAGCTTTCCTTTTTTGTAGATTATTTCAAAGTCATAACCCAACATCTTTGTGACCCATTTTTGCTACTCTTCTGAAGATAGTCTTTGTTCCAAAAAGTGTTTAAGACTATCATGATCAATTTTTACCTTGAAGTGTCTTCCCATTAGGTAAGTTCGCCATTTCTTTAGTGCATGCGGTATTGCTAACATTTCCTTCTCATAAATAGGTTTCTGTAAATACTTTCCTTTGATTGGACGACTTTCAAAAGCAATGGGTCTTCCTTCCTGCATTAAAACTGCACCAATTCCATTTCCTGAGGCATCACATTCCACAATAAAGGTTTTTGTGAAGTCGGGTGTAGCTAAGACCGGTGCTAGGCACATTGCCTCTTTAAGACGTTCAAAGGCCTTAGTTGCTTCAGGAGTCCATGAAAATGCATCTTTCTTCAATAATGTTGTTAGAGGTGCTACTATTCTCCCATAATTCTTAACAAACTTGCGATAATACCCTGTTAACCCGAGAAATCCTCGCAAATGCTTTATGGTTGTGGGGACTTTCCATTCCTTAATGGCTTTAATTTTGTTAGGGTCTACCTTAACACCCTCGTGAGATACAATATGACCCGGATATTCCACCTCTTGTACTCCAAAGAAACATTTGGATGTTTTTGCATATAATTGTTTCTCCTGCAATAGTTTGAGCACCCTGTCAACATGTTCAACATGATCCTTCCAAGACCTGTTGTAGATTAGTATATCATTAAAAAATACTAGCACAAATTTTCTAAGGGTGGGTTTGAAAATGGAATTCATCAACCCTTCAAATGTAGAAGGTGCATTGGTAAGGCCAAAAGGCATGACCAAAAATTCATAATGACCCTCATGAGTTCGAAATGCTGTTTTTGGAATATCTTTAGTCTTCATTCTAATTTGATGATATCCTGAACGAAGATCCAACTTGGTAAAATAAATTGCTCCATGTAATTCATCCAATAATTCATCGATCACAGGAATGGGAAATTTATCTTTAATGGTGAGCTTATTGAGCTCCCTATAATCCGGACACATTCGCCATGATCCATCCTTCTTGGGTACCAATACTACAGGAGCAGAGAAAGAACTTTGACTAGGTTGAATTATACCCGCCTCTAACATTTCTGCAATCATACGTTCAATTTCACTCTTTTGGAAATAAGGATATCTATAAGGCCTGATGTTTGGAGGAACACTTCCTGGAATCAAATGAATAGCATGATCATGATCACGAATAGGTGGGAGTCCTTTGAGAGTTTCAAACACCTTGGAATGATTGTCCAAGACTTGTTGGAGATCTGCAGAAATAGATGATTTTGATGTTGGAACTTCTAGTGAGAATAATTGTGCAATTATGCCTCGTTTTTCTTTCTTTAGAAGATTTGTCATGACATTAGAGCTTATTATCTTTCCTGGCTTCCCTGCAATACCTCGTAATTCGACTTCCTTTCCTTGAAAAAAATTTCAAGAAAAGTTCTTGAAAATTAAAAGCTACCGTCCCCAAAGATTGTAACCATTGTACTCCTAGTACAACATCAGCACCTCCCATAGGAATGGAAAGCATTGGACTAGCCAATACATATTCCCCCATGGTTAGCTTAATATTATGGCATTTTCCAGAGCAATTTATAGTTCCTCCATTTGCAACCATCACTTGACATTCTGGTGCTGGGTATAGGAAACAATTTAATTCCTTGGCTACCTTACGATGAATAAAATTATGGGTGCTACCTGAATCAATCAACACTATTACCTTTTTCTTCTTGATCTGTCCTGCTATCTTGAGAGTTTGAGGAGTGGTAATTCCTGCCAGTGCATTACATGATATGGTGGGATTCATTTCTTCCTCTTCTATGGCTGGTTCCTGGTGTGTATCCTCTTCTTGTTCATTTTCTTCTTCTTCTTCACAATCTATGTAAAATAATTTCTTTTCAACACACTTATGACCTTTGGTGTATTTTCTATCACAACTGTAGCAAAGCCCTTTTGCTCTTTTTTCTTCCAATTGTTGTGGTGTCAACCTTGTAGGTTGTGGAAATCTAGATGTAGCAACACTTCCTTCTTTATAGAATTGGGTGGTAGGCTTCCTTGTCGCCATAACTTTACATTCAACTTTTCTTGCCAACCTGAATGCCTTCTCCAATGAATCAGGTTCCAGAACGCGAACTTCATGTTGGATGTTATCCTTTAAAGTGCCTATGAAGATATCAATCTTGTGTTCCTCTGGAATATCAGTTACCCTTATATTCAATTTTTGGAAGTCCTCAATGTGCTCCCCCACTAAGCCCTTTTGTTTGAGATTTATCAATTGGCTAAAGAAGGTGTTGCTCTTTGTATCCTCATAATATGCTATCATTTCCTCTGTAAAAATTGACCAAGTGACAATTTTTTTACGAGAACAAAGCCATCGATACCATACAAATGTATTTTGTTCTAAATGTAAAGTTGCAATGCGTACCTTTTGTGTGTTTTTCACGTTATGGAGATCAAAATATTGCTCCATCTGTAGTATCCATGTTGCAGGATCCTTTCCATCAAAATTCCTCATATCCATCTTTGGAATATGGTGGTTCTTCCCGCCAACATTAGAGTTTATGAAATCACAATTAACATTTATTTTGTTCTCATCATGAGGTTCTTCTACTATTTTTTCACCATTAGGAAACCTTTCTTGTATCAACTTTGTCAAACCTTCCATGTCTGCTTTTAGAAAATTCTTCATGTTTTCCATTTTCTCATCGATCTTAGCTTCCATGTCATCCATCTTAGATTCCATTCCAGCCTCCATGCCATCAATATTAGATTACATGCCATCTATCTTATATTCCACGCCTTTCTTCAAACCATCCATCTTAGTTTCCATGCCTTTCTTCAAAACTTCCATTTCATTTTTTGTTGTTCTTTGCGAGAGCGAAATTTGTTGCACTTGCTCTTGTAATTTTGATATGTCATGTTGCCATTCTTCGTCTTCATGAGTCATAGTAGAACCTTCTAAAGGCTTAATGGGTGTTGAATTCTTTTTAGGGGCCATTTTATACTCCAATATCGATATCTATTCTACAATAGGCCCTTGCAATCAATTCAACTTGATTCTTCAAACAAGACTTATGCAATTCGGAAAAAAAATACACACCTTTTACTTGCTTTGAGGAGCTCGATATTGAAATTGTATTATCTCTGTGATTGCAGATCTTCAATATCTGAAATTCAGCACTGAAGTAGCCCTTTGAATTCTCTTTTGAATGCCACAGGTCTGACCTGATTTGGATTCTCCAAGACAAATTTGTGTCCAATCTCCCACAATGACCTAATTCTGGACTGGTTCAGTAGAGCGAACTTGTACGACTTGCCACGTGTCACTGTTTTGTCATTTGTCTCTGAAATTGATAGCCAAGAAACTAAAGTCCGTGTACTTGCGACCAATTTTTACGGCACTCAAATCCACTGCCCAGAGAGAGAGTTATTGAACTTTTCCCACGATCACCTCTTTGAGATGAAATTCAGGAGCCTGAAAAAGCACTACCTTCCACAGATCATATCTCCAAAAATATTTCGAACCAAGTTCTGAAATTTTTTGACAAATTTCCTCAGGATTTCAGCTTTGCACCATATGAATTTCAGACTCTGACCCTTCGTACAAAACAATTTATAGCGCAAATGCCACGATGACCTGTTTAGGAGCACGAAAAAGTCTAACTTCCACAGAACATATATCTCGGAAATATTACTGAACCAGCCTGCTTTATAGTAAAAAATCTTCCTCAGGGATTTGGACGTACCTAATAATTTACGACGGAAACTTCAATGAAAAGTTACTAGCGAAAATTCACGATGACCTATTTTGAGCGTGAAATTACAGAATCAAAACTCATTACAAATGTTATCTTGAATATCTTGACTCCAAAAAATAAAATAAAAGGAATATACTTGTAGCAAAATAAGCCACTTCGAGGGGGAAGCCTCCAATACATTACATAAAGGAGAAATTCTTGGATGATACAATTTACAAAACCTCCTTTCTATATATAGGAGTCCATGGGGCCATAATGTAATCCTAGTGGGCCACAATGTAATCTTAGCCGACCTAACAATAATAATTTAAGGGCACAATAATAACAAAATGGGGGTTACAAGGGTACAATAATAACAATAAGGGGGTTACACTAACAATAATAAGGACTATACTAGTGATATAGGGACCTAACACTATAAATCTTGATTGAGGGTGCTTAATCTGTTGCGTATTTTTTGTCATAAATTAAGCCAAAAGTGGGTGT
>JAXQQM020075289.1:0-134258 GCA_034641835.2 Pinus albicaulis | reverse complement strand
AATAGAGCAGAATGAGAGAGTTACCCGTAGGTCCTTTGTTTGAAGTAGATCCACGTGGGGTCCAAACCCCCAGCAACCGTCCTTCCTTCTTAACCTGAAATACAAGAAGAAACCAGCACAAAGGACAGGTTGTACAACATATATCTACTCTAAATGTCAGTGAGATTCATATTAAACATTAAATAAATCATAATGAATGCTTGTATAACAAATATTATCATACATAAAAGCATACACTAACACGTTTATTTCGGGAACAGCATGATACTTCTGTATTATAAATAGCACGTACAAAAGTAACAAGTGGAGAGATCACCTGATCCTTCCAAGGCCTTCGCAGACCGTCGTTCGGATCCGTCCAGCCCTTGCCTCGCTAAGACTCCTTCCAAACTGGTGCATACGAGATAACATATAAAGGGATGTGTATCTCAAGGAAACAAGGGTTTCCTATAATGAACTTGGAAAGTGCAGGAGGCACGGGGAATCAGACTTGGATAGGGAATACCAACTGAGTATAATATCAATAATTCTCTCTCTCCCTTAGGCCATACACATGAGGGCTTTTTATAGTTCCTCCAAGTAGTTTCAGCAGTTGGAAACAGTTGGCCACGGGCTGGGGTGGTTGAACTACCTGAGTAACCATCGACCCAACGCGAAATTAGGGATTTTATATATATTTTTTAATCATTTTAATGGCATACGCGGAAAAGTCTAGCTGGACTCGCGTATACACGCGGAAAAGTACGGGCATAGTCGCGTATGAGGGATTTTACACTGTTTTTAAGTGAATTTGTCCAAGTCTGTAGGAATGGGTGCCCAAAAGCCATGAAGCAATCATGAATCATGTCAAGGTGAGAAATGATGCTATAACAAATGCCCCCTAATATATGAGGTCAGAAGGGGTACATGATGGCGAAATGTATTATGCACATAGAAAGAACTTCGCAAGGACAAGAGAGGACTTCACCAGATTTCAGCCTGCCAAAAACCAATGAAAGAAACCAGAGAGTCAACTCATGCTGAGGCGGGCATACCCGTGCTCAGTCAAAAATACATCATATGGAAAGTACGGAATAGATCCAACATGTATACAAGTATAGCTGAACTGAAAGTACATAGTGAATCATCTGAGCAGGGCCCGGAGAGACAAGTCTGTATCAATGTCCAAGTACCACATATAGAAAGCTGATCAAAGATAATGCAACTGGATGTCTGATCAAGTAACTGAATCTCCAAGTACCGGATCATAAAAGGCGGATCAAACGGTACAATCACACAACTCGGGGATCAACATATAAGATGCTGCTGTGCTGAACTGCAACATATAAGGGTGGACGGCAACACTGGCAGAAACTGAGAGAACTGTCAACAGTGAACCGAGAAATGCTGATGCAACCCGAGGTCTTCACCGATCACAACGGCACAATTCTACACACTAGGAATAAATGAGCTGAAGTCGACCATGTGAGAAATCGTTGGATTACCGGGCAATGATGTTTCCCGTTAACCAACGCGAGACAACCCACCGATAATGATAATGAGTGTCAAAGTGCCCCAGTACAATCTGACAAGTGTGAATGAATGAGTTGAAGTCGAACACTTGAAAGAATCTACCAATCAGGAGGCAATGATGAATCCTCACTGTCGATAGCGAAGAGTCTGCCACTGATGACTGCAAACCCTAAGGTACTGACAAAAAGACTCTAGACCTTGTTCCCCGAGCAATGAGTCGGAGTCGATGGGAAAAGATCTGCTGGAAGGAAGGCATTAAGGCATCCCACATCAGTCCAGCGCGAGTGTAACCCGCAGGCCAAGATTTGGAAGGAATCGGACGAAGGAGAGTGATGGAACCAAAACCGAAGTACGTTTCCGACGTGCACAAGATGAAGCTAGCACACGGAAGAAACCCTCTGAACCAACCAATAATGAAAGCTGACGCAGAGGCGAGAAATCCACCGATAGGGTCAAATGGAAATCCAAGTACTGCACGAATCCCAAGTGTGATAATGTGTGCTGACGTCGAACACAGGGGAAACCACTCAGTCAAAGACCCATGATGATGATCAAATGCTGAGCACGAGGTCACCTATCAATGATGAAAATAGGCCCAAGGTGCGGCTCTAGGTTCGCTCTCAGAGCAGTGTGTCGTAGTCGATAAGAGACAAACCCGCCGGCAAGAAGTCAATGGAGACCTTCTCAAACCAGCACGAGCAGAAGATCAAAACATCTGATGTGATAGAAAATGATACTGACAAGACCGGGAAGGCCGACTGAATAATAAGTCAAGAGACACCGCAGAATGGCCGACTCAGGCTAGACTCCCCTTTGAACAAAAGCACGACTCTGTGATGACCATGGCAGTAAAAAGTGACACTGTATAAGTCTGTCTTGCAGGAGGCAAAACAAACTCTCCATATGATTGGAAGAGATAACCAACCGGGGGAGAACTGACGAGTGAAACATGGTAAAGGCTGAACCTAGGTCAAACTAGAACCATCCCAAATGAAGGAAATATATATAAGTATATGTGCTTTGTTCAAGGGCGACAAACTGACTCTGTACTGCCATCGAAATAACGAAGATACATCCCGTTCCCGCTCTTTTTTTTATATTTAATTTTTTTTTGTCTTTTTCATAATAAGCCTGAAAAAGAATAAAAGAATGCTATGGTACAATGGATAGAACGAGTATCAAGAAAGCAGATGCACTAGTTTCGGGGTTTGGAACAATCCTATGCTCAATGCAAGGTGGCGAAAACTGGTCAGTGATACTCAGAGGAACGTTCCATCCATGGGTACAAAGGTGTCAAGTCGTGATAGCTAAGTGCATGCAATGGTTAACTTGTACGGAAAGTCAAGGTCAAAAGTTGGCTTAAACATCGAGTCCAAATGAAGCCGGCTAAAGGCCAGGATAAACAAGTAGCCAATATGCAATGCAGTAATACAACTTAACGACACCGGGGAGCCTCTAGGGTATAAGCCAGAAAAATGATAAGTGATGAAGGAGAAGAATGAAGCTTCAACACGAAAGACATGGCGGGACTAAAGAGAACTCCCGAGCCTACATAAAAAGCAGCATGGGCAACAAGTGATAGCGAGGAACTAACTAGGAAGCCCATGTAAAGGAAGGCTCTACCATCAAGTCATGATTTAAAAATCGGCGAGTGAAATGGGTATAATACTCATGACCTGATGGAATCGACCCTAAGGCAAGTGATCAGTATGGAGGCTAGAATGCAAGATGCAACAGAAAGTGATTCCCTAACCTATATGCCAGTGAAGATCATATACCTGCCATGAAGAGTCTGAACACATGGGCCAGAAACCGGGAAAAATCTCGAAAATGTCAAAATGTACCTGAAATATACCAAACTGGGCACTTCCAAGCAATCGAGTTATACAGCATAAGACGGATCGAAAAAATAAGCACAAGGAAATTTTTGCGAAAAATTTCAATACAACTGACCTCTATCCGGAAAGTGAAAGCATTTAGGGTATGGTACGATTCTGATGACATCCTTCTCCGAGAAGATTCCTGAGCTTCGACCCCCAAAAAATGCAATTTTTTAACTTATATGATTTTTTGGATTTTTTCAATATATGTGAAAAATACAAAAACAAGCTATATAAAAAGAGCAAAATGCTAGGCCGAAGCCTAGGCATAATACTTTCTCAAAGAGAGCCCATTTCTGGGTTTCGCCAACGGGGGAGGCAACCAAAGGATTGCCTCAACCTTAAAAGGATCTACCCCTATCCCCTCCGAAGGCACAAAGAATCCCAAAGACCGAGTGGATGTAATCGGACGAAGCTTTTGCCTAACCGACTTAGCGTTTTCATACGTCTTGATCTCATGCTGGACAATAGATGGGTCTATGTCAGGCATTTCCTCATAAGACCAAGCAAAAACATCCCTATACTCTTTGAAGAGCTCGGTATAGATTTGAACCTCTTCATGGGAGCATTCAGCTCCAATGAAAACGTTCTCGATAATGTTGGGATTCCTGGAGATGTTCACCGGGATAGTAGGAGAGATCACAGCCATGTTCCCTTCAGCATAAACCTGTGCTGGTGCTAAGGGGCTCAAGACAGGGTGAACAGGTCCAGGAGACTGAGGACTTGGAAAACTAGCTTCGACTTCGCTCAAGTCAGGTAGGAAGTAAGACCGATGATGCAAGTCATCCCACGGTCTCTCTATACCTGTCATTGCTTCCAGGATGGCCTCTTCGGATGGAAGAGTGGTATCTAGACAATCCTGGGCAGAAGAAGAAGTAAGCGTCCAAGCCGGAGCCACATCACCATCCAACTCTTCCGGCGAAAGAGGAGCTGGATCAGACTCAGCAGTGTCAACAACAGACTGATATGCAATCTCAGCTGCAGAAATCGGGAATGCCATTCCACCCACTTGCCCTTCCTCCAAAGTGGCGGTTGGGGAAGGTAAGGTCCAAGGGTCCGAAAAATAATGAGTTCGAAAGAACTCTCTTCGAAGGGGAGCCTTGGAGGATGAAATAACATTGATAGACACCTTAGGAGGAGGAAGATCAAAAGATCCCATCAGGGAAGAATACATTCCAACTCCCAGATTCTCGATAGGTGCCTTAGTATTGTCCAACTTAGGGACAGATGAGTTAGGAGGCGCATCCAGGTCTACAGGACGACAGTCCAGTTGATCCACCGTAACTATCCTCCCTTCGTGGGGGAAACATACTATCCGAAATAGTGAAGATGCAATGGCATCCATATCATATATCCAGTTTCTTCCCAACAGAAGGTTGTAGTCTAAGGCTGCATCTGCTACCTCAACCTCTATGTTAACGGTTTTGCCCCCAACACAGATGGGCAAAGCCGGGACAATACCATGGGGCCTATGAGAATGGCCATCGAATGCAGTAAGAATAGTGCTAGATGGAACAGCTTTGGGAGATCCTAGTGTCTTCTAGCATGCGAGAGACATCACGCAAGTAGAAGCACCCTCATCAACGACCGTGCGAAAGATATTAGTCTTCTGGTACGATGATTTAATATGGAAGGCCATATGATGAGGAAGTCTCTTCTTAAAATTCTTCATATCAAAGGTAATCAGAAGAGAATTTTTCAGATCTATAGCTCCAATGGCGGTGAGCAAAGCACTGCGCTGAGCCGGACAAGACTGGAGTACCTCTAAAGCTGACATAGCACAAGGACTCTGCGCCAGATCTTCTACAATCGAGTAGTTCTGGGCAGCCCTCATGTTCGGATTGATCGTTGACCGCTTAGAGGATGCCTTCGGTATCCGAGGCATAGACTCGGCAGTTGGCTTCGTGATATGAAGCGGCTCAGTAGCATCAGGAACTTCCTTAGCTTTCGAAGATTCCTCTCCGCCATAATCACGGGATCTCGTAGCGACATCCACGTGAGCACTCATCATAAAGATATTCGATGGAATTTCCCCTTCCTGAGGACCTCCAGAGGAAGCCCCAGGATTTTGATTCGCACCAGCAATTAATTGCTGCCCTTGGGGAAAAGGGTTTGTTAGCACAGCCTGGGAACTAGAAGAACCCTGCTGAGATAACAGGCGCTGAGCATCCTGAATTTTCGGGCAAAGATGCGTGAGATGGTCTCCGGCACAAAGCTTGCACGGAAACTTAACTTTCTTTTTCTCCTTTTGCCCTTCACCAACACGCTCGTTGGTCTTATTTGCATTGCCCTTCCCATTCTTGCCCTTCTTCTTGTTATTACGTCCCTTCTTCTTCCCATCGGACTGTTGATTTCCTTTAGGTTCAGAAGATTGGACAGCATTAATAGACAAAGACTGGGAAGGAGAAGAATCAGCAGGCACAGCCTGACCAGAAGAAGCAGATTGTAAAGACAACTGCTGCAATTGAGAAAGCAGGCTGGCTGCACTACTACTGACCGATCCGACAAGTCCGTCACCATGCGGACCAGGTTTAGGTTTCGATAGATCCAATTTGGAGCGAGGAGCATTAGGCAAATACTTGTAAAGCATGCCAGACTGAGAATAGATCAACTCTAACTGCTGGGCCCTAAAGATGGCCTGCTCCTCGGAATATACCCCTGACATGGATACATCCTTTGAAATGTCTGACTGAAGCGATTTCAAAAACCACTCGAGAAGGAACTCACCTGGAATATGGGCTTTGATAAGCCTCTTCCTTCTCCTCCATTCTTGAATATGATCAGAAATGTGAGTTGCCTCATCCTGCTTAAAATTAGCCAGGAGTTCGGTCCCAGCCTCATATCTGACAGGCAACTGGAAATGGTTAAGAAAAGTGACAGCCAGTTCTCCAAATGTGGCGAAACTGCCCCCGGTAAGCTCTATATACCACTTCGCGGCGTTTCCAGTTAAGGTGCGCTGAAATAATCTCAATCTAATCGAATCGTCGATCAGAGAGTTGGATGAACACCATAAGTGGAATGTGGTGACATGGTCTGCCAGATCTTCACCATTCTTACCTTCAAACTTAGGAATGTCTGAAGGAAGTTTGGTTGGAACCGGAGGCCAACCCGGACTATATCGAATCGGGTCATTAGTTAACTTCGCCACGTCTGGCAAGTTTAACGTTGCCAGAAATGGTAATCGCGGCGGAGCCTGAGAATTCCATCCTTGATGGGATGGATTTCCCACATTCTGAAAAGAATAGCTTGGATTTGATGAGGCACCAGGCTGCCAGAAAGGACCCGTAGAAAACGGAGAAGAACCTCCTCCCCACGTCGAGTTACCAAGACCCAGACTAGTTCCCCCCGCTGAAGTATTGACTGAAGATGTAAGCCCCTGGTAGGGGTTCCATGCATTAGATAGAGGAGAAAAAGACTGAAAAGCACTCGATGCAGGGAAAGAAGCATTCCCTTGATGACTCGCGAAGAACTGATTCCCTGCCCCCGACGTTGCAAATATAGGATTCCATCCTGTAAAAGAAGCCGAACTTTGCCCCCCAGACCAAGGGTTGAAACTCTGGGTCTGGGATGTGAAAGGAAACGACCCTAAAGAAGGATTGGGACTAGGAATATGCCCAGTCCCAAAGGGGAAACCCTGAAAAGAAGCTGATCCACTAGCCATGTTGGACATGGGCGTAGATCCAGCTGCACCGGCGGTAAAGGAAAAAGAGGGATTTCCAGCAATGGACATCCCTGAAACAAAGGGACCAGATTGAGAAGCATATGCTTGGGTGAACCCGGAGCCAAACATAGCAGTGCTAGAAGCACTCGAAGATAGAGCAAGAGTGCCCCCTGCCTCGACAGAAGCAGGGGTCTGAATGCCCGCAGCACTCACGGTAGAAGCCGCGTTCCCAGTCGTGGCCATCGAAAGATAGGAAAGATATGGAAAATCCGGCGGTCTCTCAGACTCCGGTCCGACGTACTCTATAACAAACGGATGTTCAAGAGGAAGAGGAGATGGACCTGTAGCTGCAGGCTCAGGTATATCTTCTATCTGAAAATCCTCCTCCTGAGGAAACAATACCCTCGAGGTGAGCGGAACGCTCCTCTCGGCACCGATACCAGACTCAGCAACGAAACCTTCAGACCTTAGTGGAGGATCTCTCTCCACAGCATCAGACTCTACAGGGTGAAAACCACCTGCTAAATCGCTCTTATGCCTTCTTGAAGAAGGCTCTGCACTCTCGGGAGATAACCCCCGGACTCTCCTCGAACGTCGAGGCGCTTGATCAGCCACTTTTACAAATTTATTATATTAGACTCAAGAAAAGTGAAAAGCTAGGCAAGCTAGGAGCAAAGAGCACTTACTAAAATCAAAACCCTGAGAAACAGCAAGCAAACAGCCTCCAAGTATTTCCGCTCCGGGTGATGAGGACCGGACACCAAAATACAGGAAAGCGAAGTATAGGACCTTCCGAAAGCAGTCTGGGATGATTAGGGCCCAGAACAACTAGCGAAGGTATCAGAAGCGGTTACGCCGACCTCCTAACAACAGCCTTTGCCGGCTCAAGCACCCAAGCTTCGCAAGGGCACCCCCCAGAAGTACTGCTGGAAGTGATGCGACGTCTGCCTCAGGTACCACGGGTATTCCCCCCGCAGTCACCTGTGTGGAACCTAGGAACAACAACTATGGACACCAATCCGTATCAGAAGCTGGGCGGAACGGTCTTGAGGTTAGATTCAGCTAATCGGAGGGGGGGTATCCCTCTTCTTAGCCTTCACTTCCCCTCGCGCTTGACTCTCGGATGAGAGCTTTCCCAGTCCACTTCACGGAGTTGGATTTCGCTCAATTAGTAAACTTCTATGTCTGTTTGAGCGGCCTTGGAGAGTTAACTCTCCTCTCTCCTATTCCAAGGCCCTACAACCTAGCTAGTTGGTGATTGACACTAAATAAAACTTGCTAGTTGATTTTAGATTGAATCGCTTATTTTAAGGGCTGTTGTATTAAGTCACAAGGATATGGAGTTGAAACCAATGATGTTCTGACGCAAAAGAAATTAATAAAAACCTGACTACATGCACATGCAGTTCTTAGTCTTTCGATGAAGAGCAATTTCTATGTAAGTTCTACGAGGCTAAAAAATGTATTTTTCTTTTCGAATTACAAACTCACACGCACAAAAATTTAAGAAGCTAACTAAATGATTCAATGCACCTAATGCGAATGACCACTAGCATGTAAATTCTAAGATGCAGAAAGTCCCTTGAAACAAGGTGAAATTTCCCAAAAGGCTCCTTCAGTTTCAACTAATCTTTTGATATCCAGAAAGCTAATTCTTGCAAACAAGAACTCTTAATATAAGACACCAAAATACTCAATAAGAAGAAGAAGAAATCAAAAGACAACCTCCCTTCACAATCAAGCGGGAAACTAGAAGCAAGAAACTTCACTAAAGTCCCAAAAGATGAAGCCAAACGAAAATGAAAAAGGCAACAAAAAAAACAAAAACAAGAAACAATGTTTTTTGAGTTTTTGATATGCAAAAAACAAAAAGCAAAACAAATGTTTTTGGGCTTTTCAGTTTTATAAAACAAGAGCTTCAAGAAAACCAAGAACAACTATCCCAATCCAAGCCAAAACGAGACCGAATTTGAAGCATAAACTCCAACTATGCCCCCAAACCTCATAAAACTAATGATAGCAAGATCTATAAGGGCAACGGAAGACTAAAAACTCAATCAAACAGCCAAGAGAAATAGTGCAAATTCGTTGCAATACAAAACTCCAAAGAAACAAGAAAAGATCTTCGAAAAATGCAACAAAACCCTACCTTATGAAACTCAAGAAAACCAATCGAAAACAAAGCAAAGAACGCAATGCAAAGCACAACACAAAGACAGGAGCGAGTTAATGAGTAAAATCTCTCTGTTCTGGTAAAGCAGAACAGCCAAGAATGCTCAGAAAGCGATCTTGGAACTCAATCCAGGAGTGCTAGCACCAACAAGAACACTTCGCCAAAAAGATCAGTTTTCGGGCAAACGAAAGAGAACCAAGACTTAAAACCACTTCTGTCACACTCCAGTAAGTACAAAGACACTGCAGACACAGGCCTCCACAGCCAGAAAAGACCAAAAACACCAGAATCTTGAAATTTCAAATTCAGCCTAGGTATACGCGACCTTGCAGTTATGCAACAGGCGTGTATACGCGTCTGTGTTGAGGGAAACCCGCGTATACGCGGTTCCTTCTACACAAACTCGCGGGTATACGCGACTGTGTGCAAGAAATGCTGCGTATACAAAGAAAGATAATAAAAAATAAAAAATACAAGTCTGGGAAAGGTATAAAAGCTTCAGACTGACTGCAAGAAAGCAAACTGGACTGTAAAAGACAGAAGAAACTGTTGGCAACCTACCAAACAGCTGAAACAACCCAACAGGAGAATCACAAAAATGTGATCCCCAGCGGAGTCGCCAGTTCTGTTTCGGGGATTTAACCCCCTAGAGGTTGGTTGGGATTCAACCTCCACAGAGCAGGGGCGTACTATTTAACAGAGACTCACACGATCATGCACAGTCATGAAAACGAAATAGAGCAGAACGAGAGGTTTACCCGTTGGTCCTACGTTTGAAGTAGATCCACGTGGAGTTCAAACTCCCTGCAGCCGTCCTTCCTCTTTCACCTGAAATACAAGAAGAAACCAGCACAAAGGACAAGTTGTACAGTATATTTCTACTCTATATGTTAGTGAGATTCATATAAAACATTAAATAAATCATCATGAATGCTTGTATAACAAATATTCTTCATACATTAAAGCATACACTAACACGTTTACTTCGAGAACAGCATGATACTTCTGTATTATAAAAATAGTACGTACAAAAGTAAGTGGAGAGATCACCTGATCCTTCCAAGGCCTTCGCAGACCGTCGTCCGGATCCGTCCAGCCCTTGCCTCACTAAGACTCCTTCCAAATGAGTGCATACGAGATAACATATAAAGGGATGTATATCTCAAGGAAACAAGGGTTTCCTGAAATGAACTGGGAAAGTGCAGGAGGCACGGGGAATCAGACTTGGATAGGGAACCAACAGAGTATAATATCAATACTTTCTCTCTCTCTCTTAAGCCATACACATGAGGTCTTTTTATAGTCCCTCCAAGTAGTTTCAGCAGTTGGAAACAGTTGGCCACGGGCTGGGGTGGTTGAACTACCTGAGTAACCATCAACCCGGCGCGAAATTAGGGATTTTTTATATATTTTTTAATCATTTTAATGGCATACGCAGAAAAGTCTAGGTGTACTCGCGTATACACGCGGAAAAACACGGGCATAGTCGCGTATGAAGGATTTTCCACTGTTTTTAAGTGAATTTGTCCAAGTCTGTAGGAATGGGTGCCCATAAAGCCATGTAGCAATCATGAATCATGTCAAGGTGAGAAATGATGCTATAACAACATCTCAAATATAGGATGTAATCATTAATTCCAACACTGTGTACAGAAATTTGGTTATGCTCCTACATTAATGGAGTTTTCTTTCTTCTCGTGTTGTTGTGAGCATATGTTCTCAAGCATACCTTATGAGATTAATTCTAGTGATGTATACCTCTTAGTCGGTTAATCACAATACATACAAGTGTTCATGCAATTATTGGCCACTAAAGGTCCAAATACACTCATACCACGACTAGTATTTACTGTTTACGAAACTGCTTGTGGATACAATGGCTATGAAATCTAGTTCTATGATTTGATTTTATAGAATAACAAGGAATTTGACTTGGATCAAGTACAGACATTAGTCGACAAAAAAACTGTGGAAATGGTTATAATTAATACCAAGCTATCTTTGGGTTGTTTTATTTTCCTATCAACATTTACTATAAGTATGCTACAATATTCTAAAAAAAAACTAAGAAATATTTATTTCTTTTGTCATAGGTTTATATGGATCTAGATTGAATTTTCCTAGATGAAACAATAATAGAAACTATAATGAATTTGAAGAGGTTGAAACTCATTTCCTAACTTACTGCTTCCCACAACCCTTTACCTTGTTAGAAAGTGAGGGAAGAAAGATAAACGTGAAGGAAAAATCCATTAACCTTTTTACAATCTCACAAAAATAAAATATACATGCATACTCCTTTTAAATCAAATTTTCTGTAAAATTACATGTTGAATGAGAAATTATTTTAAAAAGTGTCATTTTAGCGTCAATTTAGTATTGAAGTGAAAATTTTTATTACATCGAGTGAAGTGAGGAACCTTAGGCTTTCCGAGTTAGTAGCGTCTGAGGGAAATAAACAGGTGTTATGTCTAAGAGATTGATTAAGTTTGCTCCAGAGTAGTCTGGATACATTGGCTAAGACTTTATGTCTGCAATTAGGTTCTAAAGTTAATAATGTCAGTCACATGTCTGTATGTTACCATATTTTGGCCCAATTTATTAAGTTATACAAATGTAAATTTTTAGTAACAATACATCTAATGTGAATGAAATAAAAGTATTTCACTAAGAGAAGCAAGTTCCATCTCTAGCCCAGTCTTGAAAATATTATAACATTTTTCACGTGTACGTAACACTGATGTTAGTGTATGGTGGTCCAATATGATATGTTTTACAAGAGTAAAATTATAGTAGTAACAATAAATCTAATGTGAGCGAAATTCAACATTCTAGTATTGAAATTAGGCTATTTTTTTCCCAATCTAAAATTTTATGCTGTTGATGGTTAGTAAGATATATGGTGAATTTTTATTGTGTTAAGAAAGTTTTTGTTCTATAGATGGCTTAGCAACACATCATTATATTAATCATATATCAACAAGAATTACCTGGTAATCTTGATGTTTTTCCCTCCCAATATTTTTCATGAACATTTATGTTAAATACTATTATCGGTGAAGTTCCAATTCAAGTTTGAATGAAATTCATTTTCATGTGTGACTGATTTATGGATACTGCATCAAGAAATGTTAATTTTATTGAGAAGGTAATAGATGTTAGGAATATTTCTATATTTTCAATATTTTTATGGAATAATGATGATGCTTAAAGTTAACATTTGTAACTTGGTCAATGATAAAGACAATGTGAAATTTTGATTCTAGTCTATTTTTGTTGGTTCGAGTGATTATAATTCCAGATTTCACACATACTTGGAATTATGCATGGGTTGCTAAGGATGAAAAATTATGTTTCATACTTATCTTTCATTTACCTGATTACTATAAGGTTGTACTCTTCATTTTATTTCTCAACTACAGTGCAACTTGATTGATGTCCATTTCTCACCCATCCATTCTATTTCAAAAAAAGAATTAACAAATTGTTCTCCTTGATCATTTATTTTAATTGTGGTCATATATATTCTTGCAAGTACATAATATTTCCTATTGTATTTATTGTTTACTATCTAGTGACATTTGTGTTTAATGGAATACTATTCCCTTGGTTTCACCCCTCAGGACATGATTGTAGTCTGAATATTTTCTTCATTGTCATAACATTGATTCTTGCATTTGTGTTTCCAGTCATTGCATTGCATCTACAAGTACTTTATTATTTTATTTCAATTATGTCCATATCTAAGTTGTTTATATGGAAGGATTTTAGGGAAATTTTCATTTCGATATATGATAGAAAGAGTTATAAACGTAAAGTATTTTTTTCATAAAATATTGAGGAAGAATATATTTTTTTAAGATATAGGTCGTTTAATTTTCTATTCTTCTTTGTTAGTTCTGAAACATGATTTATTATATAGATTTATTTTAGATATGGAGAAAGTCTAATTATAATAATTTTTCCTTTTAAAATCCAACACCTGTTTAATAACACCGCAAACGTCTTCAAGTTTCTATTCAGATTTTTTTCTAATTGAATGTGAATCTTCCACAAGCTAGATTGATATAATTATTCATGGTCCCACTTCAACAGGGTGGAATGGTCCATGAAAATGAATTCATAAAAACTTTCTTGTAGTTCCCATGAGGGGTAATGCTTTCGCAGATGTCCTTGGGGTGATTGCAACCAAGGTGGGAAGCTTGAAAAGTCAAACCAAAAACCCATGGATGGATTAGGACATTAAATAAAATCACAAATATTAAAAATTAAAATCTTAGCCATGTATATGTCATCTTGATTACTTTATTTAGTTTGAAGCATTTAGAAGTTGTATAAAAATAAAATGTGTAAAAAATGATTAGAAGCAATCGATTACTCTAGAAATAATATTTCAATACAAATCACAATTGGTATGCCTCTTTGTTGAGGAGGTAAATCCCCTCTGCAGACAGAGGCAATCCCTACTAGCCCAGCAGGGGTCTAGAAACAATCATTAAATGCTACAGCGCAAGTTCCTAATTGCGAATAAATAAGCCAATGATGGAGGCCTACCTGAAGTCCAGTGCTATGATTCGTAGAAGAGACAGCGTTCCCGTTCCTCAGCCTCGGCAGATCACGATCCCCATGATCTCCGTGGATGGACACCTGCACATGCAAGAAACAACACGAATACAAGCATAAAATATAGAATACGCAACTATATATCAGTCAGAAACGATATAACTCATCATTATCATAAGTGAAAAATAGAGTGGAACCATAACCAGTAGTGATTCATTAATAAGCAATTGAAAGAGAGTACAACCAATTTTCTGACACTGCGGTCTCCTTCGGAAGGGTCTCCAGTCGTTCACGCCTCACAAAGCTGGCCAGGGAAGGGACAAGCCTCTCTAGAGTCTCTCGACGATAGTCTCCTTACTTGAGTCCTCCTTAAGGGAAGAATGAGGGCTCTTACAGCATGAAGGCTCTTGGGAATTTGGAGATTCAAAGCTTAGGCACTTTAAGAATAGCTTGCAATGGCAATGGGAAAGCTTTTATAGAAGGAGGAAGGGGAGTTGGGATCCCTATAATTGTGGGATTGGCCCTATCATCAAGGAAGCTTCCATGAGAGGTGGCAAACCACTTCCCTTCCATGGAACTCCCGGAGAAAAACCTCCCAACTCAAGATAGATAGCAGTTTCTGAGTTTGTTGAAACAAAACTTCCGCCTTTCTTATTTAAAAAAAACTCCTTAAATTGGCTGGCGTGACTGTGACTTTGGGACAGAGCGCCAGTTGGCGCGGCCTCTTTGTAGGATTTTCCTCATTGACGCAAGTTATGAACTGGCTACCTGCGCCGATGCAAAAATGGATGTTTTTATGGTTTTTTGCAAGGAGATGTCTTTAGGGCAATTGAAGCTCATGTTTAGAGGAGTGTAATGATAATGGTTTCAAGGCATGACATTGCTCACAGGTCACATAATGGGCCCTCCAATGTGCGAGACGGGGAATGGTAGGGATGGTGACAAATTACTATGTAAGAGATGCCCCCTAAATCATGAGGCCCGAGAGAGAGAGAGGGGTGAAATGCTTTACGACAACGTGTCCAACTGAAGCTCCGCCGTCAGAAAACATGCGTGAAGAAATACAGCTGATATCTCAAGTACATGATGTATATGTGGTATGGACGCAGCCATCCAAAATAGAGTATACAATAATCCAGATCCAAGGTATGGTTGCATCCATCCAGTGAGGATCCATAAATAGACTCAGGTATGGTCGTAGCCATCCAGTGAATAAGTCATGTAAATAATAATCCACAAAATCGCAGCCTGGATTACAACAGACACAATCCAGGGTCTTGCGCTCCATCTTGACCTAAACAGAGTACAAGTTCAAGCATGTGAATATGTGAGTTGAAGTCGAACATGCAAGAACATCATCTGATTACCAGCCAATGATGAGAGCTGTTAACAGACGCGAGGGGAACCACCGATAATGACGATGGCCCTCAAGGTACTACAGGTACAATCTACAGCATGTGAATCAATGAGCTGGCGTCGAACACCTGTAGAATCACTCGATCAGAGGCCAATGATGGAAACCTCACGTCGAATGCGACGAACCTGCCATTCAGGCATGCAGGCTCCAAGGTACCATAAAGGAGTCTCTAGATCAGCCTCCTAGATAATGAGCTGAAGTTGAGAGGAAGTGACCTTGATTGAAGGTGGGCCATAAAATTTCCCACATCATCGACACGAGACAAAGGAACATGATGTTTTGTTGTGAATCGAAATCATACGAGAATCAGAGGAAGGTTGATATTTTGCAGAGGTCAACTTCTCTTGAACATATTGGCGGCACGATAGTGGATTTGGCAGTATTTGACATCAAAATATCAAAGGTCATTACGACGAGGCAATGAACAGATGAGAGGTCAAAAGGGATCACCCAAACCCACGGAGGCAAGTGAAAAATGAGATGAGATTTCCCCAACCCGACACGAATGCAGATAAGTGCCATGTTCAAGAGTGACATACTGCCGACACGACAATGATGTTGGTTCCATTTTTCCCCACCATTTCGGTGAGTACCTCCTTATTTTTACACAAGCTTGAAGAGGATACCATATTCTTGTCATATAAATCCATCCTTCAGACGAATCCAACCTAGTACATTTAACGAACCCTAGGAAGGAGAAACTCGAATATCGTCATTTCGACTAAATCCAATGTCATCAGGGTTTAACGAGTCTGAAAAAGGAAGAACTCAACATCTTTTCATGTTTAGAGAGTTTGAAAAGACATCAGAAAAGTAAACTCCAAAGGTCCCTTTTCGTAAATAGTTCCTTAGATTCGAAAAGGTAGAAAACTATGTCTGAGAAAACCTCCTAGTCATGATAGGCTAGGGTATTCCTTTTTCGTAAGTAATCTATCCCAGCCCGAAAAAGAAGTAAACGTATACTGGGTAGATGTTGATTCGTGTCCACTTTAACGAGATCAAAACGACAAGGGCCTCGGTAATCTTTTCATGTTTAGAGAGTCAGAAAAGAGCTGAAAGGTGACTCCTCCTGGAGGAACGAGTGGTATAAAGGGTAGCAACTGGTTCCGATAATGGTGGAACTACTCAGAAAAAATAAAAGTCAAGAGGTTGGCTAACAAGACCACTCATCGCAGCGGTTCCTCAGGAACAGGTAAAACAACCAAGTGAAGGCATATGATCGGCCAAGCAGATAGTGACGATGGAGTGAGAAAACCAAGGTTCATCTGGCAAAAATAGGCTGATAAAATGGCGACCACAAGAGGTAAAATGGGAATGGTTTCATTTTTACACAAGCTTGAAATCAAGAAACTCTACTTGAAGTTGGTTTCATTTTTACACAAGCTTGAAACAAAGATAAACTATGCTCGAAACCGGTTTCATTTTTATACAAGCTTGAAACAGAAACAAACTATGCTTGAAAAAGGTAAGCATGCCCCCCAGCATGGTGACTCAATTCGAGGTGCATGCCCCCCAAGCTTCAGTACATATGAAAGGTAGATGGAGTGAAGTTTCAATTTATGGGATCAAGAGAAAGAATTGACTGGGATTTTACGAGAACTTATCAAAGACTCGAATTGAACAGGAATGTCTTTCATTATTTTAACGAGGTTGACACATTAAAAGAACTATCCTCAAGACACCTTGTTTCATTGTTTAAGGAGCTTGGCACAAGACAAGGAACTCTGCTCCAAAAACCTGGTTTCATTTTTTAAGGAGCTTGACACAGGAAAAGAAACTCTGCTCCGACAACCCTGTTTCATTTTTTAAGGAGCTTGACACAAGACAAAGAACTCTGCTCCGACAACCTTGTTTCATTTTTTAAGGAGCTTGACACAAGACAAGGAACTGTGCTCTGCCAACCTTGTTTCATTTTTTAAGGAGCTTGACACAAGACAAGGAACTGTGCTCTGACAACCTTGTTTCATTTTTTAAGGAGCTTGACACAAGGCAAGGAACTATGCTCCGAGAACCTGGTTTCATTTTTTAAAGAGCTTGACACAGGGAGGAAACCGTGCTCTATCCAGCTTGTTTCATTTTTTAAGGAGCTTGACACAAGAAAACGAACTATGCTTCGACAACCTCATCATAATGAACAAGAAGTCATCACTTCCAAGAGTTCCACTCCCAATGGAAGGAAAAAATCCTTGAAGTCAGGACCCAATGCCCCCAGCACTTGATGCACGATGGCATCATCACTGAGCACAGGCATGGGGTAGGTAGCCACATATTTGACCTACGGTGAGGCAGATACAAAGGGTGGATAAAAACCAGGAAGGGATGATGGCAGACCAGCTGCCACATCAGGACCAAAGAATGAAAGCTGATCAATGGTCACGATCTGTCCTTCATGTGGAAAACGCATCACGCGAAAGAGGGAGGAGGCAAGCGCTCCCATGGCATAGGTGTAATCGCGCCCCAAAAGAATATTGAAATCCAAGGGGCCTGGAACAACCATCATGTTCATATGAATGGTTTTACCTCCCAAAGTAACAGGTAACCTTGGAAGGATCCCTAATGGTTGACTCGTTCTTCTGTTAAATGCCAACAGATTCTGCGTAACGGGCGCAAGCGGTGGCGAGCCAAAAGCTTGCCAAGTAGTTGAGCATAGAACACTAATAGACACACCTTTGTCTATAATGGTGATGGGTACGACCAGACCAAAAGGCTATACTGTGATCTCGAAAGGCACATAAGACGGAAGGCGGTATCCTGCGAATCGATTCCAATCAAAGGAAGCGACCAAACTACTCGGAGGGGCTACCATCGAATCGATATGGTCTTCCCCTGGTGTTACGGAAGAAGAAGAAGCATCCTCCATGACCTCCATCTCGAAGGTGGGAGGGGAATCCTTTGGGACCCCCATTACGGGAAGTGGAGGAGCAACTTCTTGAGGTATAGGGATAGAAGAATCTTTCTCCAAATCTGAGGAATCTGAAGAAACAAGAAGAACTTGAGGGGTGTGAGATCCACTCTCAACAGAAAGGACCTAGTGCACCGTAGAAGGGGCTAACTCAACCAATCCCATGACCAATGGTTGGTTGGGAATGGATTCCTGAATTTGAATTTCTGAGGGAGCCGGATCGACCAAGGATAACTCTTGACCAATCGTAGGATCAATTGGTGGAGGACTCAAAGAAATTCGTTTATAACCAGCCAGGAGGCATGGTGTAGAAACAGCTGAGTTGTCCAAGACTCTCTTGGTTTCATCCATGTACGGACAAGGTGAATGGCATGGTGCCGTTCACACAACTTACTGGGATTGGTAATCTTACCTTGCTTTTTAGGAGCCTTACCAGCAGCAGCTGAAGACGTGCCCCCAACCTGACTCCCGGAAGCCAAAGGCAACGACGGGCGATTGTTGGACCATACTTCGAGAACCTTGGGAATGCCAGGGCAATCTCGAAGAAGATGGTCTCCCATGCACAGCATGCAGGGGAACTTGGCTTTCCGTGGAGGGTTGGAAGGTTTATCAAGAGGAGACTTCTTATGCGCAATAGCCGCAGAGCTAGCCTCTCCTTTATCAGACTTCTTCTTCTTTGTCTTCTTCTTCTTCTTCTTAGCCACCTAGTTACTTGAATCCAAACTTTCACCAGGCGAAGTAGAAGAGGAGGATGCAGAAACAGTCGAAGAAGGTGAGAGGTCCACCTTAGAATCAACATGATGTTGTTCAGGCAGAGGAGATGGTTGAACAGTAGCCGGGACATTCAGGACCACAGAGGTTGAAAAAAACCAAACAGGAAACCCAACAGTTAACCCAGGAAGGGACAACGTTGCCATATAAGGAGCACCAACATTCCCAAAAGGAGGAAAAAGACCAGGATTCCCATCAGAGGGGATTCCTTGGTTGGTGAACTCTGGAAAATCTGCCATTATAAACGATCTTCAGAACAACACCCTAAGGAAACTAACTTTAACTAGGAATATTTCGTGAGCAGTTAATTTTTAAAACATTGAAACAAAACTCTACCATTTCATCTTTCAAGAGTCGATAAATAGGCAAAAGGTGACTCTATCACTTTCAGATTGGAGACAAGCGGGAAAGGACAAGCGCTTGATGACCTTTTCAAATTTAAAGAGTCAGAAAAGATCGAAATGACTACTCAGGAATACTAGGGAGAGGGTGTACCAAATAACCGTGAACCGCAATATACACCTTGGTTTCAAAATTAAAGAGAAATCAACCAAGGACTTTCTGTACGTGCAGGAAATCTCCCCGAATGCTGTGTTCGGTGTATCACGGGTATAGGGCGGCAGACTCGACTTCCTAGGGATAAAGGATTGAAACCTAGAGGGGTCTCCCTTTATATACGTGACGGTACGGGGAGCACAAGTCCGTACTAGCGCTGTCTAAAGCCAAAGGGTGAGCGACAGCTACTAGGTTTAAAGACACCGGAACACGTCTCTAGCCTAGACCTCTAAATGTTTCATTAATGTTTCAATGCTTCCTTAGGTAAATTGAGTAAATTTTATGGTTGATCTTCAATTAAGTTTCAGTCTCAAGGCCCTACCATATGTCATCTAACAATCTCCTAAACGTAGCTATATGAGAAAATAAATCTTTCAATTTCGATGAATGCTATCTAGTTAAAGGAAGAGCTTCAAACAATGACGCGACAAACAACAACATTGAAAACGAAAATTTTTCCAAACTAGATGACTTTCACTATCCAAAAGTAATTTCAAACATTCAACGATGCAAATAATGCAATGTAATCTATGAAAAATCCTTTTTTTCTGAAAACTATGCAATTGTAATCTATGCACAATTTCCTTTTTCTTCTCAAATGATAAGAATGCACTCAATGCATTTTTCGATAAAATGAGAATCTACTTAATGCATGCTTTTAACAAAAGAGAATGCACTCAAAGCGATTTTTAGTTTTCAATCACTAAACAATGTGATCTAAGTCCAATGATGAATCTCAAAAACACTTTTCGATGCAATGTGATCTAATGCATTTAAACGAAAAGCAAACAATGAGACGAAAACTAAAAGAACACAAATATCCTTAAAGAAGGATGAAAGCAAAAGGGATGAAAACAAACACTAAGAATGCAATCGTTGTTTCAAAATACTTTGTGACAAAATCCCCCAAAAGTTGACAAGACATATGCGGTCAAACACAAAAAGGACTTCCAAAGCAAGAGATCAAAACAAGGCATTCATTCCCTTTTACATCAAACAATCATAGAAAGAAGACATTCCAAATAATGAGCAATGTAATCTATGCTCATACAGAGGAAAGACCTGAAGGGAAAGACAAACTGGTGAAGGATTAAGGGAAAAAATCTCAATTTTTATACACCCTTAAATTGGCACGACTTGTCCATTGATAACTAGCGCCAATTGGCACCAATTGGTGCGACTTGACCACTGAAAACTAGCGCCAATGGATAATTGGCACAGGTTGCTAACTGAAAACAAGCGCCAACGCCTGAGAATGAAAAAAACAAAGAATTTCTCCCAACCAAGACCAGACTCACCACTTCGAGAAGAATCTCCAAGTTCCCAAGACTCAAATGAACCATGTAATCTAGGCTCAAAGCGAGATAAACAAGACCAAACACACCGATCAAGCTCCGGAGGCTCAGAACTAAGCAAACCCTAGTACCTCAAAAGATTGGCGTGACTGTGAGGCTGTAACTAGCGCCAGAAAGCAATTGGCGCGGGTAAAACACAAGCAACCTGTGCCAATGGGCGCGACTGTCGAGCTAAAAAGTGCGCCAGTCAAGTTTACCAGTCAAAAATAAAAAAGCAAGCCAACAAGCAGACCAGTGATGATCAAGCAATACCAAGAAGCAGAAACACAAGAAGAACCTAGCCCAAAAGGCTGACCAAGCAAGGAAAACCACGAAAATATCAAAACGAGACAATCAAAACTAGACGGTCCCCAGCGGAGTTTCCAAATTTTTGAGGAGGTAAATCCCCTCTGCGGACAGAGGCGATCCCTACTAGCCCAGCAGGGGTCTAGCAACAATCATCAAATGCTACAGCGCAAGTTCCTAATTACGAATAAATAATCCAATGATGGAGGCCTACCTGGAGTCTAGTGCTATGATTCGTAGAAGAGACATCATTCCCGTTCCTCAGCCTCGGCAGATCACGATCCCCACGATCTCCGTGGATGGACACCTGCACATGCAAGAAACAACACGAATACAAGCATAAAATCCAGAATACGCAACTATCATTATCATAAGTGAAAAATAGAGTGGAACATAACCAGTAGTCATTCATTAATAAGCAATCGAAAGAGAGTACAACCAATTTTCTGACGTTGCGGTCTCCTTCAGAAGGGTCTCCAGTCGTTCACACCTCGCAAAGCTCACCAGGGAAGGGACAAGCCTCTCTAGAGTCTCTCGATGATAGTCTCCTTACTTGAGTCGGCCTTAAGGGAAGAATAAAGGCTCTTACAGCATGAAGGCTCTTGGGAATTTGGAGATTCAAATCTTAGGCACTTCAGGACTAGCTTGCAATGGCAATGGGCAAGCTTTTATAGAAGGAGGAGGGGGATTTGGGATCCCTATAATTGTGGGATTGGCCCTATCATAAAGGAAGCTTCCATGAGAGGTGGCAAACCACTTCCCTTCCATGGAACTCCCAGAGCCAAACCTCCCAACTCAAGATAGATAGCAGTTTCTGAGTTTGTTGAAACAAAACTTCCACCTTTATTATTTAAAAAACACTCCTTAAATTGGCTGGCACGACTGCGACTCTGGGACAGAGCACCAGTTGGCGCAGCCTCTCTGTAGGATTTTCCTCATTGGTGCGAGTTATGAACTGGCTACCTGTGCCAATGCAAAAAGGGATGTTCTTATGGTTTTTTGCAAGGAGATTTCTTTAGGGAAATTGAAGCTCATGTTTAGAGGAGTGCAATGATAATGGTTTCAAGGCATGACATTGCTCACAGGTCACATAATGGGCCCTCCAATGTGCGGGACGGGGAATGGTAGGGACGGTGACAAATTACTGTGTAACACTCTTATATCATATTCTGAACTAAAAGTCACTCTCATATAAGTGACAAGTATTCTATGAGTCCTATTACATTCTCATTTCACATAGACAACACACTAATACTTGTTGATACCACACTCAACTGAATGTCAATCTGTTTGGTTGTTGGATCTGTCTCTACAACATTTAGTTCTATTTTTCTATGCTTTGTCAATAAATTGTTAAGGATTTCTGACCTTACTAATAGTTGGCTAAATGAACAGTCTTAAATTTACCATTTCTATTTAGACAACTTGAAATCTTCTGCTATTCTAATCCTAACTAGATAAATAAATAGATATTATAAAAATTTCTAGTGAACATTACAGATTAGAAAGCATTATTGCATATATCATATTAATTGTGTATGATTTTTATTGTTACCATCTTCCTTTTAGTAGTTAGAAAACAATTATATACTAAATATTTGTGGTTGCATATGCATGCTTTTGGAATAGGTAAATGAAATTTTTCTACCAAATTGTATCATATTTGTATACTATCCATACTTTTGCTATAATGGACTTTCAAGTGAATCTAGGGACTATAAATGCAATGAAATTATAATCATACAACAATTGTTTGTAAAGGTACTCTCATTCTTGGGATGCTGACAAAAATTCCGTCAGTGGTCTATACTATTGTTCATGTTGGGTCTTCAACTGCAATTTTTTTTAAGCCTCCAACATTGCCACACAAAATAGTTATTATCCTAATGCCCATGATATTGTTTCTTTCTATAAATAATTCTTATAGAATCTCATTGGCCAGGGGTTTTGAGCCCTGGGCTTGACATTAATGTAGGCCCGATCGCCTACCTACCTTCCACTAGACCACACTCATGTGGGCACTGCATATGATACTTGTTTCATTATGACTATGCCCAATTTTTTTTAGTTTTAATGATGTAGATAAAATAGTTTGCAGCACTGACAAATCAATGTATTGTTTATTTAATGAAGTTTTGTGCTTGGAAATTTCATTTCCAGGTTTTGAGAGGCCTTTGCTACAAACTAAAGATGTACAGGAAGGACATAAGGATGAAAATAATTATGAGGGATGCCCTATAACCTATTGCTATACATTTTTCCATTGAATTTTTGCTCATTCTAGCATGTACTTTGCAATGCTTCTCACTGGTTGGACAATATCAACTAAGGAATTTCAAGAACTTGTTGATATAGGTCAGCCTATTGCACCTATACCTAGACTATAGGACTTTTTACTTACCATTACACCTATTTCTCTATAAAAAGCGTCTAAAAGGTAGAAATTACCATCAATTAAGTTCATGAGTGAATGTTAAACTATTTTGACATGGGATATTAAGAAATTTACCACCACCATGGAGGATACCTTGGACCTGTTTTGGAACCCAAGAAACTTCTACGAGCTACCCAACGGAATCTAATGTAATGAAATATGAATAGGTAAGGAAGTTCCTTCTAGATACACATTTGAAGCTTCTACCTAATGCAAACATTTTGAGATCAAAGTTAGACATGCTCAAGGGAAGAAATTTACAAATTCAACATATTACCTATCAATTTGTTGGGTAAAATGATGATTTCCATAAGTTTTAGCTACGAAGTTAGCAACAGAAATTGAACCTAATCTGCATGTCATGATGAATTCCTAAGTTTATCCCATGGCCCTTATTAGTAATCATAACAGTATGTAGTAGGTGTTTTTGGGTATATAGAACAGTTGGGTCTGTCGAGCAGCTGGGTCTATCAAGTATTCAACTACATGACTTTCCAAAGAACGTGAATTATTGTGGAAATCATTAATGGAGTTCAAGGATGTTACTCTACCTTCTTCAAATTTAGAGTGAGATTTTCTTATTTTCTTCACAGGTGTAGTCGATTATGATGCAATGATTAATGATATGATTTTTCTCTTCTCCCATGAGAACTCTTATTAGAGATAACTTGTTTCTTCAATAAATGTGGACAATTTACATTATTTATAATTTGGACACAAAAGGACCTTTTTTTTTTATTAATAATAATTGTGGTTATTAGTGATGCACCATTTTTTGCATCACCTACATGAACAATGGTTTCCCACTTCATTGATAGAAAAATTGTAACCTTATTTTGGTTCAGATTATTATCATTTTCTCTTTGTTTTATTATTTTCTTAGATTTGCAGTGTAATGATTACCCTTCCTCTTTGTTTTCTCAATTTGATACTATAATGTTTGAAGTGAATATAGCCAAAATCCTATTGTGGTAAATGACCCTAAAAATCAGAAAAAGTATGAGAATATCAGTATTGGCGAAAAATATAAATCAAAGAAGGATTTATAAAGGAGTGTGGCCAGAGCCCATGATAAAAAAACATGGCTCTGATACATTTGGTCAAATACATATACATTGGAAGGGGATATGAATAACATAGTTTTAGAAATACTTCCAAAATGATTTTTATTTGGCATATATGACATTTTTTTGGGTATGTGGAGATAACAAGTGAAAATGATACTATGGATTATAGCTACTTAAATATGGACTTATTTTTATTTTTTGGATGTATAAAGGAGAGGCAAGACCAAGGTGCAACCAATAAATGATGATCTTTGTCACATTTTTAGCTCGTCTAAACACTAAGGATGTTAGAAAATTAAATATTACAGAGAAATGCAACACATAAAATATGCGAAAAATAAAAGCACACAAAACACATAAAACTAGAGAGACACAAATATATGTGGTTCACCCAGTTTGGGCTATGTCCACCCCGAAAAGGAAGTCCTTCCTTTCTATTATCCAGCAAAAATTGAAGAGACAAAACATACAGTAGATCCATTGTAATATCCTCTATTCTCTCTCACAGTCTCCCTCTCTGTTTCTCGCTCCGAGAATACACATACAATACAGAGCCGCAATACAATGCCCTCATAAGAGTGAGGGGTTGACTTCTAGGGAAAAAATCCCTAATCTAAACATAACTTCTACCGTCAGATCATTTGCCTAATGAATGGCCCAGATTGACTAGAAATTACTATACTTTTACAAGGAAATTTTACATCTATTTTTAGCTTCGGGGGCGCTGGCCCTGAATGCCCCCGCTAGGGGGGGGCTCTGAAAATCGCTGTCGCCCCCCCTAGACCCCCCACAACAGTGATTAATTATGGGCGGCGTTGCCACCCATTTTAAGGTACAGGGGTCCAATGCTGTGATACAAAGTAAAGAAGATAATCAGGATCCACACCCAAAAATCTCCCACTTGGAGACTGATTGTAGCAACTCCACCGCTGCTTCATTTGCTGGACAATGACTCCTCTTTGGACCTAGTTGTTCCTCATCTTCATCGTCATCCTTGAAGACCAATTGAGACTGAGCACATTCTTAGTTTCTCCCTGGTTACAACTTTTGTTAGCATATCTACAGGATTCTCGCTAGTGTGTATCTTTTCCAGCTTCAACTCTCCATCTTCCAATACTGACCGTATGAAATGGTACTTGATATGTATGTGTTTATTCCTAGAATTAAATGTTGAGTCCTTTGCAAGATGAATGGCACTTTGGCTATCACTGTATAAC
This sequence comes from Pinus albicaulis, assembly GCA_034641835.2. Taxonomy (NCBI): domain Eukaryota; kingdom Viridiplantae; phylum Streptophyta; class Pinopsida; order Pinales; family Pinaceae; genus Pinus; species Pinus albicaulis. The sequence goes on along the minus strand of JAXQQM020075289.1, from coordinate 108,466 downwards.
GTGCCCATATCATGCTTCTTACCCAATTCACCCATAAACCTTTGTAACCAAATCATTTCTTTACTAGCCTCTATAGCAGCAACATACTCAGCTTCTGTTGTTGAAAGTGCAACAACACTTTGGATTTTTGAAACCAAACCGTTAGTTGTTCCACCTACAGTAAATACATATCCTGTAGTTCTCCTCCTTTTAGCTGCGGCACCTCCCATATCTGCATCAACATATCCCTGTAGAGCAATGTTTGAACCACCAAAGCATAATGCTTGATTTGTGGTACCTCTCAAATATATGAGAATCCATTTTACTGCCATCCAATGTTCTTTTCCTGGATTATTCATGTACCTGCTTACAACTCCCACTGCATGTGCAATGTCAAGCCTTGTGCAGACCATTGCATACATTAAGCTTCCAACTGCAGATGCATATGCAACTTTAGACATATATTCCATTTCTTCGTGGGTCTTGGGGCACATCTCCTTGCGAAGTTTGAAATGGATAGAAAAAGGTGTACTAACTGGTTTTGCATTCTACATATTAAATCTTTTCAACACCTTCTGTATGTACTCATTCTGAGGCAGTGTTAATTTGCGATTTTTCATGTCTGTAGTTATCCTCATACCAAGGATTTGTTTTGCAGCTCCCAAATCCTTCAATGCAAATGAATTTGCCAATTTTCTTTTGAGCACATTTATTTCCTGCATGTTAGACCCTGAAACAAGCATGTCATCTACATACAATAACAATATAATATAGCTTCCATAATTTTGCCTTTTTAGATAAACACAATGATCAGAGTGACATCTAGTATAACCTTGTTCAGACATAAACTTGTAAAATTTTAGATACCACTACCTTGGAGCCTGTTTTAAGCCATACAAGCTCTTCTTTAACCTGCACACCAATTTTTCTTTCCCTTTTACCTCATATCCTTCTGGTTGTTGCATGTATATCTCTTCTTCCAAATCTCCATGGAGAAATGTTGTCTTTACATCTAACTGTTCAAGCTGTAAATCTTCTACTGCTACAAGACTTAAGATAGTTCTGATTGAATTCATCTTAACAAGAGGGGAAAATATTTCATCAAAAGAAATAACTTTCTTTTGTGCAAAACCCTTCACCACAAGTCTAGCTTTGTACCTTTGTTTTCCTCCATCTTCTTCCTTTAGCCTATAAACCCATTTATTCTGCAATGCAGTTTTACCTGCAGGCAACATCAGTAAGTCCCAAGTCTGGTTATGCATTAAGGAGTCCATCTCTTCTTCCATGGCTAGCTCCCACTTCTTCCTACTTTCAACTTGCATTGGTTCATCATAACATTCAGGTTCACCAGAATCAGTCAACAATAAATAATATAATGAAGGAGAGTATCGTTCAGGGGGTCTACTTATCCTGGTAGATCTTCTAACACCACTTTCAGGTGTTTGAGGTGCCTGTTGCTGTTGTGGTGGTTGTTGCTGCTGTGGTTGTTGATTATTATTATTTTCAAGCACCTTTACTTTTTCAGTTATCTCATCAAGAACTGTGTATTCCTTGCTTTCTTTTTCCTGTTTCTTTTCCTGCAACTGATTCTTATACAAGACCTTTTCATTAAATATTACATCTCTGCTCCTAATGATTTTGTGATTTTCATAATCATATAAGCGATAACCAAAATCATTAGCACCATATCCAATAAAGGTACATTTCTTTGATTTTGCCTCAAGCTTTGTTCTGTTTTCTTTATTAATATGGACAAAGGCCTCACAACCAAAAGGCTTTAAAAAAGAGTAGTTTATCTTTTTACCTGTCCATGCTTCCTCTGGAATACCACCATCCAAGGAACTTGAAGGCCCTCTATTTATTAGATAAACAACAGTATCTACAGCATCTGCCCAAAATTGTAAAGGCAATCCTGCATGCAATCTCATGCACCTTGCACGCTCCATGATTGTTCTGTTCATCCTTTCTGACACACCATTTTCTTGTGGTGTTCTTGAAACTGTCTTCTCTCTACGAATTCCATGCTCTGAACAGTACCTATCAAACTCTTTGCTGCAATATTCACCTCCATTGTCTGATCTGAGACACTTCAACTTCTTTCCTGTCTCAATCTCAACCAAAGCTTTCCATTTCTTGAAAGTATCAAATACATCAGATTTATTCTCAATACAATAAATCCATGTTTTTCTAGTTGCATCATCAATAAAAGTAACATAATAACGAGAGCCACCGAGAGATGATACCTGAGCAGGTCCCCATACATTTGTATGCACAAGCTCCAATTTTTCGCTCTTCTTTTCTTTCCCAACTCTGAGAAATCTGAATCTCTTATGTTTTCCATAAATGCAATTCTCACAGAAATCCAAATCAACATTCTTCAAACTTGGCAGCAAATTTCTTGAGTGAATAATTTTCATCCCCTTCTCACTCATGTGTCCGAGCCTATGATGCCATAATGTTGCATCTGCTCCTTTGGAAGTTAAAGCATTAACAGAGTTAGAAATACCATTGCATAAATACAATGTACCAACCTTTTCACCTTTTGCTATTACCAACTCTCCTTTGGTGACCTTCCAAGTTTTATCTGTGAAAGTTGTCACACAACCTTCACTGCCTAACTGCCCTGTTGAAATCAGATTTTTCTTCAGATCTGGAACATGCCTTACCTCCTTTAGTAGCCATTGGTTTCCATTATGTTGTTTTACAATAACTTTACCCATTCCAACAATTTTACAGGGTTTATCATCACCCAAACGAACTTGTCCAAAATCTCCTTGGACATAGTCATGAAAATATTTCTTATCAGGTGTGGCATGGAATGAAGCCCCTGAATCTACAACCTAAGAATCAGTAAATTTTTTGAAAGAAAGAATCAAAGCATCTTGTAACACATCACTTGTCACATTTGCTTCATGATTGTTTTCTTGCTGTGTGTCTCCTTCTTTTCCCTTCCGAGATCTACAGTATTTCTTTAGGTGTCCTTTCTTTCTGCAATTCCAGCACACTATCCCCGATCTGGACTTGGATCTGCCTTTCCTTGATTTACTGTGATATCCTGAGCTCTTTCCTCTTTCCATTCTTCTTCCCCTAGACTCTCCACTCAAAGCATTACCCGATGTTTCACTGGATCTTTTCCGTCGCATTTCCTCGCTAAGGATAGCACCAACAACATCATCAAACTTTAAAGTACTAGATCCAGAGACAGAGTTACTAATGGCCATAACTAAACCATTCCAACTTTCTGGTAATGAGCACAAGAATAAAAAAGCTCTAACTTCATCATCAAATTTTACCCCTGCAGAACTTAACTGACTGGTAACTGTATTAAATTCATTTAAATGGTCTACAACAGATCGACCTTCCAACATCTTCATATTAAATAGTCGTTTCATAAGAAATACCTTGTTTGACACTGAGGGTTTTTCATATAGTTTCGCCAACGTCTTCATCAAACCCTCTGTTGTTGTCTCCTTCGAAATATTGAAGGCGACTAACGCCGCAAGACACAACCGTATTGTTCCGAGTGCCTTTCTATCGAGAATGTTCCATTCCACGTCTGTCATGGCCCCCAAATTCTTTGTTTTTTTGCTCAATGGTAGGTATAGATCTTTCTAATATAGATAATCTTCCATCTGCATCTTCCACAGCGAAAAGTTTTGGCCGTTAAATTTCTCAACCCTAAACTTACCATCTTCCTCCATTGCTCCCACTCGAACCAGGAACCCTTCATTCCTACGAGTTTATCAGCCAAATATACCTTCGGCTCTGATACTAGTTGTTAGAAAATTAAATATTACAGAGTAATGCAACACATAAAATATGCGGAAAATAAAAGCACACAAAACACATAAAACTAGAGAGACAAAGATATACGTGGTTCACCCAGTTTGGGCTACGTCCACCCCGAACAACCAGTTCTTCCATTCTATTATACAAAAAAAATTGAAGAGACAAAACCTACAGCAGATCCGCTGTAATATCCTCTGTTCTCTCTCATAGTCTCTCTCTCTGTTTCTCGCTCCGAGAATACACATACAATACACAACCACAATACAATGCCCTCATAAAATTGAGGGGTTGCCTTCTAGGGAAAAAAACCCTAATCTAAACATAACTTCTATCATTAGATCATTTTCCTAATGAACGGACCAGATTGACCAGAAATTACTATACTTTTACAAGGCAATTTTACATCTGTTTTTAGCTTCAGGGGCGCTGCCCCCGAAACCCCCTGCCAGGGGGGGCTCCAAAAAGCATTTTCGCCCCCTCCTGGACCCCCCACGGTAGCAATTAATTATGGGCGGCGTTGGCGCCCTTTTTAAGGTACAGGGGTCCAATGCTGTGATATCAAGTAAACAAGATAATCAAGCTCCACACCCAACAAAGGATAATGGCATATTGGGGCATGTTACCCACCCACATGTATGGGTAACCATAGGATAAATGTATTCTTCTATGTTGCAATTTTTCAGCTAGTTGCCATACATTATTTATTATATGTTTTATTTTTATAATATAAAATAAAAGATATTACTTGGAACTTTGAGGCTTTGCGCTAAGAAAACATGATAATGGCCATATTTGCATAACAGTTTGTCAAAATCATTTTGGGAGAAACTCATTTTTGTGATTTTCATGTCTGTGTTTATTTTTTATTCCTTTATAGTACCTACCTGAACTGAAACTCTTCCCATACCTAAAATTGAAAAAAAATATAATTGAAAATTAGGAAGTTGAATTTTTAGGAGCTCATTTCTATTATTGAGCAACCTATTCATGAAATTTCCTAGCTCATTTTTGTTTTTGTGTGATAGAATAGAGAATTATAATTGCATTTTTTTTATTTCCTTTTGGTGGCTCCAAGGTTGTAGAGGATACAAATTTTTCCATGCTCCATGGCCTGAATTATGCAAATTATTTTCCATTTTTCTTCAGCTAAACTGACTATGAACTATATTTTCATTGGCACTTTAGAGTGCTCAAATTCGACACACTACATTCGTTCTTTATAAGAACTCTAAAAGGTAACTATTTCATGCAATTTTGTGGCTAAAAATAATCTGCAATGTATAATTCTCATTGGATAATATGATTTTATAGATATTTATAATTTATATCATTGATTGAAAGTATTTTTTAAGTAAATAGGAGGTATAAAAATGCCCGAGGAATTATATCAATCCTAGAAAATTTAATAATTCAAGATTTAAGTTAGAAATTATCTCTTAGCCTAACATAATCGCCAAAATAAAATCTCATATTTCCATTTCATATCATTATTCTCAATAGATGTCATATGGGTTGAAATTCATATCAGGTGACCTCTCCAATTGTTGAAAATATTTTATACACACAAGGGACACCATAGGTGAGAATAATTAGTCTAGAAAGAAATCAAAGTCTGCATAGTGTGAAAATATTCTATGTCATTATCGAAGATGAATATCATACTTTTGTAAGTGCAATATTCCAAAATATTAACAACAAAATAATATATGTTGTATTTGAGATAGTCGGATACCTTCTAAAGGAGCTAAGGGACCAAAATACCTATAACATGATTTGTAAATATCTCTTTGTTATCACCCTAGTAATTCTCAGGTTGTGGGATGGGGATTTTTGTAGTTAAGAACACCAGGGGTAACCAAGAACCACTTTTGGATTTCAAGATCTAGCCTTCCTGAGCTTCGGAGAGGGATCTCTCCTTATAATTTAGCTTTGTTTTGGTAAAATATTTAGGGCTAGCTATGAGTGAAAATTAGGGATTGTTTTAAAATATTTGGTGGGAATAAAAATATTTCAAGGTAAACCAGAAATATCTACCAGAACATTGGGCAATGGAGTCAACTCTCTAGGCAGGAAGAACTAAGAAATAAGGCTTAGAGATGCAAATGTGCTAAGGGCAAGATAGGTGACCTTCTAAGGTTTTGTATAGGCTTGATTTGAAGGAGTGGGATGGATCTGAGCAAAAGGGCACTTAAGAATCCTTAAGCTACAAATAAGAAGATTGAATAAGGGGATCTAACTAGGACCTAGAGAAATTCAGGGAGGAGTAAAATTGTATTGATCAATCGCTTTGATTTTCACTCGTTGAATCAAAAGGGATTTGGGGATCGAAGGGTCTAGATTGAATCCTGATGGGAACACGCCTTTTGATGGGATTTATATATAAAAGTGGCTTTTTCCAATGGAAAGGGTGATCGGGAAGGTGAATCAAGATTTTAATCAAGGTTAGGGGGTTGGGGAAGGGAAATGTACAAGGGAATGGGTTTAGAATTTTAGTTTAAATTAAACTTCGATACTTTTTGTTTAAAACATATAGAACATATGTTCAAAGGTTTTTCATATATTTTTTATTATATGGTTAATTAAATCGAGATGACTTAACTACCATAGGGGGCAGGATATTTATATATATAGAATACTTAGCCAAAGGGGTTATAAGGGGGGGTTTTATTTAAACATTTGGGAATAAATAACTTTGGCTGAAGTTCTATTAAGTGGGTTTTTGGGTTTATTATATAAAAAGGATTTATAAAATAGGAAAAGGTTATTTGTATAGGGATTCAATATATAAGTTAAAGTTAATATGAAAATAGGACATGGTATACTCAAAACACATATTTATAACAAGTAAAGTAAGGTTTTAAAGATAATTTGCATTGATCGTATAACTTAACTTATGATGTAATGTTATTTTGAGGGCTTAATGTGTTTAAATGATGTAGGAAGTTAGCTAAATAGGAATTACAAAGGCCTTTAAGTAAAAATGGATTTTTACTTAGGATTATTCAAGGGAATGAGTGCATGAATGGTAAATGATGTGATTAAGGGATTAATATAGACATTTCACACTTTCAACTAATCAGTCATAGATCCTTGGGTCCAGTTCCAACAGAAGTCAAGGAAATGCCTTGAGCCTTTCTGACTGATAGTCTAGAATTTTTCATGACTATGGGAAGGGGAAGTTAGTTATTTTGCATCCCATGACAAATGATATTTACATTGAGACTTTTCACCTTCTTATACCTACCCATCTTACCATGTTAAAAAAATTTTCTTCCTTTGTAGTAAGTGCATTTAAGTTAGCAACCTTCATAGCATTTATTCTTTCTGAAAGCAAGTAAAATTGTCTAATTCTACACTTATTTCATTCATGAATCTAGATTAAACTGTTGGATTCACTTTATTTCTCTACCTAACTACTAAATTTTCATGATTAAACTGTATGACAACTCATTATTCTCTATCTATAACAGGGAAAATTAAAAAATGACAAGTTAAGATTAAATTGTTTAACTCATCATGGACTATGGCATTTATTGACACTCTGCCATAGTCAAAAAGTAAAAAGTAGTGGCATGTATGCTTGCACACTTTCATTTTTTCTTTTGGGGTCTTTTATTTTTAAGTCCTTTGATTATTCTTTTAGGAATTTTTACCCTCTTTTTGATTTTTTTGATTTTTTATGAAATATGTGAATACAACTTGAAAAAGGAAAAGTATGTACAAATTTACAAGATTATCAACAGTCAAGTCAAAATTATGACCCCTATATTATAGGTTGCTAACATCGGTTTCACTTGGGGATGGATTTTCCTTGTGAAATGCCAAGAACTCTGACATCAATAGCCTTTATATTTGACCTTTGATGATCTTAGTAAGTTTCTTCTGTCTTCTGCAAACTAAATTCTGATCTGAAACTAAAACCAACAATTTTAAAACCAACTTATAGATCTTAAACATCTTTAGGACCTCATCCTTGGCTTTAAATCTTAATGAAAAACTAGCTGAAAATTAAAAACTAAAAAAATATGCTCAAAATTATGAGCTTATTAGCACTCATCTACCTACTCTAATATACTAAAATCTTGTTGAATCAGGTAATACAAAAATTCCAATGAAGCCAATCAAGTAGCTGTAGAAATGAATGGATAATTTGATTACTTGTGACAAAAATTGGAAGTATATTATGATCATCTGCCTTTATAATAAATGATATGATGTGTAGAGGTTAATTTTGATGTATTTGATCTTTATAGAGAAAACATGTTTGTAGATTTGGCCTAAAAAGATTCTCCATATAATCTAATATAGGATCAATAAACGCATGATGTATGTTATTTAATTCTAGGCCTTCAATGACTAATTGTTCAGTTGAATTATGAATATTAGACCATGAAACTATTTCTTCAGTATTGTGTTTGAAAGAATAATCAACTTCAATATGCAAGTCAAAAGATATTGTAATTTCTTCTTGCTTTGGAGAAGGAAGATTTTCAAAGAATTCTTTAGGATTTCGGAAATTGTATGACTGAATTTGAGAATGCAAAAGTTCGATTTCATTTTCATAATTTATAGATATTATCTTGAGAACACACATTTTCATTTTAGGAGAATATTTTCTTGATTTCAAAAAAAGAAAGAAAGCTCTTAGAAAATCCTCATCAAGCTAAATTTCTAATATCTCATCCCTCAAAATAGCTAGTGATTGTTCTGGGAAATTATCTTGAATTGGGAGAACATAATTATCATCATACTGATCATATTTAGGAAAATCTTCAGAATAAGGGATGTCATCAATTATAAACAATGGATCAATGGATTTTTCTTCCAAAAATCCTAATATATCTTGATTAGATTGGTTTCATTCTGTTTGAAAATCATTGTTTTGTTCAATAGGCGTGATATCAAGCAATGGGCCTTTTTGGGAAGGTAGAATAACACGAGCATCAACTTGTTCTTCTATCCCTTCATGGATAAAAAAGTTTGTACATTCATCAACATTAGAAGAAGTGGAAACAATTTCTTCATTATGTAAATATTTTGAGGATGGTTTCATGTTTAGAAGAAAATTGATTTCCTCTTCGGTGAGGGGGGGTGGAAATCTCTAAATTCTTAGATTTCAATAACAATTGTTTTTTCTCATATCTAAAAATTGATCATGAGGTTGAACATTTTATTTAACACCATTAAAAACATTAAATGAAACATCATTTTTTAATACAGAGGGGTTTTGTGGATCTTTATTCATCTCCTGATCTATTTCATCTTTGTTTAACTCCTCTTGATTATTATGACATTTAACTTGAGAATGAAAGTTATGGATTTCTTCTAATAAATCTTCAGGAAACCAATTTCCAAAATCTTCATCAATATTTTTAAGGTAATGTATAAGATCTTCAACTTCATCACAACAATTTTCAGCTAATGATAAAGATGGAAAATCTTCTTTGTAATGCTCATAAAATAACTTATGAAAATATTTTAAAGAAAATAAACTAGCAATTTTGACAGCTTCATACCATTCCCTTTCTTTTCCTTTTAAGGTTACCATGAATATTTTCATGATGCAATCCTCATGCCAATCACCCTTCAATATTGATGAGTTTATATGAAATTTAATGAGATGTAGTAAAGGATCATCAATGTTCTCATCTTGAAACATAGGCAGATTTTCACTCCAATTTACCTTTGGTAGTTTGTGTGGAAATCCAGGTATGTGATCTCTGCTAATGGGAGCATATCTTCGTTTTATTCTTGGATCATCTTGAAAATTAGCCATAATGAAAGGCCACGGTATCTGTACAACCAAGTTAAATCCTTATATAAAATACAATACATATTCAAAAACATTCTTAACGAGAAAGAACATAATGTCCTGGATTAAGATCCAAGTTGAAATCCTAATGTTTCCATGTTGTTCTTCCAGGTTCATTCCTCTAGTCGATTCTTGATTGTGAAATAGATTTGGAGTCACTAGGTGGATGATTTTAACCTTTGTGTGTCTAATCAATGTCCACCATCATAGATCAGATCTGAACCTATAAAATATTTCTGAAGAAAAAGGTTAGTCTTCCCCAACAGAGTCGCCAATATGTTATCACTCTAGTAATTTTTCTATCAGAAATATTTAAAAATTTGTAACTTACTAGAGGTAACCAAGAACCGCTTTGGGATTTCAGGATCTAGTCTTCCTGAGCTTCGAAGAGGGATCTCTCCTTATGATTTAGCTTTGTTTTGATAAAATATTTTAGGCTAGCTATGAGTGAAAAGTAGGGATTTTTTTAAAATATTTGGTGGGAATAAAAATCTTTCAAGGTAAACCAGAAGGATCTACCAGAACATTGGGCAATGGAGTCAACTCTCTAGGTAGGTAGAACTAAGAAATAAGGCTTAGAGATACAAATGTGCTAAGGGCAAGATAGGTGACTGTCTAAGGTTTTGTATAGGCTTGATTTGATGGAGTGGGAGGGATTTGATCAAAAGGGCACTTAAGAATCCTTAAGATACAGATAAGAAGATTGAATAATGGGATCTAACTGGTACCTAGAGAAATTAAGAATTGTATGGTCCGGTTATCAAGTAGAAAACATCAAAATGCCAACAAGTTTAAAACAGGGAGCTTATTATCACTAATCCTGTTTAATTTCTCCTTAATTGATCATTACAGAATAGAAACACATAATATGAATGAATGTAAACTTTAAAATAAATACACTTAAAAACGGAAAAAACGAGACTTATCTTGTCACCACGAGAATCCTTAGCTATGATGTCTCTAATCTTGTTTCCAGTTTGCTACTTCGCTAATTGACTCACCAAATTCAATATGTCCAGCAAAAAGACTATAGTTGTCTTGAGAAATTTTATTCACCCAAAAAATACTTCTAAGAGTGAAGTATTTATACAAATTCTAAACTAAAATATCTTGAAAAAATATCAAGATTAGTTCACAAATCTCTCCAACTATTTTACATAAATAGAAATTAAGTAAAGGACACTTAAAATAATGCATATATTTGGCAATATTTTTTATGGATAGCGGATTACAAAGAGGAGAATTCAAATTTGATCCAACTCTTAGTTGATGATGAAGCATCCAAGTCACTAATTACTTCCTTTCTTTGTGCATTCTGCTCCAACAATTCTGCAAAATTGGGGTCCAATGATATATTTGTATTTCTCAATCCGTAATATATATGTAAAAAGTTAAAGATATTGTTGTGGAATAATATGTTGGTTAGATAAACCTCTTTCATTTTCCTAAAATTCCTCTCTAGCTGTGCACAATGAGCTCTGAAAAAGTATGTATAAAACAAATTTTTACAGAGTCTGAAACATAGCCTGTAAATATGTGCATGTATCTATGTTTCTAAAATGGCTGTGAAAAATGTGAGATATTTTTTTGTAGATAGGTCTCTTAGCAACAAAAACCTCCTTCAGTTTTGTAAAATGTATTTTTTATTGGCCACAATGTTCTCTGCAAAACGATGACCTAATAGGAAATTTCTGCAAAAATTGTTTTCCAACATTCTTTAATATTTCCAAAACCATAATAGCTGTTAGAAAATTGACAGAGGTTTTTGTGGCTAGAAATCTTATGAACACAAAAATCCTTCAGTTTTGCAAAATTCATCTTGGATTGATCACAATATTTTATGCAAATCAATGACTAAAACATGAAATTTCTGCAAAAATGTTCCTTCTTGTTGTGTTTTTCATCTTTTCACTTTTTTGTTCTTTTAACTGTTTTACTTTCACTTTAGATAAACTTCAATGTTGGTGAAAGTATTTTCATTTATTTTTACCATTTTAATGCCTCTGTGTCTACTTTTACTGTTTACCTTTGACTGTTTTATAACTTCATTTTAACTTTCACTCTGACTTTTACCTGATACACTTTAACCACTGATAGTCTTTAACTATTATGCTTTTACTATCCCTGTAAATTCTCATTTCACTTTTACCATTCACTGTGCACATTTCATCATTATAATCTCTCTCTGAATTTGTATAGAAAATTTTTGTTGAATGAAGATATTGAGTTAAAATCTGAGAATTAGGAGCAAACAATTTTGTCAACTAGTACTGAAACTGTTGATCCAAATCCATATTCTGATAGTAACCTGCAAAAAAAAAAAAAAAATTGTGAATGAAATCCAGGTCTGCAGGGAGGCGATTGAAGGCTTTTTGAAAGAATTGTGGAATGAGATCAGTCTGTGAAGGTTTAACTCTATTTTTTAGGCATTTTGAGGAACTACTGTAGGATTAGATTGTCTACAGGAGTTATTCACTTTAACAGAGATGAAATTGAGTAATGTAGGCGAAGGATGGCTTTATTTTTGGCATTTTTTGCTCAATTAGGTTTTCTGAATTGTTTTGATTGAAAACATGGAATATCAAGGTAATTCAAAGGTTTTAGTTGTTCAGATTGTTTATTTTTATCTCTAAACTGTGAAAGTTGAGGAAATTGGCTTTAAAAAGGTTCACAGTTGAAGATAGGGCTTTTTGGTCTGTAACATTCTTCAATTCAGTTGTATTCAGTTGGAAAAAGTCATGGAGATTCTCTGAGGAGGAATTTTAGAGGAAATGGCTCTTAAAATGGTGTTGTTAGGTTTGAAAATGGTGAAAAGGGCTCTGCAGAGGCTCTTAGGGTGTAATGGTGCACAATGGTGAAAATTAGAGGAAAATAGGCTCTGCAAATGTTTCACAAGTTTAAAGCGTGAATAGGTCAAAAATTATGAAAACATTAGACTTTAACGTATTAAACCATAGTATAAACTATAGTTAAGTTACATTAAACAAAGGTTAAGTGGGAGTGGTTTTGGAATATCGACGTTGGTATTCACGTGGCCCAACAGTGGTAAGCAGTAATATGCTTTTCGAACGCGATGCAATAGAATCACGACACGTCGATGCGGGGTTGTTTGGATGAACCACCCATTTCGCGTGACTTTTGCAAAACATTGATCGATTACTTTGTGACAGCGAAAATGCGTTATCTCCATCGCATCTGGTTTTAGGGAGCGAACGATTGGGATTAAAAGGGAAAGTGCAGGGAAAAGTCAATTATCGAGTTCAATATAGGCTGTAGATCTTGGGAGTAGAATAAAATCTGACAATTAAAAATAGCGCAATGGGGAGGAGTAAAAATGTATGGATCAGTCGCTTTGATTTTCATTCGTTGGATCAAAAGGGATTTGGGGATCGAAGGGTCTAGATTGAATCCCGATGGGAACATGCCTTTTGATGGGATTTATATATAAAAGTGGCGTTTTCCAATGGAAAGGGTGACTGGGAAGGTGAATCAAGATTTTAACCAAGGTTAGGGGGTCGAGGAAGGGAAATATACAAGGGAATGGGTTTAGAAGTTCAGTTTAAATTAAACTTCGATATTTTTTGTTTAAAACATATAGAACATATGTTTAAAGTTTTTTCATATCTTTTTTATTATATGGTTAATTAAATCAAGATGACTTAACTACCATAGGGGGCGGGATATTTATATATATAGAATACTTAGCCAAAGGCGTTATAACGGGGGTTTTTATTTAAACATGTGGGAATAAATAACTTTGGCTTAAGTTATATTAAGTGGATTTTTGGGTTTATTATATAAAAAGGAGTTATAAAATAGGAAAAGGTTATTTGTATAGGGAGTTAATATATAAGTTAAAGTTAATATGAAAATAGGACATGGTATACTCAAAACACATATTTATAACAAGTAAAGTGAGGTTTTACAGATAATTTGCATTGATCTTATCACCTAACTTATGATGTAATGTTATTTTGAGGGCTTAATGTGTTTAAATGATGTAGGAAGTTAGCTAAATAGGAATTACAAATTCCTTTAAGTAAAAATGGAGTTTTACTTAGGATTATTCAAGGGAATGAGTGCATGAATGGTAAATTATGTGATTAAGGGATTAATATAGACATTTCACACTTTCAACTGATCAGTCAAAGGCCCTTGGGTCCGGTCCCAACAAAATTCAAGGAAATGCCTTGAGCCTTTTTGACTAATAGTCTATAATGTTTCTTGACTATGGGAAGGGGAAAGTTAGTTATTTTGCAGCCCATGTTGAATGATATTTACATTGAGACTTTTCACCTTCTTCTACCTACCCATATTACCATTCTAACATTATTTTCTTCCTTTGTAGTAGGTGCATTTAAGCTAGCAAACTTCATAGAATTTATTCTTTCTAAAAGCAAGTAAAACTATCTAATTCTACACTTATTTCATCCATGAATCCAGATTAAATTGTTGGATTCATTTCATTTCTCTACCTAACTACTAAATTTCATGATTAAACTATATGACAACTCATTATTCCCTATCTATAACAATGAAAATTTAAAAATGACAAGTTAAGATTAAAATTTTTAACTCATCATGGACTATGGCATTTATTGACACTCTGCCACAGTTAAAAAGTAAAAAGTAGTGTCATTTTTCCTAAGTCCTTTGATTATTCTTTTAGGACTTTTTACCCTCTTTTTGATTTTTTTTATTTTTTACGAAATATGTGAATACAACTTGCAGAAGGCAAAGTATGTACAGATTTACAAGATTATTAGCAGTCAAGTCAAAATTATGACCCCTATATTATAGGTTGCTAACACTCTCTAATGCCTATATATTCATTAGATCTTTGATATTTTTCAAGGAAATCTCTCAAAGGGTAAAGGCTATAGTGGATAGTGAAAGAAAACATGCTATGGTGTCTTGGTTTTCCCTTCAATGCCAAAGGTAATGAGGCTAAATAAACTAGGTTATTTTAGTGTGTCTTAGTTGGGACAGTCCAAAATCCATTTCTTTGAAATGTTTAAAAGAAATAATAATTTTGTGGGCTTTGAGGAAATCATGCTTAAGATTTTTAAAACCCTACTCAAAGTCCTTAATTATTTTCCAAGTGATAGGGCTCATGATTCTAGAGCCCATATCATCAGTTCAAAATTTTGGTTGGGTGGATCCCCAGACAATATTGAAAATTTATTTAGGATGATTGTTGGGTTGTGTGTGTATTGTCTCATTCAAACGCAATTGGCTTTTTTGATTCACTTGTCTATTTGGATATAGGAATATGGAACCCTCTGGCTCCATTCTTGTAGGATGATGTTAAAGAGTATTTGAATTGGTATGAGACTAGAAAGGATGCATTAAGAAACTCAAAAACCCAGATGCACCGATCATGGACATATCTTTGCAAATAATCTACATTATTACTGGTGGGGATGATCATTATGTGGTTTTTTTGATGGAATTGGAAGCTAGAGATTCAAATTTTGTGCCAATCCTTTCAAGTGGATTAGATTTTTCCACCCATATGGAGTGTTTCTGATATTCTCTAATAAAAAAGAAATCTCTTCACTTGTAGACAATGAGAAATTAGTGACTAGGTGACTAAAAACATTCGTCACCATAGATTTTACAAGTGAAATAATACTAAAAATGAGTAATCTTAACTGACCCAACTAAAAATGACTAATTTAGTCTCAGGTTAAAATATATGACTATTTAATAATTAATACAACTAAAAATGAGTAACGTTGAAGACTAATTTAGTTTAAGAACAAAAATATTACTACCTAACAAGTACTACAATAATACAAATTGATCTTTTATGTTAGTAATTTTAATTGTTTCACTTCAACATTTCAAAATTACAAGTGTTAGGGGATTTAAAGTTTATTAAATAAATTTTATGGAAATTTTATACTTCCTTAAACACTTCTTTATTAGATCAGTGAATAATTAGAGTTATTTATATGATTACAATCTTAAGGGTTATATCCATTGTAGGAAATTTTGTTGAATATTTAATGTTTGTAATGATGAACTAGCTAGTGGAATTTTCACTATAGTTTATAGATGATGTATTAATATAAATGCTATAAATTTCATAGCAAAATTTTAATTTCTTGAGATTAAGTTGTCCATGGGCAGAGCTCATGCAAGATAGAGTTGTTAGTTGATATAACCTATAGGCTTTAGTTATAGCTATTCATGCATAGAGATTTGGTTCAGACTTGCATAAGCCTCATAAACTCAACCAAAACCCTTCCTTAAATGTCACTGAAGAACAAAGAGTAAGGAATCCGTTGTAAATGCCATTGAAGAATGAGTTGTGAAGTTGCATTCAAAATTTCATTGAGTTGAAAGGTCATACAAATCGTATTTGAAAATTTAATTATTAGTGGTAGAGTATTTACATAGTCTTTATTTTTATTTGTCTGATTACTATTGTGGTATTAGAATTTTGATGTGTGTTTTTCAGCCCCAAGAATATATCATTATGAAGACATAGTTCTATATATAATATTCAGAATAAGAATATAGAGTTTATATATAAATTTTCACAAAAGTTTCATGTTTATGAAGTTAATGGATTATGTCCTATTAAAGGGGCTCTATGTTTATAACATTTCCATCACTTATGAATCATATAATCTTCCACATGCATATAAAAAAATCTACATCTCACTACAGAAACATAAAATATTGAAGAAAAAAAATATCAAAATTGAATATTAAGCATATATTTTATATTATTTTCTTTTATTTTCACTTTTTTCAATCATTCAAGCTTATTTTGTCTTTGATGATAAGTACTCCAAACATTAATCATTTCAAAAAATCTTTACATAATATGTTTCACAAAAATTTCTATATATCATATTAAAAATTCGAAAAATACATTAAAATTATTTTCACTAAAATTCTAATAATAAACTACAAAAAAATAAATCATGCATAGATAAAAATAATCAATATTTAATATAGTGAATTGGCACATGGATATTCCATAAACATGTATTGTCCAAAGCCTCCAATTCTGATGCTACCACCTCTTCCCTCCACAACACAAAATTAATAATTAAAGAAATTTGAAAATCATGAAGAACTCCCTTCCCTTAGCCACCTGCTCCACATTTATATGAATTCAGTTCAAATATTCAAACCTCGTAACCTCCCTTTTCTCACATACAACCTCTCAATATCATTGAAGGTAATGTAAGGTGAGAGTAATTATGATAATTCCATAGCTCTATTGGAGTGATGTCCAAATTATTTCAAGAATGCCTCTTCTGATGGGTTTACATTTCTTCAAAACCTATAATTTCCATGCAAAATTTAGCAGTTTTATTATTTCAAAGTAGGTTTTCTCAACGTGGGAATCCACATCATTTTATATTTTTCCATGGCTTATTTTCATTGGTTTAAAAGTTCTTGACTCAGTGTATTCCTAATATTTGAGTCAAAATTTCCATGTTGGAAGGTTATCTAGGCAAGATTAGGTTTTTACGATTTTTTTAAACAAAGTGAGGGTAAATCTCAAGGAGATCCACTAACTTTGCAAAAAATTATTCAAGTGGGCTATTCAAACTAGGTCGATGACCCATTAGGGGAAATTTCACCCTAAGAGTGCCCTCCTAAGGAAAATCAATGAAATAATAAGAAAATAATAAAATACGAGTTCTAAATTTTGGACAGAAAAGTATAAAACTATTTTTTTAATTGTATTTTTATCTTATATCCTCATAAGATTACTCAAATTTCAAGTGTACACATTCGCTGGATACATAATTAAATTCAACATCCAACGAGTAACCATTATGCATACTTTTGAGAATACCTACATTGATACGAAATGAATATACATTGAAAAAGCGTGTTGAACACATTTTTAAATGTATCTTCAATTTTTGACTGTGTGGGTCTTCTCACAAGTATGGATAATGGGGACTCGTTAGATGTGTAATTTAATTCTACATCCAATGATAGTATATGCATGAAATTTGAGTAAACCTATAAGGATATAAGCCTAAAACACAATTATAAATGGTATTTTTTGAAATTTTCCCTCCAAAATATTTACATGTACCTCTTTTTAAAATTAAGTATTTTGGTTGGTTTACATATTATGTATGTGAAAATTTCATGGGCATTTTTAGGCTAAAATTCTCTCTAATGCATTCATGGTCACATTGACCTTAATAATGCACATCAATAAAGTAATTTTCATTCCAATTTCTAGGAAACATGGTCTTTTTATGACTTCAATTCGAAGTTTCCTTTTTGAAGACTAGTCATCCTCATCCTGATCAGTTGAATTTTATTTTGTACTAATTTGGGTGTTACATGAGACATTTTCATTGTATATAAGTAACTTATGGTTAAGAAATAGAATCAACCAAGCTAAAATAAAGTTGACAAAGCCATGAAAAATTAGGCTGAAGAGGAAATCAACTAGGAAATGTGGAAGTCGATTAAGTGATATATAGGGCTCTAACCTCAATATCGGTAACGGGTTCATATAGCTTATATTACCTCCGCCAACAACTATTGTTGTTAACAAATTCCCTGAATCTCAAGATACACAATGAGGAAATGGTTGCATGTAAGTGCAAGTAAGGTGCAAACATATGCTATTGAAGTATGGATATGTGGTTTTGTAGGGTTGTTTGTATTTGGGTTGGAGGCATAAGGAGTGCCTTATGGGTTTGTTGCTAGATTTTTTTCTGATGCCTTATTATGAAAGTAGAAAATATTACGTTTTTTTCCATTTATAGCATATAATATGTGAAAATCACCTTGTTCGAATATCTTTATAAATTTTCTTAGTTACATATGTCCATATAATGAATTTGTGAACTATTCAAGGGGAAACGGTGGAGTTTTTTTTTTTTTTTTTTAGTTGAAGTTTGTACATTCATGGACATCTAAGGATATATTTTTTTAGAAGTTTTGGATATGGAGCCCATGTCTTAGACATATTATATTTGATTTTATGTTGGACTTGGGGATAAAATCTCTCAGTGGCACTCCATAATTCTAGTATCCTACCCGATTGTTATTTAATTTAGATACATGACCTACAAATTCTACCTTTGTGGTGGGTGTTAACGAGTGGGTGGCAAAAATTCTTCATCAAACATTTATCGGTGGTGGATGTTGAGTCTAGTGGTAACCTGGATCATCAAAATATGAGCTCCCATGAGTTCAAATGGATTAATTCATTCATTATTTTTCTCCTTCGTAAAAAATTTTTAATTCATTCATCGTTTTTCTCCTTTGTAAAAAATTATTTTCCGTTTATGCCATATGTGGTTCAGTTTCTTGGGGTGCTGGAGATGTTGTTGCTACTAGTAACATGAGAGCTATTTGTATGGGTAATGGACATGAGATTTTTTTCTTTTCCACTAAATTGTTGGTTTTCCTCCAGTACACAGTTTCACTAGTGGATCATACTGGGGGGCATTTTGAGAGAAGCTTACGAGTTCTAGTATGACCTATAGGTGAACTTTGGTAATTGTAGGGTGGTGCAATTTTCATGTCTAACTGGTTCAACGAATTCTATAGGGATTACTTGAAATCCCTTTCAATATCGATGGAATTTATTGTTCATTGTCCTCTCATCATGTTGTAAACTAGATAGATTGGATATCGATCCATCTTAGAGTACTGAATTCATCAATACCTTGGCATATTTATGGCCAGTTTGGTGGATCTTAATTATATGTATGATCGATTGACCAATATTTTATTCCCTGGCACTCATTTTTTCGTGGATATTTTGTCCTTATATCCCTTGGTTTCTGGTATTTTTACTCTGTCACCCACTTTCTCTCGACCTATTTACTTGCTAAATTAGCTATATATTTTATCGCGGTTCTCTCAAAGCTTGGAAATGATGAATGCTTGGAGGACAAATAGAGTGGCTAGTGAGCCTCCTCTAATTTCCCTAAAAGGAAAATTAATGGTATGAGAGATAAGAGGGTGTGGTCAGATTTTCTTTTTATTTGATGAGGAATAAAATTTTGGTGTGGAAATGTTGGAGATACTACTGCATATTTTCTAGCAAAGGGAGTTTCTACAAGTTGTTTGATCGAATATTATGAAACTACCAATCCAAAATATTGTGCTTTATAGGTAACCCAACACTTTTGCATCTACAGTGCTCTTTGAAATCATCCCTACATTGTCTGCTTTAGTGTGATTTGGTTTTACTTCTACAATTGTAGTTGAAGTGGGTTCTCAGGAAATTGTGGTATTGATTAATTGAAGATTTATAGTGATATGCCATCGAGGCACATGGGTCTGGGTTGTTGTTTATCGTAATAACCCCACTTTTATAAATATCATCATAGATTAATGTAATATTTCAAAGAAGGTTGTGTATCTCTTGAGCATGATCCATGCAATAGTTTTGTTTTTTACAATGTTTTGCATTATTTACTCACATTAAGGCATTTCCCACCTCTTCTTCATTTTTCTTTAGGCCCAATTCTTTCATTTTGTTTTGTTCTTATGAATTTGAGGATTATGTTAGTTAAATAATAAGTGCATGATATATGCTAGTGTAATGAAATAAATGGATGACTCTCTAAACATATTGAATGGTTTTTATGGGATGATATGTTCGGTTTACATATATAGAATTCAATGTCGTCTCAGAGCTTAAACTTTAATATGGCATTAGAGCATGAACTTTAAAACCCAGGAACATCAATAATACCATAAATGTATCCATAAATGCATCTTGGTGACTTTTCTTCGTGTTGTAAAATTTTAAATTATTTTTTACTATTTATTTTATTATGTTTTCTTCCTCATTTGGTAGGTTATTGTTTTGGAATTCACAAACAAGAATTTAACGAACCAGAAATAAAGAAAATTTGTGTATCTCCATTATACCCACATCTCAAACAATGCCATAGGTCTCTCCAATTTTCTTTAGAAATCTATTTAAAATGTACAATTTCTTAAAAGATTCAGGATTTTCACGTTTAAATTTATATTTTTTGTTTAATGTGTTTTATAGTGTTAGTTTTTTTTTTTTTTGGTTGGAAAGCTCTAGGGATAAAATATTGTTGTATGCATATTGGGGACTTGTACTATCACCATGCCTTTATGGGCTTACACTTCTCAGTTAGAAACTTTTATAATTGTAGCTTATCCACATCTGAATTTGCACATTGCAGTATGAGTGATCCATGAAACTCTCCAAATCACTTTCCTCTTGAGGGGGATGAATGAAAACTTCCCATCTGTTTTCCTTCATCGATCAACAATTTTTTTTTGAGTGTGTGTTATATTCTTTCGACGACGAGCGCAATAGGGGGGTCACAGGGGGAGCAGCCCCACCTATCAGGGGGTTTGCAGGGGAGGTAGTCCCCCTGTACATGGTGTGGG
The DNA here is from genome assembly GCA_034641835.2 of Pinus albicaulis. Lineage (NCBI taxonomy): Eukaryota > Viridiplantae > Streptophyta > Pinopsida > Pinales > Pinaceae > Pinus > Pinus albicaulis. The sequence goes on along the minus strand of JAXQQM020075289.1, from coordinate 87,501 downwards.
CCAATACACCAGGACATTTTATTTACACCCTATACTAGGTGGGTGGACACACCTATGGTTTTGTGCATGGGTTTTTCACACTGTTTTGGGAATGATGGTTTAATGTCCATTGTATTTTATAGACTCGGTCAAGGGAACTATGGTTATGTTCTAATATAGGGTTAATCGGTTGAGGTTTATGAATGCTTTGGCAAGTATATATATGTTCTATAACATTGAAACAAGTATAATGAAAAATCAAGCTGGTAGTCTCTATTTTGGGATCCAGGGGAAAATATCTATCCATATATATATATATATATATATATATATATATATATATATATATATATATATATATATATATATATATGTTTTATGCTCTTAATATTCTTTGTGTTTTGTTTTAAGAGTTTGTTTGCAGATAATTTATGCATAGAGATAAAAACTACATTTTTATTCTCTCATTACAATTAATTGTTTCCCATTAGCATTCAATTTAATTTTCTAGGTTTAGTTCAAGGTTTCAATACTTTCATTTTTGGTCTGATGTGGGTATTATGTCTATAATTTAAATATTAAGTTGGGCAAAATGGCGAGAAAAAAATATTTTCTAGGTTCTATTCATTTCATGTAATGTCTCAAAAATTATAGGTCTAAACAAATATTTCATTATTATTTAGCTATAGATAAATATAGAAAATTATTCCTTGGTATATTCTTTCTATTTTTTATATATTCCATCTTACAAGTAGTACCAAATAACTAATACATACCTTATGATTATTGGTGTTGCAGTGGTGGATGAAGCTAGAGTATATCATGGTATGGTAAGGACTCCATATTTTCCCCATAGCATGACGAATGAAGGTGAAGTAATCATAGCCAAGGATAATAATTTGAGAACATAGGTTATGGATGGTGAAATTGAAATTTTTTCCCTATCCAATAGTTTGGGCCCTTTGTTCTCTTTTTTCCTCGGTGAGTTTGAGAATTAAAATGGGACTGATGATGCAAATACAATATCAACAACTAAAAGGGTAACTGGCCTACATGAACTTTTAATGCTAGTAGAAGAGATTGAATCTGAAGATTCCATAAAGAGAAAAACAAGTATAAGAGAAACCAATTGTTCAACACTGTACTAAGATAAATGGTGAAGCATACGATGACCACAAATATGAGCCTGAAGTAGATAATTCAACCTCAATAGAATCTAATGTGGCACATGCAAAAATAATGGAGGATAAAAGTTAAAAACTATTCCTTTAATTATTATATGTCCAAGTTTATTTATGAGTCGGAAGAAATATAAAATGCAAAAGTAATTTTTTAGAGTTTAAAAATATATATTGTAAATATTGGTTTTCATTTGAGAAAAAGAAATAATTGGCCCGAAAAGATGCAATACCCCGTGACATTAAATAATTGTTACAACCTGGGATTTTGCAACAAAAAAATGGCTTGAATCTTCCAAGAAGAGTCTTCAATGAAGAAATATCCTGAAAATTTGAATAGTGTAGAAACGTATCAAGAGCATGTATGATGTGGTGAATTTTTTTGTTTTGAGAGATAATTTTTCTATCTGGATGAAATATTGCTAAACGTGTTTGAAATTTTCCTTTATGGAGGGAGGAATAACAAAATTATTTTTTCCTTAATTGTGCTTTTGGATTCGGCAACTATTCAAATTCTCTTCATTTCTCATCAAATTACTATTTCTTATAAGTTGGGTAGATTGATATTATCTACCCCCTATTCCAAATTTTTAGTTTGGCACATGTAAATATGAACATACACTTTTATTAAGGTAATGGTGTTGGGAAAAATATTGGGAGGGGGGGGGGTGAATCAGTATTTAGGGCTGAACAATTTTTCTTTCCTTTCTCTTAAAAAAAAAAACATATGTTACAATACTGCATTCAACATGTATGTCCAGATATATTATTATGTATTTACTTAGAGAATTGCATCAGATAAGCATTAAGCATGAATATAATAACAGAACAAACCATTAACCATGAACAACACATATGGACACCAGGATTTAAGGTGGAAACCCAATTCAGGATAAAACCACAGCTGTTGTAATCTCACTCTTCAATATTTTATTATAGAGAAAACCTTTTACAATATATGCTGGTGCAGACTCATACCAGCACGCAGGCACCCACCTGCAGAAGGCTACAACCTTCTCTCGTTTACCAGCCTTTCCTAGAAGGGAGCTTCAACCCCCTAAACGTAACACCAGTTTCTACTGGCAGAAAAATTCTACTTCCAAAATGAAAGCTTCAACCCTCAGACTCACCGGATTCATATGTTTTCTTTAGCAGTCATGCACTAGCTCTTCATTTTTTCTTCATCCGTCATTCAAGACCAGAGGTTCATTCAGATTTTTCAGTTAAGAACAGAGTTCGCCCATCCAGACATTCCTTCAAGAGCTTCATTCATTCATCACCCTTATGCATGCACATGTTAGTCGATCTGATCATCATATTTGCAGTTGCACCCTCGATTCAGATATATCAGGGGTTTATTCATACAGATATCTCCAAAAGAGATTCGTTTTCTTATCAACCCTTTCACGCACACACTTTCTTCATAATTCTCATTCCTTTATATAGTTTTAGTCCTTATTAAAAACCATGGGTCAAAACTAATGGTATTCCTGGACGGTATTACCCTTACGTACCTCTATGATTTATTTTAATTTATTTATCGATTTAAATAAATTGATAAATAAATATATTTCTAAAGTTTTAACCCTTCGGACTTTATAAAACATCCAATGCTTTCAAACAAATTAACCTTTGACTCCCAGGGCCCACAATTATAGTCAGAAGACTAATCAAATTCTGTTGCGTATGTCATCATTACGTCACTATCGGGCTTCTTATGGTATGGAAGAAAATTTTGGCTGGTGCCCCCGCACTTAATCTCCACCGTCGATTTTCGGTCAACGCTTGATTGCTTTTTCAACTACGGGGGTACCCCTTCTAAATTTTTTTAATCTTTATACTGCCCCCGTAATATTATTTTTAATTAAAAATTCAATGAACTTTTAATCCGGGCTTTATATAAAAAATCCAATGCTTTCGAATAGTTTAATATTAATAAAATTTTGACCCCTGGCCCACATATGTGCCCCTCCATACCAAACTAAACTTTGTGCAGGTCCATTTCCCGATCACCGTTGGATCGCAAGCCTCCAAGATCGACGGATTTTGCTTGGGTAATTTGCGCGGGCAATAACGCACGATGGCACGTCATACTGTGTTAATCTTCGCACACCTTTTTTTAACCTTCGCGCATCTTCCACAAATAATGACTGTCCGATGACCCCCTTTCAGATAGACGACGCACAAGCAATTTCGCTAGTCGTCCTGGGTCGATTGTTAACATGCGAAGGACTATCATTATCGTGCACTTGGTGGTTTTGCAAAGATGCATGTCAACATCTGTATGGAATTGCTGCCAATCCATGACATACCACGTATCAATGAAAGGTGGTGCGAAATAACCCATGGTTTCGCTCCAACCCGCCGTCACTGTTCCTCTCGGTCAGGGTTCCGTCTAAGCACATGGTTCCGTCAAACTTATTGTTTAAACGATTAAAATCCTCGCTTCAGTGTTTTCTTTATATAATCGATTTATTCATGCTCCAGGTTCTATTACACAGACAACACCGAGACTCGTAGACCTTCCATACCTACATAGAGGCAGAGGCATATAATTCCACTGTCGATCGTATTTGTTCCTCGAACAACTTACAGAACCAGAGAACCATTAATCCCTCCATTATGCAAATTTACTTCACTGTGTCGTGACCTTAGCAACCTGATATCCTATACAACTTCACGAATCTCCTCCTTCCACAGAAGCAAGATGGTATGAGCATCACTCTCATGCTTTTCACAATTCAAGCTGTCTATACGGGCATAATCCCAACTGTCAATAACACATGATTTCACCAATGTCCAGAGAGACTCAAATATTCTGCTGAATATATAAGTCATGGAGATTTTAGAACCAATCCCTCATCACCATATACGAATGAATAAGAGTTTCACTCATTCTTCTCAATTTGCCTTTGTCTCTGGACAACTCTGCTTCAATTCCCTGCTTATCTCTGTAAATGCATTCTTCCTTTGTTCTTTGTTGCTGATCATTGTTTTCTACAACTTTGCTATTCTTCTTTGTTGCCCATGCCTTTGCCAATTGCTTTGCCATATCCTTTTCCATCAATGACAATATTCCAACAATCTCCCATTTTGGCATTGATGGCAATACTCTTCCTTTGATGACCTGATAGACACCCTTTGTTGCATTTCCTCCCCCTTTGACATCAATGGCAAAGAGTTTGATCGAGAACCGTTGAACCGATAGTCCCATGCTCCCGTTGAGATCATGCTACATCTTAAAACATAATATGACCAACAATTCATCCTTTTCACATGACCAATGCTCCCCCTGAGCCTGTGCATTCAGAGATGCCCAACAACTCCTCACAACCAATTTAGTCATCTATAATTAAGTAGACCGGATCCTTTTCATGGCAGATACTACTCCCAGTTTCTTTCTAAGATATTCAAATGCTTCCCTGGGTAGAGGTTTGGTAAATATATCAGAAACTTGTTCTTTGGAGGAAACATATTCTAATTTCACCTTTTTCTCAAGCACTTGTTCTTCTAAGAAGTGATACTTGATGGGAATGTGCTTGGTGTTATAGCATCATTTCTCACCTTGACTTGATTTATGATTGCTTCATGGCTTTATGGGCACCCACTCCTACAGACTTGGACAAATTCACTTAAAAACAGTGGAAAATCCTTCATACGCTACTATGCCCGTGTTTTTCCGCGTGTATACGCGAGTAAAGCTAGACTTTTCCGCGTATACCATTTTAATGATTAAAAAATATATAAAAATCCCTAATTTCGCGCTGGGTTGATGGTTACTTAGGTAGTTCAACCACCCCAGCCCGTGGCCAACTGTTTCCAACTGCTGAAACTACTTGGAGGGACTATAAAAAGACCTCTGATGTATGGCCTAAGGGGGAGAGAGAATTATTATTATTATACTCTGTTGGTTCCCTATCCAAGTCTGATTCCCCGTGCCTCCTGCACTTTCCCAGTTCATTTCAGGAAACCCTTGTTTCCTTGAGATACACATCCCTTTATATGTTATCTCGTACGCACTCATTTGGAAGGAGTCTTAGCGAGGCAAGGGCTGGACGGATCCGGACGACGGTCTGCGAAGGCCTTGGAAGGATCAGGTGATCTCTCCACTTACTTTTGTACGTACTATTTTTATAATACAGAAGTATCATGCTGTTCCCGAAGTAAACATGTTGGTGTATGCTTTAATGTATGAAGAATATTTGTTATACAAGCATCCATTATGATTCGTTTAATGTTTTATATGAATCTCACTAACATATAGAGTAGAAATATACTGTACAACTTGTCCTTTATGCTGGTTTCTTCTTGTATTTCAGGTGAAAGAGGAAGGACGGTTGTAGGGAGTTTGAACTCCACGTGGATCTACTTCAAACGTAGGACCAACGGGTAAACCTCTCATCCTACTCTATTTCGTTTTTATGAATGTGCATGATCGTGTGAGTCTCTGTTAAGTAGTACGCCCCTGCTCTGTGGAGGTTGAATCCCAACCAACCTCTAGGGTGTTAAATCCCCGAAACAGAACTGGCGACTCCGCTGGGGATCACTTTTTTGTGATTCTCCTGTTGGGTTGTTTCAGCTGTTTGGTAGGTTGCCAACAGTTTCTTCTGTCTTTTACAGTCCAGTTTGCTTTCTTGCAGTCAGTTTGAAGCTTTTATACCTTTCCCAGGCTTGTACTTTTTATTTTTCATTATCTTTCTTTGTATACGTAGTTTTTCTTGCACACAGTCACGTATACCCGCGAGTTTGTGTAGAAGGATCCGCGTACACGCGGGTTTCCCTCAACACAGACGCGTATACACGCCTGTTGTATAGCTGCAAGGTCGCGTATACCTAGGCTGAATTTGAAATTTCAAGATTCTGGTGTTTTTGGTCTTTTCTGGCTGTGGAAGCCTGTGTTTGCAGAGTCTTTGTACTTACTGGAGTGTGACAGAAGTGGTTTTAAGTCTTCGTTCTCTTTCATTTGCCCGAAAACTGATCTTTTTGGCGAAGTGTTCTTATTGGTGCTAGCACTCCTGGATTGAGTTCCAAGATCGCTTTCTGAGCGTTCTTGGTTGTTCTGCTTTACCAGAACAGAGAGCTTTTGCTCATTAACTCGCTCCTGTCTTTGTGTTGTGCTTTGCATTGCGTTCTTTGCTTTGTTTTCGATTGGTTTTCTTGAGTTTCATAAGCTAGGGTTTTGTTGCATTTTTCGAAGATCTTTTCTTGTTTCTTTGGAGTTTTGTGTTGCAACGAATTTGCACTATTTCTCTTGGCTGTTTGATTGAGTTTTTAGTCTTCCGTTGCCCTTATTGATCTTGCTATCATTAGTTTTCTAAGGTTTGGGGGCATAGTTGGAGTTTATGCTTCAAATTCGGTCTCGTTTTGGCTTGGATTGGGATAGTTGTTCTTGGTTTTCTTGAAGCTCTTGTTCTATAAAACTAAAAAGCCCAAAAACATTTGTTTTGCTTTTTGTTTTTTGCATATCAAAAACTCAAAAAAAATTGTTTCTTGTTTTGGTTTTTGTTGTTTCCTTTTTCATTTTCATTTGGCTTCATCTTTTTGAGACTTTAGTGAAGTTTCTTGCTTCTAGTTTCTGCTTGATTTTGAAGAGAGGTTGTCTTTTGATTTCTCCTTCTTCTTGTTGAGTATTTTGGTGTCTTATGTTGAGAGTTCTTGTTCGCAAGAATTGGCTTTCCGGATATCAAAAAGATTAGTTGAAACTGAAGGAGCCTTTTGGGAAATTTCACCTGGTTTCAAGGGACTTTCTGCATCTTAGAATTTACATGCTAGTGGTCACTTGCATTAGGTGCATTGAATCATCTAGTTAGCTTCTTAATTTTTGTGCGTGTGAGTTTGTAATTCGAAAAGAAAAATACATTTTTAGCCTCGTAGAACTTACATAGAAATTGCTCTTCATCGAAAGACTAAGAACTGCATGTGCATGTAGTCAGGTTTTTATTAATTTCTTTTGCGTCAGAACATCATTGGTTTCAACTCCATATCGTTGTGACTTAATACAACAGCCCTTAAAATAAGCGATTTAATCTAAAATCAACTAGCAAGTTTTATTAAGTGTCAATCACCAACTAGCTAGGTTGTAGGGCCTTGGAATATGAGAGAGGAGAGTTAACTCTCCAAGGCCGCTCAAACAAACATAGAAGTTTATTAATTGAGCGAAATCCAACTCCGTGAGGTGGACTGGGAAAGCTCTCATCTGAGAGTCAAGCGCGAGGGGAAGTGAAGGTTAAGAAGAGGGATACCCCCCCTCCGATTAGCTTAATCTAACCTCAAGACCGTTCCGCCCAGCTTCTGATACGGATTGGTGTCCATAGTTTTTGTTCCTAGGTTCCACACAGGTGACTGCGGGGGGGAATACCCGTGGTACCTGAGGCAGACGTCGCATCACTTCCAGCAGTACTTCTGGGGGGTGCCCTTGCGAAGCTTCGGTGCTTGAGCCGGCAAAGGCTGTTGTTAGGAGGTCGGCGTAACTGCTTCTGATACCTTCGCTAGTTGTTCTGGGCCCTAATCATCCCAGACTGCTTTCGGAAGGCCTTATACTTCGCTTTCCTGTATTTTGGTGTCCGGTCCTCATCACCCGGAGCGGAAATACTTGGAGGCTGTTTGCTTGCTGTTTCTCAGGGTTTTGATTTTAGTGAGTGCTCTTTGCTCCTAGCTTGCCTAGCTTTTCACTTTTCTTGAGTCTAATATAATAAATTTGTAAAAGTGGCCGATCAAGCGCCTCGACGTTCGAGGAGAGTCCGGGGGTTATCTCCCGAGAGTGCAGAGCCTTCTTCGAGAAGGCGTAGGAGCGATCTAGCAGGTGGTTTTCACCCCGTAGAGTCTGACGCTGTGGAGAGAGATCCTCCACTAAGGTCTGAAGGTTTCGTTGCTGATTCCGGTGTCGGTTCCGAGAGGAGCGTTCCGCTCACCTCGAGAGTATTGTTTCCTCAGGAGGAAGATTTTCAGATAGAAGATATACCTGAGCCTGCAGCTACAGGTCCATCTCCTCTTCCTCTTGATCATCCGTTTGTTATAGAGTACGTCGGACCGGAGTCTGAGAGACCGCCGGATTTTCCATATCTTTCTTATCTTTCGATGGCCACGACTGGGAACGCGGCTTCTACCGTAAGTGCTGCGGGCATTCAGACCCCTGCTTCTGTCGAGGCAGGGGGCACTATTGCTCTATCTTCGAGTGCTTCTAGCACTGCTATGTTTGGCTCTAGGTTCACCCAAGCATATCCTTCCCAATCTGGTCCCTTCGTTTCAGGGATGTCCATTGCTGGAAATCCCTCTTTTTCCTTTACCGCCGGTGCAGCTGGATCTACGCCCATGTCCAACATGGCTAGTGGATCAGCTTCTTTTCAGGGTTTCCCCTTTGGGACTGGGCATATTCCTAGTCCCAATCCTTCTTTAGGGTCGTTTCCTTTTACGTCCCAGACCCAAAGTGTCAATCCTTGGGCTCAGGGGCCAAGTTCGACTGCTTTTACGGGATGGAATCCTATGATGGCAACGTCGGGGGCAGGGAATCAGTTCATCGCGAGTCATCCAGGGAATTCTTCTTTCCTTGCATCGAGTGCTTGTCAGTCTTTTTCCCCTCTATCTAATGCATGGAACCCCTACCAGGGGCTTACATCTTCAGTCAATACTTCAGCGGGGGGAACTAGCCTGGGTTTTGGTAACTCGGCGTGGGGAGGAGGTTCTTCTTCGTTTTCTACGGGTCCTTATTGGCAGCCTGGTGCCTCATCAAATCCAGGCTATTCTTTTCAGAATGTGGGAAATTCATCCCATCAAGGATGGAATTCTCAGGCTCCGCCGCGATTACTATTTCTGGCAACGTTAAACTTGCCAGACTTGGCGAAGTTAACTAATGACCCGATTCGGTATAGTCCGGGGTGGCCTCCGGTTCCAACCAAACTTCCTTCAGACATTCCTAAGTTTGAAGGTAAGAATGGTGAAGATCCGGCAGACCATGTCACCACATTCCATTTATGGTGCTCTTCCAACTCTCTGATCGACGACTCGATTAGATTGAGATTATTTCAGCGCACCTTAACTGGGAATGCAGCTAAGTGGTATATAGAGCTCACTGGGGGCAGTTTCGCCACATTTGGAGAACTGGCTGTAACTTTTCTTAACCATTTCCAGTTGCCCGTCAGATATGAGGCTGGGACCGAACTCCTGGCTAATTTTAAGCAGGATGAGGCAACTCACATTTCTGATCATATTCAGGAATGGAGGAGAAGGAAGAGGCTGATCAAAGCCCATATTCCAGGTGAGTTCCTTCTCGAGTGGTTTTTGAAATCGCTTCAGTCAGATATTTCAAAGGATGTATCCATGTCAGGGGTATATTCCGAGGAGCATGCCATCTTTAGGGCCCAGCAGTTAGAGTTGATCTATTCTCAGTCTGGCATGCTTTACAAGTATTTGCCTAATTCTCCTCGCTCCAAATTGGATCTATCGAAACCTAAACCTGGTCCGCATGGTGACGGACTTGTCGGATCGGTCAGTAGTAGTGCAGCCAACCTGCTTTCTCAATTGCAGCAGTTGTCTTTACAATCTGCTTCTTCTGGTCAGGCTGTGCCTGTTGATTCTTCACCTTCCCAGTCTTTGTCCATTAATGCTGTCCAATCTTCTGAACCCAAAGGAAATCAACAGTCCGATGGGAAGAAGAAGGGACGTAATAACAAGAAAAAGGGCAAGAATGGGAAGGGCAATGCAAATAAGACCAACGAGCGTGTTGGTGAAGGGAAAAAAGAGAAAAAGAAAGTTAAGTTTCCGTGCAAGCTTTGTGCTGGAGACCATCTCACGCATCTTTTCCCAAAAATTCAGGATGCTCAGCGCCTGTTATCTCAGCAGGGTTCTTCTAGTTCCCAGGCTGTGCTAACAAACCCTTTTCCCCAAGGGCAGCAATTAATTGCTGGCGCGAACCAAAATCCTGGGGCTTCCTCTGGAGGTGCCCAGGAAGGGGAAATTCCATCGAATATCTTTATGATGAGTGCTCACGTGGATGTCGCTACGAGATCCCGTGATTATGGCGGAGAGGAATCTTCGAAAGCTAAGGAAGTCCCTGATGCTACTGAGCCGCTTCATATCACGAAGCCAACTGTCGAGTCTATGCCTCGGATACCGAAGGCATCCTCTAAGCGGTCAACGATTAATCCGAACATGAAGGCTGCCCAGAACTACTCGATTGTAGAAGATCTGGCGCAGAGTCCTTGTGCTATGTCAGCTTTAGAGGTACTCCAGTCTTGTCCGGCTCAGCGCAGTGCTTTGCTCACCGCCATTGGAGCTATAGATCCGAAAAATTCTCTTCTGATTACCTTTGATATGAAGAATTTTAAGAAGAGACTTCCTCATCATATGGCCTTCCATATTAAATCATCGGATCGGAAGACTAATATCTTTCGCACGGTCGTTGATGAGGGTGCTTCTACTTGCGTGATGTCTCTCGCATGCTGGAAGACACTAGGATCTCCCAAAGCTGTTCCATCTAGCACTATTCTTACTGCATTCGATGGCCATTCTCATAGGCCCCATGGTATTGTCCCGGCTTTGCCCATCCGTGTTGGGGGCAAAACCGTTAACATAGAGGTTGAGGTAGTAGATGCAGCCTTGGACTACAACCTTCTGTTGGGGAGGAACTGGATATATGATATGGATGCCATTGCATCCTCACTATTTCGGATAGTATGTTTCCCCCACGAAGGGAGGATAGTTACGGTGGATCAACTGGACTGTCCTCCTGTAGACCTAGATGCGCCTCCTGACTCATCTGTCCCTAAGTTGGACAATACTAAGGCGCCTATCGAGAATCTGGGAGTTGGAATGTATTCTTCCCTGATGGGATCTTTTGATCTTCCTCCTCCTAAGGTGTCTATCAATGCTATTTCATCCTCCAAGGCTCCCCTTCGAAGAGAGTTCTTTCGAACTCATTATTTTTCGGACCCTTGGACCTTACCTTCCCCAACTGCCACTTTGGAGGAAGGGCAAATGGGTGGAATGGCATTCCCGATTTCTGCAGCTGAGATTGCATATCAGTCTGTTGTTGACACTGCAGAGTCTGATCCAGCTCCTCTTTCGCCGGAAGAGTTGGATGGTGATGTGGCTCCGGCTTGGACGCTTACTTCTTCTTTTGCCCAGGATTGTCTAGATACCACTCTTCCATCTGAAGAGGCCATCCTGGAAGCAATGACAGGTATAGAGAGACCGTGGGATGATTTGCATCATCGGTCTTACTCCCTACCTAACTTGAGCGAAGTCGAAGCTAGTTTTCCAAGTCCTCAGTCTCCTGGACCTGTTCACCCAGTCTTGAGCCCCTTAGCACCAGCACAGGTTTATGCTGAAGGGAACATGGCTGTGATCTCTCCGACTATCCCGGTGAACATCTCCAGGAATCCCAATATTATCGAGAACGTTTTCATTGGAGCTGAATGTTCCCGTGAAGAAGTTCAAATCTATACCGAGCTCTTCAAAGAGTATAGGGATGTTTTTGCTTGGTCTTATAAGGAAATGCCTGGCATAGACCCATCTATCGTCCAGCATGAGATCAAGACGTATGAAAATGCTAAGCCGGTCAGGCAAAAACTTCGTCCGGTTAATCCTAGGAAGGCAGCAGCTATCAAAGCTGAAGTTGAAAAGCTGCTTAAGGCGGGATTCATTTTCCCAGTTCCTCTGACTGAATGGGTTTCAAACCCCGTTCCCGTTGATAAAAAGCAAGGAACAATTCGAGTGTGCATCGATTTCAGAGACCTGAATAAGCCGTGTCCTAAAGATAATTACCCCACACCCTTCATTGATCAGATTATTGATGAGTGTGCCGGTAACGAAATTTTTTCCTTCATGGACGGTTTTTCTGGTTACAATCATATTACTATCCGTCCAGAAGATCAACATAAGACCGCATTTATTTGTCCCTGGGGTACGTTTGCATATAAGAAAATGCCTTTTGGTCTGAAAAATGCTGGAGCCACTTTTCAGCGGGCCATGTCCTACGCCTTCCACGACATCAAGAAAATTATCGAGGCATACTTAGATGATCTAGCCGCTCATTCTCGAAGTCTAACTTTCTTCGGAGGTTTATCGTTAACTATGCTGAGATTACAAAGGGATATATGAGATTGTTGAAGAAAGGAGTTCCTTTTCTTTGGGACGACTACGCTTAACGCTCATTCGATGCCTTGAAAAAGGCATTGACCTCTGCTCCTTTACTGAGTCCACCCGATTATAGCAGAGATTTTCTTTTGTATCTGGCTACAGCAGAATCTACCATTGGTATGGTTATGGTTCAGGAGGATGATGCTCTGGCTGAGCATGTTATTTACTACCTTAGTCGAGGAGCGGGCGGACCTGGCCTGCAAACACCGACAAATTGGCCTTAGCGACGGTCCATGCGTACGGCATCAGCATTATATTATTCTTCGCAAAACTTATGTCTTGTGATGTTTGCCAATCCATTCGATTTGTCCCTCAATGAGTGATTGAAACGGAAATATAATAGATGGTGTGATATTACGGGAATTCGATCTGAGTTCCATGTACGCAAATCAAAACATTGAGTCTTTCGAATTGAATAGATCCGAGTTGTGGAGAGGAGATGATCTATGATGAGTCCTTTTCGGACGAACACTTGTTTCTAATCTCTCCACAACATCCTTGGTATGGGGATATCATTGTGTATCTCCAGACTGCGAAGTTTCCCTCTTCTTTTTCGAAAGATGAGCGTCGCAAGCTGCGTCACTTAGCTAAAAGTTATCTGATTATTGGTGATGCTTTGTACCGTCGAGGGGTTGATTCAATCCTAAGACGCTGCTTAACTTTCGAAGAAGCTGAGGTTGTGCTCAATGATTCTCACGGTGGAGCTTGTGGGGGTCATTTATCAGGGCTTGCTACAGCCCAAAATATTTTGCGTGCTGGCTACTTCTGGCCCTCGATTTTCAGAGATTGTATTGAATCAGTCAAGAAGTGTCATCCTTGTCAGGTGTATACTCGAAAAATGCGCGCTCATCCAGCTCCGCTTTTTCCAGTCGTTACTGTCGGACCCTTTACAAAATGGGGTATGGATTATACTACTTGTAACCCGCCTTCGGCAAAAGGTCACAAGTACATTATCGTAGCAGTAGACTACTTTACGAAGTGGGTCGAAGCTATGCCTACTTTTGGGAACGATGGTGAGACTGCAGCTCTTTTCTTCTCCAACCAAGTCATCGCTCGTTTCGGTATACCTAGAGAGATTGTCACTGACCATGGCAGTCACTTTCAGAACAGTATGATGGCTGAGTTGGCTCTTAAATTGGGTTTCCGGCAGGAGCATTCATCTCCATATTATCCTCAGGCCAATGGGAAAGTGGAAGCCGTTAACAAATCCTTGAAGACAATTCTTCAACGGACAATTGATAAACATAGATCCAACTGGCACATTATGCTATATCCTGCACTCTGGGCGTACAGGACGTCAGTTAAAACTGCAACTGGCTTTACTCCGTTTTAGTTAGTCCACGGGGTGGAATCCGTATTTCCCATTGAATGCGAGATTCCTTCCCTTAAATTAGCTGTTGAGCTTCTTCCTGACACTTCTAGTCTGGCGGAGCGGCTTCTTCATCTGGAACATCTTGATGAGCAGCGTCGAGATGCCGCCACGTTGAACGAAGCGCATAAAAACCGAGTCAAAGTCCAGTACGATAAGGCGGTTAAGCCTAGGGTCTTTTCCGAAGGTGACCTTGTTTTGGTCTATGCCCAAGAAAAAGATGCCTTGGGGGCGGGAAAGTTTAAGTCGATGTGGTATGGCCCCTATATCGTCAAGAAGGTCCTTAAGAAAGGAGCGTATACCTTGGTTGACTTCGAAGGGAACGAGTTGTCGGAGCCCCGAAATGGGCTCTATTTGAAGAAGTATTATGCCTAGGCTTTCGCCTGGCATTTTGCTTTGTATATAGTAGGTTTTTTGCTTTGTACATATCTGTTTGATTTTCGATTTTTGATGAGATGGTGATGTTTTTGATCTGCTTTGGCAGGTTGTGTTGATGTCATGAGTCATTTTGGTTTCGCCGATGGTGCTAGTAGACACACCCGGAACTTAGCGTCCGCGGCTTGGGTGCTTCATTATCCTTCCGGTCAGCTGTTGGTATCAAGAGGGGTCTGCATTGGTCCTGCTTCCAATAACGTAGCAGAATACACTACAGTCATTCATCTACTCTCGGAGGCAATATCCTTGGGTGTTGATTCGTTGGTAGTTTTCTTGGACTCCCAGCTGGTGGTGTCGCAGTTGAACAACACTTATCGGGTACGAGATCCAATTTTATTACGATTGTTCTTGAGGGTACGTTTGTTAAAAAGGTCATTTCAATTTTTAACATTCATTCATATTCCTCGAGCTGACAATTGGTTTGCTGACTCATTGGCTAATCAAGCTTTAGATTGGCATATTAATCATTCAATACAATAAATTTTAACCATCAAAAACATCATACTTTTGATACATTTATCACATCACATCAAATATCGTTGTATATATATCATCGGTATGTCAAAAACTTTACAAAATTTGGATCCATAAATGCCGTACAAAACTTGGGCTTATGCCCCATCATGTTCAGTCTCAAAAAAAGAATATACAGTCATCTAATATATAAAATCTGTCTACTCCTGAGGACCCTGCCCAGAAGTCGTGTTCCTATAGAACATAACTGCAGTGGCCACACAGCGGAATAGTCTAACCCAGTCTCGTGGTACTCCTACTACCCGTCTTTGGACGGCTTCCGGCAAGTCCTCCACGGCAGCCATAGGGATTTGGCGGGTCAGTCCCTCCAAGTTTCTCTGTACGGCCTGGAGAGTCCTGTCGAAATCCACTGTCTCTGCCTCACCTCTACGGCGCTTATAGCGCGGTAGGCCCTCAGGACGAACTGGTCCAACATCTGAAACATGATCATTTTTAATTGTCAGTCATTATGAATCCAATCAAAAACATGTTTGTTTTCATTTTTTCATACATATTTGAAAAAATCCAAAAAAAATCATATAAGTCAAAAAAATTTGCAAAACTTACCGACTGCTCCCCATGCTGTGCCAGGTGGAAGTACTAGATCTGGATCTCCTCGGAAATCCATCCCGGCATAGGGATAGTCATCCACTGCGATGATCTGTTCTCCCCACCACAGGAAGAACTCATCGTCCCATGTGGTTCGGGGTACCTCGCTGCCCCCCAGTCTCTTCATCATGTCTGCCCAACGGGCGATTCTTGGGTCCCGCGGGCTGCTGATAGTCGAGATGACTTTGGGTCTCAAAGCTGGAACTCTCTCGAAGAAGAATGTAGTCAAAATGGTTCCAGTAACATATAAAACATATTATAATAAACCCTCTTTTAAAAAAAATAAAATTAAAACTAAATTCTATTGCCTGTTAGGTCCCTATATTACTAGTATAGTCCCTTATTGTTGTTAGTGTAACCCCTTTATTGTTATTGTTGTACCCTTGTAACCCCCATATTGTTATTATTGTGCCCTTACATTATTATTGTTAGGTCGGCTAGGATTACATTGTGGCCCAACGGGATTACATTATGGCCCCATGGACTCCTATATAGAAAGGAGGTTTTGTAAAATTGAATCATCAAGAATTGTTCATTCATGTAATGTATTGGAGGTTGCCCCTCGAAGTGGCTCATTTCTAAGGCGTGAATATCTCTTTTCTTCTCTCTTTGGAGCTGTTTACACAACATTTGGTATCAGAGCTTTGGGATTCTAGGGTTTCGCTGCTCCAAACAGGTCATCGTGGCATTTTCGCTATAACTTTTTTTCTACGAAGCTTCAGAAGCTGAAATTTCTAGGGTGCAAAGCTGAAATCTTGAGGAAGGTTGTCTAAAAATTTCAGATCTTGGTTCGCAATATTTGAGGAGATATCATCTGTGGAAGTTAGGTATTTTTTCAGGCTCATAAACAGGTCATCGTGGAAATTGCGCTATAATTTTTTTTGTACGAAGTTTCAGAGTCTGAAATTCATATGGTGCGAAGCTGAAATCCTGAGGAAATTCGTCAAAAAATTTCAGAGCTTGGTTCGCAATATTTTTGGAGATATGATCTGTGGAAGGTAGTGTTTTTTCAGGCTCCTGAATTTCATCTCAAAGAGGTGATCGTGGGAAAACTTCAATAACTCTCTCTCTGGGCATTGGATTGAAGTGCCGTAAAAATTGGTCGCAAGTACACAGACTAAAGTTTCTTCGCTATCAATTTCAGAGACAAAGGACAAAACAGTGACACGTGGCAATTCGTACAAGTTCGCTCTACTGAACCAGTCCAGAATTAGGTCATTGTGGGAGATTGGACACAAATTTGTCTTGGAGAATCCAAATCGGGTCAGACCTGTGGCATTTGAAAGAATATTCAGAGGGCTACTAAAGGGCTGAATTTAAAATATCAAAAATTTTCAATTACAGAGATAATTCAATTTCAATATCGAGCTCCTCAAAGCAAGTAAAAGGTGTGTATTTTTTTTTCCGAATTGCATAAGTCTTGTTTGAAGAATCAAGTTGAATTGATTCCAAGGGCATCTTGTAGAATAGATATCAATATTGGATTCTAAAATGGCCCCTAAAAATAATTCAACACCCATCAAGCCTTCAGAAGGCTCTACCATGACTCATGAATATGAAGAATTGCAACATGATCTATCAAAATTACAAGAACAAGTGCAACAAATTTCACTCTCGCAAAGAGCAGCAAAAAATGAAATGGAAGTTTTGAAGAAAGGTGTGAAAGTGAAGATGGATGGTTTGAAGAAAGGCATGGAAGCTAAGATGGATGGCGTGGAAGTAAAGATGGAAGGTTTGAAGAAAGGCGTGGAAGCTAAAATGGATGGTGTGCAAGCTAAGATGGATGGCGTGGAAGCTAAGATGAATGGCATGGAAGCTAAGATGGATGGCATGGAAGTGGGCATGGAAGCTAAGATGGATGACATGAAAGACAACATAGAAAACATGAAGAATGATATAAAAGCATACATGGAAGGCTTGATGACAAGCTTAAAACCAGAAATGATTCCTAATGGCGGAAATATAGGAGAAGAACCTCATGATGAGAACAAAATAAATGTTAATCATGATTTCATAAACTCAAATGTTGGTGGGAAGAACCACCATATTCTAAAAATGGATATGAGGAAGTTTGATGGAAAGGATCCTGTAACATGGATACTACAAATGGAGCAATATTTTGATCTCCATAACGTGCAAAACACACAAAAGGTACGCATTGCAACTTTACATTTAGAACAAAATACATTTGTATGGTATCAATGGCTTTGCTCCAGTAAAAAAATTGTCACTTGGTCAATTTTTACGGAGGAAATGATAGCACATTATGAGGATACAAAGAGCAACACCTTCTTTACCCAATTGATAAATCTCAAACAAAAGGGTTTAGTGGGGCAGCACATTGAGGACTTCCAAAAATTGAGTATAAGGGTAACTGATATTTCAGAGGACCACAGGATTGATCTCTTCTTAGGCGGTTTAAAGGATAACATTCAACATGAAGTTCGTGTTCTGGAACCTGATTCATTAGAGAAGGCATTCAGGTTGGCAAGAAAAGTTGAATGTAAAATTATGGCAACAAGGAAGTCTGCTACTCAATTCTATAAAGAAGGAAGTGTGGCTACATCTAGATTTCCACAACCTACAAGGTTGACACCACAACAATTGGAAGAAAAAAGAGCAAAAGGGCTTTGCTACTGTTGTGATAGCAAATACACTAAAGGTCATAAGTGTGCTGAGAAGAAATTATTTTACATAGATTGTGAAGAGGAAGAAGAAAATGAACAAGAAGAGGATATACACCAGGAACCAGCCCTAGAAGATGAAGAAATGAATCCGACCATATCGTGTAATGCACTGGCAGGAATTACCACTCCTCAAACTCTCAAGATAGAAGGACATATCAAGAAGAAAAGGGTAATAGTGTTGATTGATTCGGGTAGCACCCATAATTTTATTCATTATAAGGTAGCCAAGGAATTAAATTGTTTCCTATACCCAGCACCAGAATGTCAAGTGATGGTTGCAAATGGAGGAGCTATAAATTGCTCTGGAAAATGCCATAATATCAAGCTAACCATGGGGGAATATGTATTGACTAGTCCAATGCTTGCCATTCCTATGGGAGGTGCTGACATTGTACTAGGAGTACAATGGTTACAATCTTTGGGGACGGTAGCTTTTAATTTTCAAGAACTTTTCTTGAAATTTTTTTCAGAAGGAAAGGAAGTCGAACTACGGGGTATTGAAGGGAAGCCAGGAAGGATAATAAGCTCTAATGTCATGACAAAGCTTCTAAAGAAAGAACAACGAGGCGTAATTGCACAATTATGCTCACTAGAAGTTTCAACATCAAAATCATCTATTTCTGCAGATCTCCAACAAGTCTTGGACAATCATTCCAAGGTGTTTGAAACTCCCAAAGGACTCCCACCTATTCGTGATCATGATCATGCTATTCATTTGATTCCAGGAAGTGTTCCTCCAAACATCGGCCTTATAGATATCCTTACTTCCAAAAGAGCGAAATTGAACGTATGATTGCAGAAATGTTAGAGGCGGGTATAATTCAACCCAGTCAAAGTTCTTTCTCTGCTCCTGTAGTATTGGTACACAAGAAGGATGGATCATGGCGAATGTGTCCGGATTATAGGGAGCTCGATAAGCTCACCATTAAAGACAAATTTCCCATTCCTGTGATTGATGAATTATTGGATGAATTACATGGAGCAATTTATTTTACCAAGTTGGATCTTCATTCGGGATATCATCAAATTAGAATGAAGACTGAAGATATTCCAAAAACAACATTTCGAACTCATGAGGGTCATTATGAATTTTTGGTCATGCCTTTTGGCCTTACGAATGCACCTTCTACATTTCAAGGGTTGATGAATTCCATTTTCAAACCCTTCCTTAGAAAATTTGTGCTAGTATTTTTTGATGATATACTAATCTACAGCAGGTCTTGGAAGGATCATGTTGAACATGTTGACAGGGTGCTCAAACTATTACGGGAGAAACAATTATATGCAAAAAAATCCAAATGTTTCTTTGGAGTACAAGAGGTGGAATATCTGGGTCATATTGTATCTCACGAGGGTGTTAAAGTAGACCCTAGCAAAATTAAAGCCATTAAGGAATGGAAAGTCCCCACAACCATAAAGAAGTTGCGAGGATTTCTCGGGTTAACAGGGTATTATCGCAAGTTTGTTAAGAATTATGGGAGAATAGCAGCACCTCTAACAACATTATTGAAGAAAGATGCATTTTCATGGACTCTGGAAGCAACTAAGGCCTTTGAACGTCTTAAAGAGGCAATGTGCCTAGCACCGGTCTTAGCTACGCCAGACTTCACAAAAACCTTTATTGTGGAATGTGATGCCTCAGGAAATGGAATTGGTGCAGTTTTAATGCAGGAAGGAAGACCCATTGCTTTTGAAAGTCGTCGAATCAAAGGAAAGTATTTACAGAAACCTATTTATGAGAAGGAAATGTTAGCAATACTGCATGCACTAAAGAAATGGAGAACTTACCTAATGGGAAGACACTTCAAGGTAAAAACTGATCATGATAATCTGAAACACTTTTTGGAACAAAGACTATCTTCAGAAGAGCAGCAAAAATGGGTCACAAAGATGTTGGGTTATGACTTTGAAATAATCTACAAAAAAGGAAAGCTTAATGTTGTTGCGGATGCACTCTCAAGAAATAATGAAGAGGTGGAAGCATTGCTTTGTGCCATTTCTATTATCCAACCAGATTGGATAACTGAAGCAAGAGATGAATGGAAGAAGGACAAAGATGTATGGATACTCATTCAAAATTTGCGGCAAGATCCTAGTACATCTGATACATTTAGTTGGAAAAATGATTCCTTATGGTACAAAGATCGCTTATATCTTTGTAAGAATTCCCAACTAAAACAAAAAGATTCTTCTGGAATTGCACACTTCTCCTTTAGGAGGACACTCAGGATTTTTAAATATATACATATATAACATATGTTTAAAACATATGTATATATTACATAAAATTAAACTATCAAAACATTAAAGAACCCTTTCCGTCGGACTTCAAAAGTCTGAATAGATTGAATTTCAAACCAAATTCACGTTCCAAAATGGGATGCTGACGTCTGCCTAATTTTAACTCGAATTCTCAATCCAATGTGCCCTATAAAAAATTCGGGTCCGGTTTTCAGGTTTTCAGATTCCCTTCAATTTCATGCGATCCAATATTAATACTCCACGTGTCCTCCTTTTGAATTTACAAAACTGTCGGGTAAATTTCTGTTTGTTTAATTTCTGGTTGGTGAATTGCGTTAATGCTGGTTGTTGTGTTTAAATACAATCCTGTACAGAAATATGGCTGTGACCGTCTATAAAAAAAAATTGCAGGAATTTTAAATGCTGAATTAAATTTCTGGATGGCGTGCAAGCAACCTCCAAAAAAAAATGCTGCTGCTGCATCCGTCCTTCTGCTACAGCAGTTGAAGTTAAAATTCAACAGCACAGGGTTTAATAAGTGAGGGTGTAAAGGTAACTTTTTGTCGATAGTACTGGATTAAGATCATCTATTCATTTTTGTAGGGTCTTATGGTGTTTGGTTTTTTAGTTTGGGTTGGGCTTATTGAGTCTAAGATAGTTTTTGAGTGAAAAAATTGCTATCAGGTATTAAAAAATTTTGGTTCTTTTGTCAAAATTTATGAGCTTGTTAGGAAATACAAAACTGACAATGGTTGTATCTTAAATTTATGGAAAATAATTTGAAATGAAACCTTTTTGTTTAGGTTGTTGCAGCAGGTGCAAACCCCATTCAAATTACTAGGGGCATTGACAAGACAATAAAGGCCCTTGTTTCGGAACTCAAAATTTTGTCAAAGGAGGTAAATGCTTGCCTTTTGAGTAGGCTGGTTTTCCTTTTTGCTAATGGTTTGGTGTATCTAATTGAATTAGTTGCCTAAGGTATTTTTGGTTGCAAACTCCTTTTCATTTTTCATACAGTATTGACCTTGTGGAATACATTTGATTGTGTGGTCTTGTTAGATCTACAACATTTGTAGTTGTTTAGTCTTATGGCCGAGGTGCACTTTTATTATGGAAATAGTTGATGTAATATTGTCATTTAATCCTTACTGCAGGGTAGCATGTTGAGAAGTTTCTTGTGAAACATTTGGTATTCAAAATGACACTTGATCCTATATAGCATCATGCACTTGACTTCAAAATTCATATTCAAAGTGTGCCAGACAATTCTTGCAAAATTTCAAATATTTATGTTGTTTTAAACCATTATCTTTTTCATGTATTGAATGCTGAAAATGTGAAAAAGACTTTGGTATGAAACCAACTGGTGAATAATTTCCAGCAAAACAACCACTTCCAAGACATGATTTAGAAGTAGAACAAATTTGCTTATGAAGCATAGAAAGATATACTTGATGCATTGTCGATGTTTGGCTAGGGTTATTTTTGGAGAAAATAACTCCTTATTCCTAGAATAGTGATCTTCAATACAAGTAAATGCTAGAGAAGAGAGATCATCGTGTGACGCAAAAAAACTGAAATTGGACCCCCAAGGAGAGCTGGTGTGTCTACAATCGCTCTGTCAGCATTTTCCCTTGGTGTACCCCGTTCTTTTCCTCCAGCCTGAGTCTTAATTGACTTCTTCTTTCTTCGGGTTTATTTATCAAATTCATAGAATTTGATAAATAAATACTATCCACAATGGTTGGACTTTAATTTATATTCCCGAATTTATATTATCTCCAAGCCTTATAACCAATGTTTAACTTTCAACACTTTGTATTTACACTCCACGTTTCTTTTTAAATAAATAACTTGTAATGAACTTTCGGCTCTATATTTCACCACCCAGCCTTACAAAAATCACGCTCCAGACTTATGCTAATTATCCGCCAATCGTTTAATTAAACAATTTCATTATACTCCGGCCCCACCTCTATATATCAATAACCAATCAAACACTTGTATCGTACCTGGCTATCCTCCGCACACCTTAGTTAACCTCCGGGCAAGTTCAACGTGCGACCACCGTCCGATGGCCCTTCTCCAAATCAACGACTCTTGGAAATTTCGCTCGGCTTCCAACGTCGAGCTTTAACGTGCGATGGCGCGGGTTAAACGGTGGTTTTCCGGGGGTCACTTCGCCACGTGTTGCATTCCCTATGGAATCGCTCGCGAATAGGAAATGTTTCCTACTCCGCAAAAGTGGTGCGATATGGGCAACCTGCTTTTGTGATTCCGCTCGTGGTTTTGGTATAAGGCTTGACCACGGGTGCAAGTCTGGTTCTACTATCCTTTTGTTTGTTAACTCATGTTCAATCCTTGGGTTAGGTTCTGAAAGCACAACAATCTTGTCTCTTTATTAAGCGGGATTTTTATATTTGAACAGTGTTCACGACCCCGGTTCTCTACACAGACCTCGCCTTCGGGTGGGGTGAGTTCACAGGGTTATCCAACAATTTACGGGAATTCAAAGACAGAAGAATGGAATTATCAGTACCCAATCACCTCACAGTTAAACAATTCTTCACAATTAGCAATTCGAGATAATTCAATGGCAACTAAGCTTGGAAATCATTTAACTGGAAACAATTGTTCACACACAGAGGTTTATTGCAGAAATCCCCTCTCTACTCTCCTCTTCCCTCTCTACTTTTATTCATCCGAGGAATTACAATTTATATACATAACATATGGCTCTTCGGTTCCTCTTAGAGGACTGTTCTAGAAATCAAAAGGTCTAATTATAATAATTCAACTAACTGAAACTGTTCGACTCCTACAACTCTAACTAGTCTAAGTAATACAGTCAGCTGAGGTATTGACACCTAGCTGTTACAACTCAAATGTTTTCGAACCCTCCTAGCCAGAACATGTGGACAAAACCTCCTACATTGCTGGCTAGTGCCTAATGCCCCTGCATCATCGTGTGACATAAACCTATTATTCTTTTGAGCTAATTCTTTATTCTTCTTTTTCTTGAATGAAGATTGCTTATAATGCTATAATCTAAAAAATACCCAATTACCCTCCTCATATTATCTTTCACTTCAATGTTGTTCCCCTTGTTGTTTTATCATGTTTCATGTCATTTGAAGGTTTTCCATAATAATTTTCAAATTTTCTTTAGTATTTTCCATATGTGACTCTGTTTCCTATACTTTGGACTTATCTTGCATAAAGTATGAGATACTACGAGTTGGATATCCATAAAGGGCCTTAAATGGGGAAATTTTAGTAGATGTGTGATAGGTAGTATCATATTACCATTCTTCCTTGACGAACCCACTTCATCCATTAATATTTCTTTTCTAAAGAGTAACATTGTAGATAACCTTAAAAACATTTGTTAACTATTTTTGTTTGACCATTTGATTGTGTTTGATATGTAGAACTCATGGCGGCTAGTGTTTCTCCACTCATATTAAATAATTATTTCCAAAAGTTTCTTGTTACTATTACTTTAGGAAAACCATGAAGACTATGAATTTCTTTCATGGACACTTCTGCCACTTGGCTTGTTGTTTATGTACTTTGAGCTCTACAAAAAAAATCTACAAAATTTGTCTATATAAATGACCAAAAAAATGTAATACTTACCTTTATATTTCAGTAACCCTGTAATAAAGTCTATTGATATATCTTCTAGTCTTTGAATATGTATGTGGAATGGTTGAAGTAACCCTAGAGATTTTACTATATCTCTTTTATTTATTATGCAAACCTGACCTTCTCTTACAAAATTTTGAATATCTTTCTTCATTCCTTCCAAAAATATATTTTTTGATCCTTTGAGATGTTTTAAGGAACCCTGCGTCCTACCATCGGAGAGACATGGGACTCCCTTAATATTTGTTTATTCAAATATGCTTGTGTGCATAAAAATATTCTACATTTGCACCAAAGTATATCTCTCTTTCACTCCCAATGCTCCATAGAGTTCATCCCATCCTTTATAAATTTTAGTTTTTGTTTATTACTATTGTCATTTTTCCATTATGGCAAGCTTCTTCTAGCCACCTAGGAATAGAAAATGTAATTGGATATAAATTTGAGGCCTCTTCTATTTTAGAAAGAGCATCATGTACTCATGGTATATCTTGACTTTAAAGTACCTCCCAATGATAGACTATCCCCATTTTTTATTGCATGTAATATTGCTTCCATTTATTTTTCATACGTAGATTTCACCAAATATTTTCTTTGAATTCCTTGCTTTTAAAAGCCAATGATATCCCTTATTGTGTTAATGTTACGCAAATTCCTTGTCCTAGTGCCTCACACTCTACTATGAATGTTTTACCAAAATTAGGTGCAACCGATGTTGGTGTAGAAGACATGGCATCCATTAAAAAAGAGAATGCCAAAGTAGCCTCATCATTCCATATAAATGATATTTTCTTCAAGAGATATGTGAGTGGACTTGAAATGCATGCATAATTCTTAACAAATGATCGATAATATCATGTAAGTCTAAAAAATCTTCTAAGAACCTTGATTTTCTTAGGAATAGGTCATTTTGTAATAGCTTGCATCTTTTGAGGCTCCAACTTCACTCCTTCCTTTAAAACAATATGAACCAAATACTCGAATTCTTATTTCCCCAAAGCACATTTGGATATTTTTACATAAAAATGATTGTTCTCAATAATTATTTATATAAATTTTCCACATGTTTAGTGTGGTATTCCCATGATTTATTATAAATATGTGTATTATCAAAGAAAAGCAACACAAATTTTATAAGATGGGATCAAAAAAAATTGTTCTTAAGTCGAGCCCGCCGGACTTCAAACGGCGATAAACCATAATTCAAACCAAATTTGCGTTCCAAAATATCCTGCTGACGTCGGCCAATTTTGTGACGCGAAAACCAAATGAATTCCACCCTAATATTTTTCGGGTCCGAAGTTGGGCTGGCATACGGAGGGAGAGTTGTGACGCAAATTTCTTATCAAATTCGCCCTAATATTTTTCGGGTCCGGATTTCCACTACGCGAGCGGCCCAAACAAAGATCCGCTCCAATCAATTTCTGCCACGTGTCCTCAATAAAAACTTGCCCTGCTCCTGGCTGCGGGTGCATTCGATGGCGTTTAAGGTGATGGGACATGGATATGGTGATTTCATATCAATCGCATTAACATTTAACGCTGTTCAATTAAGTTTTCACATCAAATCTGCATTAATTAATTTTTAACACTGTTCAAGATCGGACCTCCACTCCTCTTAGCGATTCCGCACGCTCCAATTTGATCCGGCCTTCGGCTCTCATTATTAATGATCATAGATTAATTATGATGGGTGTCCTTTGATTGTTACGGTCGGTTCGACAAATAGCGTTTGTTATGGTTTTCGGACGAACGATTCTTTGGATTACACTTCACCCTTTACTTCGTGACGATAAGGAGAAGTGGCCGAATTTGAAGCTAACTGCTGAACCTTCTTTGCATATACGCATCTCTCTTGGATTACTGTCTCTGTCTATCTTCCTCTGTTTCTTGGAATTCTGCTTCTCCATCTCCTCTTATGCCCACTGCTGAGACTACACCCATGCCTCGCCTGCATCAAAGGATGTGTTGCCACGGGGGGAGCACTAGAGGTCAACCCCTGCGTGCTCCCTCCGGGCCCCTCGCGGATTCGACTTCGGCCAGGTCCGGTGATTGTTACGCAAGTCGATATCCGTCACCAAGGTGGGCGGGAGTGGGGATTCATGAGATCGGCTTCGCTGTATGGATTCCCCTGTCTCGCTTCCCCATAGCTAGTTCACCTTCTCCCACGACGCGTACTGCGCAATTTTCCTTTAATTGCTCTCTCAACCGCCCAAGAATCACGGCTTTAGTCACTGTGGTCTTCCGCGAGGAGGCCCAAACGAAGGAAGAATGCACCCGTCCGGCGGGTCTGAGCTCGGAAAAATCCGGCCAGCATTCGGGCCTTCAGGAGGGGAGCCGTGGCATGCATGTGGAGGTAGCACCTAGCGATCCTGGACCTTCCAAAGGATGGTGCCGAATCGTGGAGGAACCACCGGAGGAGTAGTTTGGTTAATTTGTTTTTCTTGCTTAGCAGGCCCACTTAATTGGGTTGCTTTTAGATTATTTTACTGTGCTGGACCTTTGTAATATTTTTGAATTCTGTAAATTAAACGTTCAAGACTGGTTTCCCCGTATGAGGGCAATCTTCTTAATTTTTTGATTTTTTGATGAAAAATTTGCCATGAGTCTAGCCAGGAAATGTTTTTGACTTCGGTGTAATTTTATTCGCAATGTTTATAGATTAACTTTACTTAGAATTCTCACATGATTAGCGTTTTTCTTGATCTGTTCAAGGATTTTGGGTACTTTAATTTGTATTTGGAACAATGGACGTCGGTACTCTATCTGTTACTTTACTGTTCTACATACTACTATTTCACTTTCTTATAGATTCCTCGGGCATATTTGGATGCTTTCTCAGATTGTCGATAATCTCCATGTGGACCGTTACTGGATTTTATATCATGTCCATGTATGTGACATGGGGTATTTTTCTATCATTGTCTGGGGTGGGACTTCCACTTTTCTGGATGGATATTTGGGTTCCAATCTTCAGATGTGAAAATGTAATGACTTCATGGACTGTTTTACTTCATATAATATATTCAAAACAACGTTTTTCCTCTTTTAAAGTTTCATTTAAAAAAAAAAAAATTTGAACCCTCCGTCGGTATACCGACGCCTTGTAAGCGTCGGAATTGCGACAACTCAAAAACGTCGGAAGAGAGACAGTATAAAAACGTCGAAAGAGCGACGTTCAAAACGTTGGACCACATTTCGTCGGAATTGCGACAACTTACAAACGTCGGAAGAGCGACGGTCAAAACGTCGGACCACATTTCGTCGGAATTGCGACAGCTTACAAACGTCGGAAGAACGACGTCAAAAACGTCGGACCACATTGCGTCGGAATTGCGACCATTTACAAACGTCGGAAGAGCGACGTTCAAAACGTCGGACCACATTTCGTCGGAAGTGCGACAATTTACAAACGTCGGAAGCACGACGTTTCGTGAGACGTCGGAAGAGCGACGCTTGTTCAGAAGCGACGGAAGAAGCGTCGATAGTGCGACACTTTTTAAGTGCATCGGAACTGCGACGACATGACAAACCATGTTTTGTCCGCCCTCGAACTGTCGCTGTTGCGACGACTATGTGTCGGAATAGCGACGAATTGGCCGTCGGAATTTCCGCCAAATTTTCTAGTTTTGTAAGAAAAGAACTTAATTTCATCATTTGGACGTGTAGTCCATTTCTGTCTGCCCCTCTCTTCCTATTGATCCATCAAAGTGCAACCACCTTTTTCCTTCTCCTCAACGGTTGTTGATCTTACGCACTGATTTTTTTACATTTGAATTACACATATTGTTGATTTTCTACCTTCTTTTCTTCTTCTACTTCATCGTTCAACTCATTGAAAAGAATAGCAAATCCAAGTTTAGTATCAAGAGCATAAATTGGAAATTTCTTAGGTTTATCTTTACTACTCACCATGTAAGCATTCTTGTTTCTCTATAAAGTCTCCTTTTCTCACCAAAAATAGGAATGGTGGCATAAGTAAGGTCCATCTTCATTGTAGCTTTGATTTTTTCTGCCCATAACCTTGATAATAGCATGCCAAACTTTGGTGGAATTTTTGCTACCACAATATCCATGACCACTGTCTTGGCAGGGACTTGTGTAAGACCAACAACAACATCTTTAATTAAACCAATGCACTAAACTCTTTTTGAATCAAAGGAAAACAAATCCTTATATGATGTAGTAATTTTCAACCCCATCCTCTCCATGATTACTTTGGGCATAAGATTGTGATAGGCCCCTGAATCCAACATGGCATTATACAATTTCATGTCATGATTGCTAAGGCTAACATAAAAATGTGGCACCTCCTCATTCTGCTCATCTTCTAATCTTGAACCCAAATATATGGTTGGATAATCTTCTTGAATATTTAAGATATAAGCAGCTCTTAGTTGTGAATTTAGCATTTTCACAATCTTACTTCTATATTTATTTACCTTAATAATTTCTCCAAAAGGTATTGGTATTTTGACCTTATAAATTTCACTCTCTAAACTGAAAACAGAATCAGATTATTTAGTTTCTCTGATAGGAGGAGGAGGTGGTGTATCTTTCTTACCCTCAACAGCTTTAGGGGCATCTTTCTTAGGCTGTGCTTTGTTTGCAGTGATTGGCATATTTCTGTTTCTGAGGTTCTATTGTTTCCGCATCTCAAATATTGCATGTTGATGCCCTTTAAAATAGTCAAATGGTTCCTCACCCTTATTCACTTCATGGTATGACTCATCATGTTCCTCCTTAGCCAAGAATATTCCATTCATATCTTCATCTAGACAATGAATGGACTCTTCTGGAATTTCAAGTTCATCATCTTCATCAACTAAGTTCTATATAAAAAGAGGTCTCTCTGGAGGGTTAGGATGTTGATTTATGTTTTCCCTTTACCTTTGTTGGTTTTGAGGTCTTCTAAATTGAGGATTTCTAAACTGAGGCTCATGTTGTGCAGGAGGAGTAGAGGTATTCCCAAGTGCAAGCCTATCCATCAATTTTTCCATTGTCTTCATCATTGAATCAAATTTGTCATCAGAGGTGGAAGGCATATCTTCTTCTTTCAACTTATTCTTACCCATCTTGGACATTTTGGTTGCTATCATATTGACCTCCACCTTCACTGCATCATTTTTCATTTCAGCAAGTGAAGGGGATTCTCTTTCTCTTAGTAGTATAGAAAAGTCATAATCAAAAGATTCAGCATATCTCATTTGAGATAATGCTTGTGGAGGTTTTAAATGCGTAGGAATAGAATCTGTCAGAAACTGGGCAAAGGAAGGAAGAAGAGCTTTTTTAAATCTTTTTAAAAATTTTGGACGAGTTTACGTTGAGATTCATGAAGATGATGAGCTTAGTGAAAAGAGTCGCCTTCAACTAAGTGGGCCCTGGGAGCTATTTTTGGCGCAAAGTCTATTTTTAGACTATGTCTATTTTTAGACATGTCGATCATATTCTATGAGTTGCAGGATGCTATTTCTGGATGGTTGGTCAAGTTGGAAAAATAGATGGAATTCTATTTTTAGATATATTGGGCGGAATCTATTTTTAGATTGCCAGTCTAAAAATAGATATGTCGAATATTATTAGCTCTTAATAATATTTGGACTATAAACATTATCTTATTCTCTTGGTGCACTTCAGTTAAGTGCACAGATGTGGCACAAAAGCTGACAGAAGGAATTACACTATTCCTAAGGGTTAAGTGGAGCTATTGCATGAATACTTCAGTTAGAACTCATGTGAGAGAGTTTGGTGGAGTTGATTGAGGAAGTTAATGGAGTTGTGTTCAGTTTAACTAAGCTAAACATAGTTGAGCTAGTTGTATCTAGTCTAACTGATTGAAACACTAGTGAGAGTGGTGTGAATTAATTATTAATTAATTCACTAATTATAAACTCATTAATCAACTAAAGAATACATCATTTAACTTCAGTGCATGGACAGTTTCAGTGGAGACCAGTGGAGAGATAGGTGAAAGAGCAAGTGTGACTATCAGTTGTGACTATAGTGATGCATTGATTGCATTCAACACTCAGTGGAGATGCCAATGAGGATTGCATAGTCAATCTTGGAGGAATTTGAACTCATTCAGAGCCATTCTTCAGCAGGGATTGCGCAGTAGAGGCAGGCTAGTAGGTGGCAAAGATCAGTGCATGGATTTGCAAGATCGGGCTTGATTAGTGTGTAGCAATTGTATTGTACTGAGAGCTTGATATGATCAACTTTATATGAGGATTGTTACATGATCTCTATGACATATATTATATACAGATAGTTGGGGTTTTCAGCTTCAGGCTTTCCCGTTAAACAACTGTGTTAATGTGTGTGAATTTTTATTGTTTCATGTGTGCATTGCAATCTTGATTTAATTTCCGCAAATGATCAATGGTGGAATAGATTTTGTATTTTGCATGAAGTTAAAATAGTGTGAGATCAAGATAATCTTGGACATATAACACATAAGTTGTATAATTTCTACATGGTATCAGAGGTGTGTTGATCATTGGAGCGGTTAAATTATTGAAGCGGAGTTGAGTTTTGTGTTGGTGGAATTCGAATTTGCTGCAGTGTTTTCTTGGTGTCGAAGTTGAGCATTCATTGAAATGTCTTTCAACAGATTGCGATTGGAGTATGCCCTTGATGGGAGCTCGAATTACATAGCATGGAAGGACGGGATGGACGCGGTGCTGGATGATAATGGGTTAAAGGAGTTCATAGATGCTGATATTCCGAAGCCTGCTTCTAGCAATGTAGCCGCACTTGATGCATGGAAAAAGAAGGTAGAAAAGTGTCAAAGGATTCTATTAGAAGGTGTGAAGGACCACATTGTGTCCATTCTTCATGGTAAAGCCACTCCATTCTTAATGTGGAATGCTTTGATAGACTTGTTCCAAAGCGAGAGACGACCTTCGAGAGGAAGTTGGCGCTTAAAGACAAGCTCGGAAAAATAAAAATGGAGAAAGAGAGCGTGATATACCAAAATGCCTCACAAAGTTTGTCCTTCTGCAGATGAGTAGAAGTGTGGGGGATTCTGTTGATGAAGAAGAATTAGTGAGCTTGGATCTCCTTCAGGCTTCCGAAGAGTTGCGATAGCTATGAAGACTGCGGCGATGGACGGGAGCGGGATGGGAGCGACTTTGGTCGGATCTTGTGTAGGAGGAGATAAGGTGGGGTACCGAGGATGGATCTTCATCGAAGAATGAAGATAGAAGAAAATTTCACTTTGGATGCCAAAGCTCGGAAAGGAAAAGGAAGAAAACTTCCAAAATCGACTAAATGCAAGAAGCAGGATTTGTCCAAGGTGAAGTGTTTTCACTGTCACCAGCACGGGCATTTCACCACTAATTTCCCACAGAAGAAGAAGAATAAGAGCGTTGCTGGTTCTATAGCAGGAGAGGCCTTAGCCTCGCAATTTGAGCTCAAATTTTCTTTGATCGCATGCTTGGTTTCAAGTGTGATGGGATCGGTGTGGTTTCTTGACAGTAGTGCGTCTTTCCATATGACCGGAGACAAAGATTTGTTTAGTGATCTAGAGGAAAAGGATCTTGGAGTGCACATCGAGATGGGCGATGATGGTAGATACAGTTTGACTGGTATCGGAACCATTTCCTTTGAGAGGGAGTCTGGTAAACCTTTCATCTTGAAGGATGTCATGCATGTTCTAGGATTGAAGAAGAATCTGATCTCCATGGCGATGCTGGAAGACTAGGGTTATGATGTTTTTTTTAGCGAGGGAAAAGCTTTCCTGCACCATAAAACAACTGGTCAAACCAGGAGAATAGGGATTCAAGTTAAGAATATTTATCAATTGTAGGTAGATGGCTGCGCTGCAATGGCAGGCAAAGCAGAAGGAGTGGTGAGCCGAGATGAGAGCGAATTGTGGCACAGGAGATTGGGCCATCTTCACCATGGCGCTTTGAAAATTTTGCAGTCGTATCGGTCACAGTTCTTGTGGGAAAATTTGTGAAGACCACTTTTCATGAGAAGGATAGTCATGCCTCGTGATCCTTAGGGCTACACGGATGTGTGTGGTTTGCTTATGGATTGCTTCAATAGCAAAGCACATGTATTATGTGATATTTTTTTGATGAATTTTCTCGTAGATGTTGGATCTTCTTCATGCGGAAGAAGAGTAAGCATTCTCAATGTTCTGTGAGTTCAAGGCATTAGTGGAGAAGGAGTCGGGGAAGTAGGTGAAAGCTCTAAGGAGCGATAATGGTGGTGAATACATCTCTGGCGAATTCAAAGACCTTTTGTGGCAAAGAGGTCGAAGAGAACTCACTGGCACCTCTGACCCACAGCGAATGGGGTCGCGAGAGAGAAAGAACGGAGAAAAATAATAGAACGATCGTGGGTGTTGCACGAGCGATGTTGCATGATCAGGGCCTTCCCATACACTTGTGGGTTAAGGCATGAAACACTGTGATTTATGTGCAAAACCGTTGTTCTCATAGAGTACTTGGCATGAGTAAACCCGAAGAGGCGTTTTATTGTAAGAAGCCTAATATTTTTCATTTTAATATTTTTGGCTCACATGTTTACATTCATGTGACGAAGGATGCTAGGAAGAAGCTGGAGCTGACCACAGAGGTTAGGATATTTGTGGGGTACACAGAAACACCGGAAACACCTGATTATCGTGTAACTCGTGTGTATTTTTTCCATACGGTCGAATGACTTTTGTGCGACGGGATATCAAATTTCATGAGGAGAAAGCCATGAAGTTGTCGCTTGAGAGGGAGCTACACTTGCATGCAGAGGAGGAGCTACTTGTTCCTAAAGATGAGCCTCGAGATATGGATCAGCCATAAGAGGAGGTTCATGGAGTGGAAGAAACCACTCATGCAGCGCCAAACATCAGAGGGTGGAAGCGCACTACAGAAGCTGAGCGACTGAATCTTGATGCAACGCAGGATGTAGGAGCTCCTACATCACAGCAGAGACAGAGACAGTCACCTGACCGATTTACTGGATACATGGCTTTGATGAGCAAGTGTATCATGACGGAGCCATCCTCTTTCAAGGAAGCTATGGATGATCCCACATGGGTAGATGCCATGGTGGAAGAGTATGATTCGATTGTCAGAAACAGTGCATGGGAGATTTTCCCAAGGCTGGGAGGGAAATCAGTGGTAGGTTCGATATGGATCTACAAAGTGAAGCAAGCTACTAACGAGAGCATTGAGAAGTATAAGGCAAGATTTGTTGGCCAAGGCTTCTCACAGATCGAGGGGATTGACTATGAAGAAACCTTTGCACCTGTCGCAAGGTATTCTTCCATACGGACCATCCTTGCTCTCTCAGCGTAGATGGGTTGGCACATTCATCAGATGGATGTGAAGACTGCGTTCCTCAACGGAATCATTGAGGAGGAGGTGTACATTGAGCAGCCTGAAGGATTCGAAATCTTCAATAGTGAGTCGCATGTGTGCAGGCTCAAAAGAGCATTGTATGGGCTGAAACAAGCACCTCGTGCTTGGTACACATGGATAGATAGTTATTTCACCGGACTTGGTTTCGCCAAGAGTGAGGCAGATCCAAACCTATACCAGATTGTGGTGGAGGGTAAGCTTTTGATCATTGTGCTTTATGTAGATGATTTAATACTAACGGGTGATGAACTATTGATACACTCATGCAAAGCAGATCTTGCAAAGGAGTTCGAGATGAAGGACTTGGGCCTCCTTCATTATTTCCTGAGATTGGAAATTTGGCCGTAGAAAGGTTTACTGTTTGTGTCTCAAGGCAAGTATGCTCGGGAGATACTGGAGAAGTTTCACATGCAAGGCTGCAAGCCTACTGACACTCCTCTTCCTGGTGGTTGGAGGAAAGAGGATGCTACATCGGCAGAGGTAGTGGATGCCATTGTTTATCAACAGTTGGTTGGTTCACTCATGTATTTAGTCGATACACGACCGGACATATGCTATTCTGTGAACCAGCTTTCACAAGCGATGGTGAAGCCTACCAAGCTCTTTTGGAAGGCAGGAAAGTATGTCCTAAGGTATCTCAGGGGCACATCTGGGTATGGATTGTGGTACAGACAGTTGGATGAGGTGAAGGTTTGCATGGCTTCAGTGCGGGTGGGCGGGAAGCCAGAACGAACGAGAAGAGCACATTTGGAGGGATTTTTAGTATCGGATCTACAACAATTTCTTGGTACAATAGGAAACAAATATCCATGGCACTCAGATCAGTGGAGGCTGAGTACATGGCAGCAAGTTTGGCTACATGTGAGGCTATATGGATGAGGAAGATCTTGGTCAGGTTGTTTGGTTCTCACTTAGATCATACTGTGATATATTGTGATAATCAGAGTTGCATTAAACTCTTGGTTAATCCGGTATTTCATGATAGATCTAAACATATTGACATTCGGTACCATCATATCATAGATTGTGTGCAGCAGAAGATCATGTTGCTTTCTTACATTCCTATGGAGGATCAGGATGCAGATATTCTGATGAAGGCGCTCACCAGGAGCACATTCGAATACCATAGAGACGGGTCGGGGTGGAAGATAATCCTTATCTTGTTGAGAGGGAGTTTTGAGATTCAACGAGATGATGAGCTTAGTGAAAAGAGTCACCTTCACTAAGTGGGCCCTGTTGGGGTTCCCATGTTTTGGCCGGGTTGACAGAGACCAAAAGATGAGACAACATAGAACCACTTTGGGACCTTAGGATCTAGCCCTCCTAGGTCCAGAGAGGGATCTCTCTATATGAGTCAAAGTATATGTCTTTGAAGCTCGGATGTTATGATTTTAGGCTAGTTATAGGCTCATGGTTGTTTGTTTGATTGTTTGTGTTTGGTTGGAGGGAATCAGGAAAAGAAGGACCAATATAAGACAAGGATGAGCAAAGAGGAAGCTTAGGCAGAGACAGATAACTCAGAGAACATCAAAGCCATTGGGCTATGGAGTCAAGAAAGGATTTATTTGTAATCAATGTGCAAGCTTTCATTTGGGCTAGTCATCTAGAGCATTAGGATCTTAAGGGATGATTGGTGGAATGGGACATTAAGGACAGAAAATGAAAGGAGGAGAACCAACCAACTCTATCTATAGATCAAGTCAGAGGTCATTTAACTCCAGACCTGCTTGGACAAAATTAGAGGCGAGACAAGGGATCTTGGAAAGGTTAACTGGTCGCGCAAGGATCCTAGTGGACAGGGCTAACACTAATCCCCAGTGTTCCCAAACCTTCCAGCTAAATCCTACCAAGAACATCTAAACATGGACTTCATCAATTCATACATCAGAGAGTAGGAAATATCATCCACTACACTGGTTAAATCAATTGAAATCAACATTCAGATACACATATAAGCAGAAAACATTGAGGTAGGGAGAGCAGGAAACATAGGGCACCTAACAAGGGTGAATCCTATGTTATACTTCTGTTACCTACCAGCAGAAATGAAATGAAATGTAGCATGCAATGAGAGCAAGTCAATCACAAATACAGAGAAAGAGGGAACATCACCAGCTGCTTTAGATCAGGATCCAAAGAAACATGCTTGTCATATTAAAAACAACACCAATCAGGTACATCATAGCCCATAGCTTGAACATTCAGTCTGAATACATCTAGTCTCAGTCTATCTTACAATATTACATAGAGAACTTGTCTCAAGAGGAACAATGCTTGCATTTCACTGATATCTCATCAACAACCAATACAATATTTCCTCATGAGTTTTATAGCTGAAGAGGGGCAGGAGAGGTAGGTGAAGAGTTAAATGCAGTATTAAACTCTGAAACGAAAGAGGGCAGAAGCCCATTCTGATTTTAAATTTTTGCATTTATTTCTGAGATGTCTTGGACGAAAGAATGAATCCTTTCGGCCTCCATTTACTTTTTTCTGCCTCTTGTTGTACTTTAGTCTGCAGGACTCTGTGGTACTTTTGGTGCAGGGATAGAATGGAAAATAAACGCTTGAATGGTCTGCCATGCTATGAAATAAATGTTTCTGATAGTATTCTGGACGGTCGAGAGGGGAAAAACTTCACTTGGACACAATGCATACTGAAACAATAATGTGTACTGTGTCTGTGCTTAGGAAGAAACATTCTGCTGATTTGAGACCCTGATTATATGGTTTTCTGCGTGCTGGACTTTTCATGTAACCCTCGATGTATTTGAACTGGTACCTTTGCCTTCTAAGATCCCTGAAAAGGCGCAAAAAACTTCCATTTCTTACCTCGAGCCCTCTGCTGCTCCCGTACTGTCTTTGTTTGTGCAATCTAAGCTTTAATGGTGCCGGCAGAAGTTTGCAGAGCTCGAACTCTGTTCTTTAAATGCGAAAACTGTCACCTCGCCACTGTATTGAAAGTTGTGTAACCATGGCAGCGTTCACCATCTGATAACCCTGCAAAATGTGGGACTGGGTGATGAAAACCATGCATAAGGGGTAGCTGTGGAAGACGGAGGACATAAACATGGCGGTGGTGAGAACAGTGTTTTTGAATGAAATGAATGTGAAAAATGCATTGATATGGAGGAAACAACGAAAAATAGGGTTTGGTGTGAACATGCTTTGTGGACCGTTAGATCATGACCGAGGGACGTAGATCAACGGTGGAGACCAAACAGTTGGACAATATATGAAATGGGGCGGAATGTACAAAAACACTAAACTTTAATGCAAATACAAAATTTTGGGCTGCGGAGAAAATACAAAGGACAATGCCATGAAATGCAATGGAATGCGACGAGATGTATGGGAATGATCGTACGAGGCGGGACCTAATACGGAAAGAACAGATCGCAAAGGCGGAAAGTGCGATGGAGGAAAGCGGCACAAACAAAAACTGTGCTTTGCGCTTTGCGATGGATGCAACTGGGATGAGCGCAGATCGCAAAGGTGGAAAGTGTGATGGCGGAAAGTAGCACCAAACAGAAAACCTGCGCTTGCGATATTGCGATGGAGAGGAAGAATGCGATGGATCTAATGATCATAACGCGCGAAAATGCAATCTGTGATAGATGTGATCGGGGGCGAGTTGCAATGTGAGAAACTTGCGATGGGCAGAAAGTGCGATGACGCGACTGATCGCATCGCAAATATTTGCGACGTAGTCCATCGCATCACAAATATTTGCGATGGACAATTGGAACATTTCACATAAACATGCGCTTTTGCGATTATGCGATCAACCCCTAAGGCTTTTAGCACTTGGTTTCTGGGAAAGGGTTACGTGGGGAAGTGGTTAAGGTTTAGCGGAAAGGGGCTAAGCCCTATTACAAGGTCAGAAAGTGGGTTTTAAACCCATTTTAGTGCGTTTTTACACCAAAGGGAGGTAACGATAGAGGGGTAAAGGGGAATTAAGGTCAACAAAGAGTAAGGGAAGAATGTAAAGGGGAATATTTGGGAAATTAGAGGGTTGATAGGGGGGAAATAGAGGGGAACAAA
This sequence comes from Pinus albicaulis, assembly GCA_034641835.2. Classification (NCBI taxonomy): domain Eukaryota; kingdom Viridiplantae; phylum Streptophyta; class Pinopsida; order Pinales; family Pinaceae; genus Pinus; species Pinus albicaulis. Next base: position 50,297 of record JAXQQM020075289.1, on the reverse strand, counting down.
AACACTTTGACAGAAAGAGGAAAAGGGAAAAAGGGACATTTGCAGGGGTACAAGGGGTAACGCAGGTCTTAGGGAGAGGAACCAACAGAGGGGATTTGTATATGGCAAAGCATAGAGAGACCTCAAGGATGATGTGTCTTCAATGGAGATGCATTCCTTGAAGGTCTCCAGAAAGACACAGCCCCCAGCTTGCTTGTTAAGAATTTCATAGGGGGGCTAACGAACGTAGGCTATTACAGGCGCAAGTACATTTTCGGAGCTATGTTTGTTTTTAGACATATGGATCATGTTCTATGAGTTGCAGGATGCTATTTGTGGATGGTTGGTCAAGTTCGAAAAAATAGATGGACTTCTATTTTTAGACATATTGGGCGGAATCTATTTTTAGATTGCCAGTCTAAAAATAGATATGTCGAATATTATTAGCTCTTAATAATATTTGGACTCTAAACATTATCTTATTCTCTTGGAGCACTTCGGTTAAGTGCACAGATGTGGCACAACAGCTGACAGAAGGAATTACGCTATTCCTGAGGGTTTACTGGAGCTAATGCATGGAGGACTTCAGTTAGAACTCATGTGACAGAGTTTGGTGGAGTTGGAGAAGTAGTTGGTGGAGTTGTATTTAGTTTAACTCAGTTAGACTCAGTTGAGCTAGTTGTATCTAGTCTAGCTGATTGATACACTAGTGAGAGTGGAGTGAATTAATTAGTTAATTAATTCACAAATAATAACTCATTAATCAACTGAAGAATACATCATTTAACTACAGTGCATGGTAGTTTCAGTGGAGACCAGTGGAGAGATAGGTGAAAGAGCAAGTGTGACTATCAGTTGTGACTATAGTGATGCATTGATTGCATCCAACACTCATGGATATGCCAATGAGGATAACGTGAGCAAGGCTGGAGAAATTCGAACTCATTCAGAGCCATTATTCAGTAGGGATTGCGCAGTAGAGGCAGGCTAGTAGGTGGCAAAGATCAGTGCATGGATTTGCAAGATCGGGCTTGATTAGTGTGTAGCGATTGTATTGTACTGAAAGCTTGATATGATCAGCTTTGTATGAGGATTGTTACATGATCTCTATGACATATATTATATACAGATAGTTGGGGTTTTCAGCTTCAGGCTTTCCCGTTAAACAACTGTGTTAATGTGTGTCAATTTTTATGGTTTCATGTGTGCATTGCAATTTTGATTTAATTTCTACAAATGATCAATGTTGGAATAGATTTTGTATTTTGCATGAAGTTAAAATAGTGTGAGATCAGGAGAATCTTGGACATATAACACATAATTTATATAATTTCTACAGTTTCATCAATAGCTCTTCTCAAACTATTGTACTCAGTGAGGGCTTATAGAGGCTTTGTTCTATTTCACCATCTCCTCAAAAATTTATCTTCAAGTTCATTCCAATTATTAATGCTTCCAAGAGTAAGGGCTTTGAACCACTTCCTAACTTCACTAGTAAAGCTCTGAGAAAACAATCTCATATTGACATCCTCTTGGTCAACCTCCTTCCTATCTATAAAGTCATTAAAATGGTCTACATGTTCTTCAACTGTAATCTCTTCATCACTTCCCCGAGTTTTGATTCTAGTAGAGTATTTGCTAGGAAGTTCATGTAGGACAGCTAGAAGAACAAGAGGGGCATATCTAGCAGGTGCAGCAGGTGGAGGAGGTACATTTCCTACTATGATGAATGGAACTATGGTAGTTTTACGGACAACATCAATGGAGGAAGAGGAACCATTAGGAGGATGGTTGTTTGGTCTTTGTTGTCCAATAACAATTGAACTGCAATTAGGAGGAGGAAAACCAGTTTTTCTTCTCAAAAAAATTTCAAAAGGATCAAGCTCCTTCAACCTATCCAAATACTCTCTTTCTAGCAGCAACTCAGAAGTGACTGCTTCCCAAAACTCTTCTTTATATTTTTGTGTAACTAAGGCTGAGGTATCAATACCTCTCCTATGCAGGTCTAAGAAAATTTCAGTTAATTCTTTTTCACTTTCAGACCTAAACAAGACTTCCTTAATTTTATCATCAAATATTTTATCTTCATGACTTCTTAAAACTTTAGAGGACAAGGATTTTGTATGAAATGGAGTATCTGATATTTCAGAAATGCCTTGTTTGCCTCTGGAGATGGTGTCTGGATTGTCCACAATGGTAGGTGGATCTGGGTCAGGATTACTCCTCATGTATCTCCTTCTCGAAGCCACCTTTGATCTTATGAATTTTTAATTTAGTAAACAAGGTAGATGCAGTCTTGTACAGCTTCCTGAGCTCCTTCTACCTTCAGATTCAACTTCAAAATTTTGGGAAAGTATAATCTTCAGGCTCCCGGCAGACGCACCAAAATGTTATCACAAAATTGCACCTAATAGTCTACTAATCATACAATCTCATGTAGTTGTTTCAAACCAATATTTTGAATGAATCTTAGCCTCTTCAGTCTGAGAGGGCTCCCTCCAAGGGTTAATGATATTGACTATAGATGTATTAATATGGCTAACTCTATTTGGGAAAAAAATTGCTTATGATGAGTGTAGGTTGAAAATAGTATTAGTATGCAAACATTGGGCTTATGGAGTCAACACTTTCAGTGATTCAGTAGTGAGTTCACTTGATATGGAACTTGAGGTGGGTAAGAGTTTTTTGGAGTAGTACACACACAGACACATGAAACAGGAAAATACATAGTCAATTTATCTATAAAGGAAGTCAGAGCATTACATGAATGAATTTTAAGTATTTTAGATAAAAACCACTCGAAATGGGACACATAAAATAAATAGATAAGATAGGCACTAAAAACTCAATCAGAATCTCAGGTTGGTCAAGAAACAGGCAATTTACAATAAGCTGCAATTTTTCCAAATATCTCCAACCCTTGACAAATTTGACTCTATGCCCTATAATAGACTTATTACATCATGAGATGATCTGCCTCCTGGATGGATTCAACAATTTTTTTCCTAATGACACCTTGCATAACCATAAAACATCTACTTAATGACAAAATGACGGCTATCCTACTTGACAGTCCTTTTTCTAATAGGACTCAAACTGCTCATTATTACATTTAACAACCTTATCTTCTAAAGAAATTACATCTGTTAGTGTCAGTATTTTCATACTTCCAGCAGAGATCAAAAGACATTTGCATGTGCATCTTAGGTGTCCCATTCTGAATAAATTTTTCATCATTCCATTAGCTCATGATATAAAATTATTCCGCTAGTGGTTGTCCTGGTCAAATAAGCTTCCTTATCCCTTAGAATATCATATTGGCTGACTCATTCTCATGTCTCCTTGAGCATAATAACACTTATGGAAATGCTCTGTTTACTTGGAAATATGTAAGGTCAAAATCTCATTCAAAGTCAGGTAAAAAAGCAGTCCCATTAGGTCATTAGGGTTTTGCATTTTCAAGGTATTTCTTCATTCTGATGATGTTAGCACATATATGAGAGGGATTTATTATGATCATCATGACGTATGCATTATTTTCAAACATTATATTTTCAGTTTCAGGACTTTTTATCAAAATCTCATTTTGATCAAAAAAAGTCACCTATGTAATTTATTTAAATTTCTCCAATTGTAATTTTATGTTATAATATGTAATAAATTTAATCCCAAGATGTCAAATCCATTATGTCAAGCCTTAGTGAGCAAATGAAAAAGCCAACTCCATGACTTCATCAACCTGTAATGTAAAAAGTGTCAAAGAGTATCAATGATAAAAGGAAAAAGACATCAAAAATTAGAAAATGGGTTTTTCAAGTTAAATTAAATCCACATGCCTATAAAGCCTATCAAACATTTTAAAAGATCCATGGTTGCCTCTGTAATTATCAGAATTTTTCAACAAGAGAAGAGTTTTTGAGTTTTTGTGAGCAATTTTGCTAAGTTTCTCGGTGTTGCGCGTTTAGAAGACTAGTGCTACGTGTTTGAACCAGCGATGTGCACCTGTACAATGGCATTGTGTCCTTTCCAGGAGGAGACAGTGTTATTTTTGAAGGCACTGCATGCTCAGATAGAGGCGTTGCGTGTTTGGAAAAGCACTGTGCCCTCACATAGTGGCACTGCGCGCCTAGACAGTGAACTTTGCTGAGTGTTCAAGCCATTCAAACAAGTTCAAAAATACTTCAAATTTCTCCTATAATCCTCCAAGAACTTCTAAGCAGAACTAACATATCATAAGCCTTGTTTATAAGCTATTTGGTCACTCTTGAATGAATTGAATTGGAACCCTAAATGAAACCCTAATCTCAGTTTGTGATCATTGTTTATACACTTATTTCATCCTCCTAAACAGAATATCAGTCATAGACAGGGTAATTTCACTGATCGAGGGTTTTCATTGATTTAGTTTTCCCCTTCACTCATTCCCTACACTCATTCCCTTCACCTTTCAAGATAGCCATCTCATCCCCTTCCCATCATCTCATTTCATGTGCGCTAGGGTTTCATAATTCAGAGTTTAGAGATGTCAGAAGAATAAGATAGTGACATTGTTGGGGCATAAATTCCAAGAAGAAATGACCATAAGGGAGGGAAAATAAACAGGTTTGAACCCATCACTACAAGAGAACTTATGTCCTCTCCTCTCACTGTGTCTTTCTTTAAGCATGTGGGCTACTTTGAGTTATGTGAGAGATTGAAACAAACTCAAGATCACCTGGGGTTAACAATATTGCTCATCACTAATCTACATGACAAACAGGTCACTCTTGCTGGGGTCACTTTTGATATGTCCACCAATGCTATTGTAGCTACTACAGCGATCCCTAGTGTGGGAGAGAGGTGGTTTAAACAAGAAAACTTGGATATGAGCTATTATGAACCGTACCTCAAACCTAGGTACAAGGATCACAAGAAGTCAATTTTCCCTTTCTCTCATCTCCTTGACCGGTATGTTCCAAAGATGAGGATAGAGCCAATAGTGTAGTGATCAGAGGCAGGAAAGGCCAAGGCCTTGCTAGAGGAGACCTTGGGAAGATTTGATGAGAGTGATGATGAGTAAGATCAGCTTCCGAGATGGAGACTGAGGAAAATTGGGACTAAAGAGGGGTTTAGCTCAGGAAAGGCAAAAAGAGGCCGAATTGGTAGAGCAGCTTAATCCAAATGAGCTGCTTGCCATAGAGATTAGTAGAGACAGAGATTCTTGGCTTGAGAGAGCCAATTTGTATCTAGGGGGCCTGCTAGAGAAGGCAAAGAAAGAGATTGACATTCAGAGGAAGATGGCGAAACACTATGCCATGAGAAACAAGATTGCAAGGGCCAAGCTCAAACGAGCCCATGCAAAGATTCGGGCTTTGACCGAGCCAAAGGAGAAAGATAAGTTGAACATTATTGCTGAGGTGTATCTCCATGCCTCTAACCCCTAAATCAGCAAGCAAATTCACAATTTTGGCACATGTGGCATTCTTGTGCAAATTTTGATTTTTGGACAGTTTAGCACACAGAAAATTTGCTAAACGTGCAGCACCACTAGTGTTGCACTCTTTTTTGGGACATAAAATTACAAAATGGTCAGAATACTCATGTTCATAATGATTAGTACATCATCCTTAGCAAGTTTCATGAGATTTGGAGCAGAATTGGTCCCTCGAAGAGGCAAAAAACCATCAAAAAATCATGTTTATGCCCTCTTTTTGACCCTGGCGCTGCGTGTTTACCAGTCTTGGGAGAACATGATTTTGACAGGGAATATGGACACCATTTTTGAAATTTAAAGCATTTTTGAAAACTATACTCAGATACCTTTCCAATGAGCTATCATGGAGCTGATTTGGACAAGGGGAAGGCCTCAAAAAGTGGCTTACAAAACAGGTCAATTTTTCTTCCATGGCACTGCGCGTTTACCAGGAAATTTACTTTTTTACCAGTTTCATCAAATTTTGAAGTTTCACTTCTGTTTTGTTTTTTAATTGGGTAAATGAAAAATTTACCAATTTAAATGTCATATTTTACTTTTACCTAAGGTAGATACATTAGGTAAATCATTAGTTGAAGTCAAATGTATATGTTCTTGAAGATAGGAATGAGACACTTTCCTCATCCTAGACTTTAGCTTTCAGTTAAAATTTTGATGTAACAACTCCCTCACTTCATGGATTCGACCCCTGAGGATGAGAGGAAGTGGTTTTGTGTTCTATAAGTTGTATTTTTCCAGTAATTGTAATGGTTGGCATCAGGTTGAAAGATTGTATTGATTAAGTATCATCTTGGCTTGGACATTAATGGAAAATGGCAGTTATTTTTTTGGGATCCATGTGGTATGAGTTTTAGACATATTTTCTTCTCTGTTATCAATTTGTTTGAATTTATTATTAATTCATAAGCCATTACATGTCTAAAATATACTAGATTTCAAGTTTGAAAGGTAGAATCCATATTTATTTATGCTTTGTTTTGGGAAATTTAGTATAATGTGTTCATTCTCCTTAGTTTAGGGACAATACATTCCAAATGCTTTCCCTAGCTCCTCACCAATCTATTCTTTTCATTTAATGCACTTTTGAGTGTTAAACCTTTTACCTACCTTGCCCCATCAAAAAAACTACAATTTCATCCCCTTGGCCCTGATCTATTCCCCTCGACCTAATCCATGTTCAGTGAGCCCAACCCTAAAATCAAAATCAAAACCCCCTGTATTCCTTAGCTAGCCTAAAATATTTTTGATCCAGCCCTCTTGGCTGTGATTATTGTGGAGAGATCCCTCTCTGAATTGGTAGGGCTATATGCCAAGTCTAAATTTTGGTTTGAGGTTACCTCGGGATTTCCTTCTTTAACCTGAGGTTCAATCTAAGTGATAACATTTTGGAGACTCCGTTGGGGAAGAAAAATTAAGGTCAGATCTTCCCTGGGAAATAACGACAAATTTTTAGATCTAATTTTTGATTGTGAACAACAGTTGGACACATATGAAGGATGAACCATTCACCTGGCAACTCCATTCATTGAAATATCCAGAAAAATAACATTTCATGGCAACTCTACTGCATAAACATCAGTAGCTTCAAGAATTTGCAAGATGGAAACTATTGCAAGCAGGTATGCTCCCATGAGCCGAGATCACATTCCAGGTTTCCCAAATAAAATGCCTAAGGTAGATTGGAAAAGGAATTTTCCTATGTTCAAAAATGTGAAATTTAATGATGTTGCTCTTCATCTGGTGAGATTTCACATGCATGTGCGTAGATTAAAGATTGATTTTCTTGAAGACTGCATGATGAAGATATTCATGGCCACTCTGGAAGATGAAGCTCAAGCTTGGTATGAAATTTTTCTGCCTTCTTGTATTTACTGTTTAAAGGATTTTCATACCATATTCTTTGAAAGGTATAAAGAATCTTGTCCATTCTTAATATTAGTTCAGAACTATTGTAAACATGTTGATAGTTTTATTGAAAATCTTGAGAATTTTTATGGAGATGATGAATTCATGGACGATGAGATCATGGAAGCCCTGTATGAAAATCCATTTCAACAGCATAAATAACTCTTAGAGGATACTTATCAAGATGCTTAGGAAATTTTGTAGCAGGCTGAAGCTCTTTGTACATTTTAAAATGATGGAAGACAAGATATTATTTTAGATCTGATTGCAACAAAAGATGGTATGCAGGAAAATGAGGTTCCAATTTGAGATTGTGGTAAAGTCAAGCTGGCTAATCCAGATCTATATTTAAATTGTGATGATGATGAGTATGTTGTTCCAGATCCCGTGAATGAGAGCTCTATTGTTGAATTCACCTCGAACAAAGAAAACAGAGTTATAAACCTAAGTGTTCTCAGCCCATTAGAACAAAGTCTTCACGAGGAGGTAATATATTCCCTTTCTAAAAAACAAGATGAGATCTTTGTTCAAATATGTTCTTTGGATGAATCTGTGGTAGATGATAGAAATGTGAGTTTTGTGTTACAAGAACAATTCAAAGTTTTCCTTCTTATGAATGATGAGTGTGATAAGAAACATGACAATCTGATTGCCATGTCATATGAAGATATCTTGGAGGCTTTGCATGAAAATCATTTTCATCACCCAAAAGAACAAGTTTTTTCTCTCATGGAACAAAAATATGATGTATATTTTCTTGATGTTCATAAAGACTTCCCGAAGGAGAAAATTCTTGCAGCAGTACAACAAGTTGATCAGCCAAAGGTTAAAGTAGATATTCAACATCCTTGTGAATCTTTAGGAGAGAAAGAAGACAATTATTGTGTTATCAAAAGAAAACAAAGAGTACTTTCTCCTCTATCTGAAGATGAGATAGATTAGCTCCTGAACAGTTCTATTACAACCAAAGATGAAACAGGTATTTTCGATGAGAAGTTTCATGAAAATATATACGAAATTGTTGAGAAACCAATTTATGATGATGATTCCCTGCAAGGAGATGAGCTAGCAGATACTAGTTTCTTTCATGAAGATGATAAGGCTATCATGTTTGATAATTTTAAAGAATTTTTCTTGTTTAAGGATGACTTAGACTATGAATTTGAGGTATGTGAACCAGAGGGAGACAATATGCCAGAGATAGAACCAATGTTACCCATGCTTGAGGAATTTTTCAGCCAACACTCAGATAGCAAAAGGTTATACTTCCCTATGCCTTTCTATGGATCAACAAACAAGTGTTCTTTCGTATCAAAATGATGGGAGTACTGGTATTTTTGCTGTTGGATTTCAAGACAAGGTAACGCTTCATGATTTTCAAAATCCCTTCAGTAGTCTTTTGCAAGCATTGGAGAAAATGAATGTTGTTTTTTTTGTCAGCATAAACCTTGGTTTCAGTTTCTATTGTGAGTTTCCTACATGTACATAATTCTGCCTGCTTGAGGAAAGTGAGAGAAAAATTCAAGCAAATAACCATCTGTTGGATTGGTTACACCGGAAGGATCACTTCACATTATTGTATATATGTCTTCATCAGGCTGGTGGTTATCATCAGGATTTGAAGCCCTCGAGTCTTGGTGATGTACTGCCATCAATAAGTAGGGTAAGTTAAATTTTAAAGTTTTTTTTCAGACATTCTTAAGTGGGTTTTGAGTCAGTTTATTGTGTCAAGTTTCTTTCAGTATTCAGTTTGGTTTTTATCTATTGACTCCATTTCCCAATGAAATAGGCACTTTTTCTACAGTGTTCTTGGCACCTCCAAGGAGCTACCATCCCCAACTAGAGCCAATGTTAGTGTCAGTATTTTCATACTTCCACCAGGGATCAAAACACATTTGCATGTGCATCTTAGGTGTCCCATTCTGAATAAATTTTTCATCATTCCATTAGGTCATGATATAAAATTTTTCCACTGGTGGTTGTCCTGATCAAATAAGCTTCCTTCTCCCTCAAAAGATCATATTGGCTGACGCATTCTCATGTATCCTTGAGCATAATAACACCTATGGAAATTCTCTGTTTACTTTGAAATCTGTAAGGTCAAAATCTCATTCAAAGTCAGGTAAAAAAGCAGTCCCATTAGGTCATTAGGGTTTTTCATTTTTCAAGGTCATTCCTTCATTCTGATGAGGCCAGCACATATATGAGAGAGATTTATTATGATCATCATGATGTATGAATTATGTTTCAAAGGTTATATTTTTAGTTTCGAGACTTTTTATCAAAATGTCATTTTGATAAAAAAAATCCACCTATGTAATTTATTTAAATTTCTCCAATTGTAATTTTATATTATAATATGTAATAAATGTAATCCCAAGCTGTCAAAGCCATTATTTCAAGCCTCAGTGAGCAAATGAAAATCCCAACTCCATGAATTCAGCAACCTGCAATGTAAAAAGTGTCAAAGAGTATCAATGATAAAAGGAAAAAGACATCAAACATTAGAAAGTGGGTTTTTCAAGTTAAATTAAATCCAAATGACTATAAATCCTATCAAACATTTCAAAAGAGCCATGGTTTCCTTTGTAATTATCAGAAGTATTCAACAAGAGAAGAGTTTTTGATTTTTTGTGAGCAATTGTGCTAAGTTTCTCGGCGTTGCGTGTTAAGAAGACTGGCGCTGTGCGTTTGAACCGACATTGCGCGCTTGTACAGTGGAATTGTGCCATTTCCAGGAGGAGACATTGTTATTTGTGAAGGCACTGCACGCTCAGACAGAGGAAATGCACATTTGGAAAAGCGTTGCGCCCTCACACAATGGCGTTGCACGCCTAGACAGTGAACTTTGTTGAGCATTCAAGCCATTCAAATAAGTTCAAAACTACTTCAAATTTCTCTTATAATCCTCCAACCACTTCTAACTAGGAAAAACATATCATAAGCCTTGTTTCTAAGCTATTTGGTCACTCTTGAATGAATTGAAGTGGAACCCTAAATGAAACCCTAATTTCAGTTTGTGATCACTGTCTATACACTTGTTTCATCCTCCTAAATAAAATATCAGTCATAGACAGGGTAATTTCACTGATCTAGGGTTTTCATTGATTTAGTTTGCCCCTTCACTCATTCCCTTCACCTTTCAAGCTAGCCATCTCATCCCCTTCCCCTCATCTCATTTCACTTGTACCCTAGGGTTTCATAAGTCAAAGTTTAGAGATGTCATAAGAAGAAGATAGTGGCATTGTTGGGACACAAATGCCAAGAAGAAATGACCATAAGGAAGGGAAAATAAACAAGTTTGAACCCATCACTACAAGAGAACTTATGTCCTCTCATCTCACTGGTCTTGCTTTAAGCATGTGGGCTGCTTTGAGTTCTGTGAGAGAGTGCAACAAATTCAAAATCACCTGGGGTTAACAAGATTGTTCATCACTAATCTACATGACAAACAAGTCGCTCTTGTTGGGGTCACTTTTGGTATGTCCACCAATCCTATTGCATCTGCTACAGGGATCCCTAGTATGGGAGAGAGGTGGTTTAAACAAGAAAACTTGGATATGAGCTATTATGAACCACACCTCAAACCTAGGTACAAGGATCACAAGAAGTCAATTTTCCCTTTCTCTCATCTCCTTGACCGGTATGTTCCAAGGATGAGGATAGAGCCACTAGTGCAGTGATCAGAGGTAGGAAAGGCCAAGGCCTTGCTGGAGGAGACCTTAGGCATATTTGATGAGAGTGATTATGAGGAATATTAGCATCCTAGATGGAGACTGAGGAAAATTGGGCTAAAGAGGGCTTTAGCACGGGAAAGGCAGAAAGAGGCCCAATTGGCAGAGCAGCTTACTCCAAATGAGTTGCTTGCCATAGAGATTAGTAGAGACAGAGATTCTTGTCTTGAGATAGCAATTTTGCATCTGGAGGGCTTGCTAGAGAAGGTAAAGAAATACGTTGATATTCAGAGGAAGATGGCAAAACACTATGCCATGAGAAACAGGATTGCAAGGGCCAAGCTCAAACGAGCCCATGCAAAGATTCAAGCTTTGACCGAGCCAAAGAAGAAGAAGAAGTTGAAAATTCTTGTTGAGGTGTCTCTCCATGCCTCTAACCCCTAAATCCACAAGCAAATTCACAATTTTGGCACATGTGGCATTCTTGTGAAAATTTTGATTTTTGGACAGTTTAGAACGTGCAGCACTGTTGGCGTTATGCTCTTTTTTGGACATCCAATTGAAAAATGATCAGCATCCTTAAGTTCATAATTATGATTACAACAACCTCAACAAGTTTCAGGAAATTTGGAGCAAAAATGGTCCCTCAAAGAGGCAAAAAACCATCAAAACATCATGTTTCTACCCTCTTTTTGACCCTGGCATTGTGCGTTTACTAGTATTGGGAGAACAGCTTTTTGACAGGGCATATGGAACCATTTTGGAAATTGAAAGCATATTTGGAAACTAGACTCAGATACCTTTCCAATGAGCTATTATGGAGCTTATTTGGACAAGGGAAAGGCCTCCAAAAGTGGATTACAAAATAGGTCAATTTTTCTGTCATGGCGCTGCGCGTTGACCAGGAGATTTACTTTTTTACCAATTTCATCAAATTTTGAAGTTTCACTTCTGTTTTAATTTTTACTTGGGTAAATGAAAAATTTACCAGTGTAAATGTTATATTTTACTTTTACCTAAGGTAGATACATTAGGTAAATCATTAGTTGAAGTCAAATGTATCTGTTCTTAAATATAGGAATGAGTCACTTTCCTCATCCTAGACTTTAGCTTTCAGTTCAGCTTTTGATGTAACAACTCACTCACCTCATGGATTCGACCCCTGAGGATAAGAGGAAGTGGTTTTGAGGTCTATAAGGTGTATTTTTTATTCATTGTAATGGTTGGCATCGGTTTGAAAGATTGTATTGATCAAGTATCATCTTGGCTTGGACATTAATGGAAAATTGCAGCTATTTTCTTGGGATCCATGTGGTATGATTTTTAGACATATTTTCTTCTCTGTTATCAATCTGTTTGAATGTATTGTTAATTCATAAACCATTACATGTCTATAATATACTAGATTTCAAGTTTGAAAGGCAGAATCCATATTTATTTATGCTATGTTTTGGGAAATTTAGTATAATGTGTTCATTCTCCTCAGTTTAGGGAAAATACATTCCAAATGATTTCCCTAGATCCTCACCAGTCTATACATCTCATTTAATTCACTTTTTAATGTTAAACCTTTTACCCACCTTGCCCCATCAAACAGACTACAATTTCATCCCCTTGGCCCTGATCTATTCCCCTCGACCTAATCCCCGCTCAGTGATCCCAACCCTAAAATCAAAATCAAAACCCCCTGTATTCCTTAGCTAGCCTAAAATATTTTTCATCCAGCCCTCTTGGCTGTGATTTTTGTGGAGATATCCCTCTCTGACTTGGTAGGGCTAGATACCAAGTCTAAAGTTTTGTTTGAGGCTACCTCGGGATTGCCTTCTTCAACCTGAGGTTCAATCTGAGTGATAACAACATATTTGACAAGTATGCTTTCACATGTTCGAATTGGGGTGATGGGACTCACCACTACATGACCACTTAATTGACCTCCTCTAAAACTGGAAACAAAACCCTGTTTTTTAGGCAAACTGGTCTTCTTCCACGAATGCTTTGGCTGCTAATTTATCTTCATTTTGTGGTCTTTAAGTGTTGAATAACTGCTTGTCATAGTCGTTGGGGGTTCCCATGTTTTGGCCAGATTGGCAAGACCAAAAGATGAGACAACATCAAAACCACTTTCAGACCCTAGGATCTAGCCCTCCTAGGTCCAGAGATGGATCTCTCTATGTAAGCAAAGGTTCTATGTCTTTGAAGCTCGAAGTTAAGATATTAGGCTAGTTATAGGCACAGGGTTTGTTTGTTTGATGTATGTTTGGTTGTTGGGAATATGGGAAGAAAGGTTCAATATAAGACAAGGATGGGCAAAGAGGATTTTAGGCAAAGGAGGGATGATTTAGAGAACATTCAATACCATTGGGCAATGGAGTCAGAAAAGGGTTTACTCGCTATTCAATGTGCAGGCTTTCAGTTGGGCTAGTCATCTAAAGCATTGGATCTTAAAGATGATAGTATGGTAGGATAGGCAAGAGGGAAGGTGAGAGCAAGGAAACATTAAAGATTTAGAACACAAAGTTGAAAACCTGAGATCAGAGAGAGACTTTGAACTCTCAATGCTTCGGCCTCTAGCTTAAGGGAACTTAGATAGGCTCAATTAATTGAAAAGGATCCTAGTGAGATAAAGACCAGTTCTAGACCTCCCACTGTTCCCAATTCATTCAATTAAATCCTAGCAAGAACATCTAAAATCAGGTTTCATTAATTCATACATCAGCTAGAAGCATATGGAACCACTACACTGGTTAAATCAATTGAAATCAAACTTCAGATACACATATAGCAGAAAAACATTAAAGGCAAGGAGAGCAGAAACATAGGGTACCTAACAAGGGTAAATCCTATGCCAAGTTTCTGATGCAAGCCAGTAGAAATGTAATAAAATGAAATAAACACAAAGATAGAAAAACATCACCAGATGCTTTAAATCAAAGTCCAAATAAATGTGCTTTCCATATTAAAAAACAACACCAGTCAGGTACAACATTACCAATGGCTTGGTATTCAGCTGAAAACATCTTCCTCAGCCTATCTTACAACTTTACACAGAGACTATGTCTCAAAAGAAACTGCTTGCAATTCTCTGATAACTGATCAACAACAACCTTTACAATGAGTTTCTTCTTGAGTTTTATAGCTGAAGAGAGCAAAGGAGGTAGGTGAAACACTAAATGAAGCATTAAACTCAGAGAAGAAAGAGGGCCTGAAGCCCATTTTGTTTTAAACTTTGTGCATTTATCTCTGGCATGCCTTTGGACGAAGGAATGATCTTCTTCAGGCTTTCTTTACCCCAGGTGTGGCTCTGATGCATTCTGGTTGTAGTACTTTGTAGTAATTTTGGTGAATAAACAAAAGGTAAATAAATGATTGAATAGTCTGCCATACTTGCGAAACAAATGATCTGGTAGCTTTGGACTGTGGTCAGGGCGGAAATTTCTTCAGGAACACGGTAAACAAAGGAAACGATATGGGCGCTTGGTCCTTTAGGGAACGAACAATCTGCTGATGTGAAACCCTGATAGTATTGCCCATGATGTCTTTGACCTAGTACTCTACCTTCAAATCAATGGATTAGGCTCTAAAATTTCAATGATAGGCCTTGAAAACTCAATTTTCCCACTGATACTCTTTGCCGCTTCCACGTTTGCCTCTGACTGCGAAATGTGAGCTTTAATGGCTCTGGAGAAGATTTTACAGAGTTTAAACTCCGTTCCTTTAATGCGTGCTCTGTCACACGTCTTCTCAGACCTTTCTTCATGATTTCAGTCCCTGATAATGGTCCTTTCCTATGTTTTCTGTAACTGTGACGGAGACTGTAAATCATGGTGGCTTCCGCCGCTTGTACCTGCAAAAATACGCAACTCAGTCATGAAATCCATGCATAGGGGCGAGTGGCTATGGAGGACGGCAGAATGATAGCGTGGTGGTGATAAACAGTGTTTTTAGACAAAACAATGGTGGATAATGCAATGATATGGTGCACACGATGACTAATAGGGTTTGGTGGAAAACTGCGTGTGGGCCATTTGATCGTGGTCTGGTGGTGGGATCGACGGTGGAGATTAATCAGCGGAATGGTTTATGAAAATGGTTGGGATGCATAGAAATGAACGAAAATAAAATGAAATGCATGTGTGGTGGGACCCGGCGTGGGCAAAGGGTGATTAGTTTTGGACTGTCGATCTTAGATCCAATGGACGGTTGAGATTAATTCGGAGGATCGCAATCGGGGGGGGGGGGCAGGGGTGACACATTACAAAGTTTCCGATTGCGATTAGGAGCGGGGATGCGATTGAGCGTCAACCATTGATCCTGGATCAAGATCAATGGTGGGAAATGATTTGGCGGGGAGAAATGGAAGGAGGGGGATAAATCTCAACCATTGGATCTTAGAGGGATGGACGAATCTGATCAAATCGGGGGGAGAAAAGGGCGGAATCGACAGTCCGATGGACAGTGGTGCGATTGGCGCTGAGCTGCTGGGTCCAGGTGAAAGATCAATGGCGGAGATTAAATCGGTGGATTGCAATCGCAAAGGGTAGTGGGTGGTGCGTTATAAACTTGCGATTGCGATTGGTGCGGGAAAGCGCGGGCCGTTGGATCAACCGGGGGAATCGACAGTGGAGATTAGGTCGGAAGATCGCAATCGGGGGGTACTGGGGTAACACATTATCAAAGTTTCGATTACGATTGGGCGGGGAGTGCGATTTAGCACTCGACCATCAGATCGGAATAGCAAATCAACGGTGTGGATCACCTCTCGGGTCTTCATAACAAAACACAATCGCATCGGATTTTTTGTATTTAACAAAGGAATGCGCCGGTCTGCAAGTTGCGATTGCGATTAGTGCCCGGACCGTTAGCGCTTGGTCCTGGGTGCTGGTTACGTGGGGAAGTGGTTCAGGGGGCCGGGGGAAAAGGGGATAGGCCCTTAATATAAGTTTAAAAGTGGGTTTTTGGCCCCATTTAAGTGTATTTCAAGGCCAAAGAGGGGTAACGATAGAGGGAAGAAAGGGGAATTTGGCCAAACAAAGGGTAAGGGTAGAATTTAAAGGGGATTTTTGGGGAGATTTAGGAGGACTAAGGGAGAAATTTTGAGATGGAAAGGGGACTTTGAAAAGAGGAAAAAATGGGTAAAATGGGACATTTTGCAGGGATATAAGGGCAAATCAAGGCCTTTTGGAGCACAATTTTTTGCAATCAGTGAGGCTTATTTACTTCAATAACAACAGAGGGAAAGGATTAAAGAGTAGGGAACATGAAAGGCCTTAAGGATGATGTGTTTTCAAGAGAAATGCATTCCTTGAAGGCTCATTAAACAAATTAGCCCCTTGCTTGCTTGTCAAGGAATTTATAGGGGGCTAACAGTGGCTCCACATGGGGATGACTTCTTCTTGAAGGAGTCAAGAATTCAGAAAAGATCTATGGAGTAGGCCAGATGCCTGCTGCTTGAGCCACCTTTCTTCTTTGGTTTTCAGCTGTCACAATTGTGAAGACATCAATTAGTAGAAGCATTCTCAAACAATCTACCTACCCAGACTACAATCCTAGCATTTTTTCTTCTTCTAGGGTGCATTTGGACTAACAGACCCTTCACATCATTTATTTTGTAAACAAAAAACAAACCTATTCTAAATCTACCCTTACTACTCCATGAGACCAGATTATACTGTTGGTCTCATATGTTTCTCTACCTAATCTAATATCTGCTGGGATTAGACTGTCCAACAGATCTCTTCTCTACATTCTACAACAGAAATTTAAAAACAGTCAAACTAGGATTAGACAGTCTAGTTTGCTATGGATCCAAGGCATAAAGATAGTTGCACATGGACAAAAACTTGCAGAAAATTGAAAACAAAACTTTGAAGGCTTGAAATCTAAAGTTTTGAAGTATCCTTCTTCTTTTGTGACTCAAGTTTTGAGCTTGTTAGAGTCACTTTCTTTTCATCATTCCAGCTCTGATTTTGGGCTTGTTAGAGATGATTCTTCTTTCTTCTTTTCTGGTCCAGGTTTTGGGCATGTTTGAACCAGCTATCTTCACTTTCTTTGGCTCAGGTTTTGATCATATTAGAGCCAATCTTTGCACTTCAAAGGTCCATGTTTTGAGCATGTCTGGACCTCTCCTTTTTCTTTGTTTTTTGTAACATTTTCTCTTTTTCTTGAAAACAAAACACTGCAATGGTATGTACAATGGGAATGGAAATTGGAAATTGGAAATCAGCAGAACTAGTGTTTGAGCATCCTGCCATTGACAAGACCCCCAAACAGCTCAGTACCATCTAAATCTTGTATAAAAAAGGCATTCGAACCCACAGTGGCCTGGATGATGTATGGACCTTGCCACAAACTGTCAAACTTGCCATGCTTTCCTTTATCCTCTCTCCTTGAGTCCCACTTTAGAACTTTATCTCCGATTTTGAAATCAGAGGCCTTAGTTCTTTTGTCAAATAACTTCTTTATATTTTCCTGAACTTTGATAGCTCTGTTATAGACCTCTTCCCTTATTTGCTGGAGATGAATTATTTGGTTTATCCTTCTCACCATATTGTCTTCTTCTGTCTGAATCTCCTAGACCAGCTTGATCACTGGTACCCCAAGGCTAGTAGGAAACACTGCTTCTGTTCCATAGACAAGCTGGTATGGTGACATGCCAATGGATTTCTTTGTTGTAAGCCTGTCGGCCCACAGGGCATGCATTAACTTGTTATGCCAAGACTTTTTGTTCTCTTCTAACAGCTTTTTGATGATGGCCACTAGGCTCTTGTTTGATGATTCAACTAAGTCATTACCTTGTGGGTAATAGGCAGTTGAATGACCAAGTGCTATTTGATACCTGTTACAAAAATCAACCATTTTCTTGGATCCAAAATCAGCAGCATTGTAAGTGATTATTTTCCTTAGGCAACCAAACCAAGAGAGGATATGACCCTCTAGGAACCTAATGATGACTGAATCTGTGGCATTCCTAGTAGGTATGGCCTCTATCCACTTAGTGAAGTAGTATGTGGCTGTTAAGATCCATTTGTGTTGTGCAGAAGAAGCAGGGTTAATTTCCCCTATGAAATCTAGGCCCCATTGCATAAAGGGACCTTCAACAGTGATGGGTTGTAAAGGTAAGGGGATGAGATTTATTTTGCCTTCAAAAATCTGGAATTTGTGGTAGGAAATTACCATCTTATGGATATCATTGAAGAATGTAGGCCAATAGTAGCCAGCTCTGAGTATTTTGTTTGTAGTGGCCTTCCAGCTCAGGTGGCCTCCACACTCTCCTGAATGGAATTCTTGTTTAATCCTCTTTGCTTCAGACTCAGGAAAAAATTTAAGCAATAGGCCATTTGGATTTTTCCAGTATAAGCCTTCATTCATTATGCAATAGCTTCTGGCTTTTAGCTTTAAGAATCTAGCCTTGTTCTTTGATAGTTCAGGAGGGGAATTGAGGTGTGTAAGCATATAAAGAATGTCCGAATACCAAGGAGAGCTCTAAAAATTCTCCTCAACAGTGGGATTAGGCAATACTTGCTTCTCATCCAAGGCATCTACCATGTTAATGTCAAGGGCTTGTAGATTTGATTCAGCCATTATTCGGGCTAAGCCCTAACCTTTGATTAGTTTGGTGGGTTTTATCTCAAGGTCGTATTCTAAGATCACAACAATCCATTTGCCACTCTTCCCGTATGGTTCTTGGGACAAGATATCTTTGACCACTATGCTAGGCACATAGGCTATGGTGTGGGAATGCAGAATGTACACCCTAAAGTCTTTCAAGGCCTTGACTAAGGCATAGGCCTATTTTTCCATTATGTTGTATTTCGAGGGTGCATCTCTCAGTGCTTTGCTGAAGAAGGAAATGGGCTGCTCCATTTCCTCTGGATTTTTCTGCAACAGAACTGCAGCTATTGTATGCTCAGATGCAAATGAGAAAATCAGAATATCCTTTGAGAAATCAGGGTTGATTAGGATAGGAGCCTGGGTGAGTGCAATTTTTACTGATTCGAATGAATTTTTGGCCTCTACATTCCATTTAAATCCTGCACCTTTCTTCAACATGTTTGTCATATTCCTAAGGTGTTCAGCTAGATTGGGAATAAACCTCCTTAAGAATTTAATCTTCCCAATAAAAGACTATAATTCTTTGATGTTTCTTGGGTGTGTGATTTGTAGTATTCCCTCAACTCTTTGTGGGTCTATCCTAATCCCCTTTTCAGATATGATGTGGCCAAGAAGCTTACCTTCTTGCAGCCCAAATACAGTCTTTTTAGGATTCAATGACAGACCGAACCTTCTACATTTTTCAAAGACCTTTCTCAGATGTTTCAGGTGTTCTTCTTCAGTCTTGGAGTAGACTGTTATGTCATCCAGATAGATGACAATGAAGTGTCCTATCTCATCGGAAAAAGCTATATCCATCGCTCGTTGGAAGGTTGCACCAACGTTCAACAGTCCAAAGGGCATCTTTACATACATAAAGGTGCCCCACGGAGTGGTAAAGGCTGTCTTGAGTTGGTCTTCTGGGATTAATAAGACTTGGTTCTAACCTGAAAACCCATCTAGCAGGGAGATCCTTTTTTAGCCTACTACCCTTTGAAGGATATGTTCCATTTTTGGAAAAGGGTAATTATCTTTGAGTGAGGCTCTATTAAGATTCCTGAAATCAATACACAGCCCGATCTCCCCTGTTTTCTTTCTCACAGCCACTAGGTTTGATACCCAATCAGAGAACCTCACAGGCACAATTATGCCTGCCTCATACATCTTTTTAATTTCTTTTTCAACTGCAGGCAATTGCTTTGGGTTTATTCTGCGAAGTTTTTGTCTAAAGGGCTTCTGATTTTCTTTCAAAGGTATTTTGTGCTGTATAATGTTCGTGTCATAGGCCTTTAAGTCTTCATAGCTCCAAGCAAACACATCAATGAATTCCTTGAATAAGTCAATGTATTTCTTTTTCATGTTTGCAAGAAGAGACTTAGCCAATTTAATCATTTTGGGCTTATCTTCTGTGCCTATGTTGCATTCTTTAACGTCAGAGTCCGCGAGTTCTATGGTGGGATTCTTTGCTACATCATCGAAGTCAAAAAGGTCCTCTAAAGGCGCCAGACCTCAAGGTATGTTCTTATCTTTGGCCTGCAGCACCTCAACTTCTTCATTTTCTACGTTTTCACAATTTCCATTTAGGTTTCCAATCTGTTCGTTCAAAGCGTTTATTTCTATGTTATGGGGTGGTTCTTCCTCGTCTGAGGGTTCCTCACTTTGGCAGCTATTACTGGGCATAGAGTCTGAATCAGAAAATTTGAACTTGTTCCTGCCTATCAGGAAATCTTCAATCTGCTTATCGTCCTCGAACACCTGCCAATATTTTTCGTTATCCGGCACTGCAAGTATGAATCTGGTCTGTATTATGATTTGTTGGTCACTCGGAGTTTTAGGGTATGAACTGGCTAGGCAAGCTAACCTATTTGCAATGACGTTTTGACTCCTAGGAACAAACACTAATTTGTATTCAAAAAATATTTTCAATATATCCACGACATCGTTCCTATATGCTCTCAACCTAGGGTGTTTGGCTGTGTATTCGCCGTTCACCTATTTTATAACCAACTCAGATTCTCCCTGCACAGCTATTCTACGGGCTCCTATTTTCTTCAACAGATTTAAGCCTAGGATAAGGGCCTCATACGCTGCAATATTATTTGTACATTTGAAATGCAGGTTGTAGTCATGGCTCTCCACGTAGTCACTCTCTGTGTTATGTAGTCAGACCCCGGCTCTGACAGTTCTCTTGGTGCATGACCCATCAAAGTTCATTTCCCACAAGGGTTCATTTTTCGTTTTATCCTCGTTTCCCTCCCGGACGTGGGTTTCACTGGTCTGTTGTGTGAAGGGTTCTGCGTGGTGCCATGAGTGTTTTTGTTCTTCGTGGAGTGTATGAGTTAGTGAAGGGTGACTAACTGGCTGAATGCATTCTTTTTCTTGTTTGGTCTGAATCTCTATTTCAGTGCATTGTCTAAGGGTTTCTTCTTCGTTTTCCTCTAAGTTGAGTGTAGCCATTATGTTAAGGTCCGTAGTCTCATAACCTCTGTTTGCATCTATGTCTTCTGTTTCTGGCCCTCCCAAAGATTCATCGTTGCAGAATATAAATGAGTCCAGGTCGGTGTGTACAGAGTATAAAGGTGCATTTTCAGGCTTTTTGGGGCTACTAACCAGGAAATTCATTTGTGCCTCCATGTACAGTCTTCTAGGTTGGCTAAAGACTGGGATTTTGGCATAGGCTCCATCCATCTGCATTGTACCTTGCAGCTTGGCTCCCCATGATATTGAAAATAACATGCCATACTTGGGTGGCACATATGCCACAACAACATCCATGACCATGCACTTGGCTGGAATCTGGGTAAGGCTCACACATAAATCTTTGATTAGGCCAAGACACTTCACCCTGCTAGAATCAAATGAATATAGGTATTTGTAGGGTCGGGTTATCTCTAGGCCTAACCTTTCCATAACCACTTTAGGCATCAGATTGTGTGAGGCACCAGAGTCATGCATTGCATTATGAAGGATCTTATCATGAATATTGAGGCTGATATAAAAAGGAGGTATTACCCCTTCCTAAAATTTCCCTTCAATCTTTGGACCAAACAGAAGGGCTGGTTGATCATCACTCAGATTTACAGTGTCACTGTTCTCACCTAGATTTAATAATTTCAAAATTTGGCCTTTATATACATCTTGAGTGGCCAACTCAGAGAGTGGGACAGATATTTTAATTCTTGCAATCTCACTTTCTAAATTGAAAGTGGACTGACTCTTTGGAATGCTCCACTCTGTTTTGTTAGCCACTACCTTAGTGGTTGAATCAGTGGGCTGGTTCTCACTATGTACAGTGTTTGGAATTGTTTTTTCAGGAGCACTAACTGTAGTGCTAGTGCTGCTAGTTGGTTGACTATGCTTATCAATGTTTTGGCTGTCTTTTTACTTTTTCTTCTCAAAACTCTCGGCTACTGATTTGTTACTTTCAACAACTTCTTTAGAAGTTTTCTCAGGCCTCTTTTTGATGGTAACCTTAGAAGCTTTTGGTTTTGAAGTTCCTAGGTTCTTTTTGCTTCTAAGTTCATATTTTTCTCTGACCTGCATGATGGCATCCTCAAACCCTAACTTGTAATCCTCAGATTCTAACCACTCCTCATCCCAATAGGAGAGCGAGGGCTGATCTTCTTCTGTGGAACAATTGTGGATTGATTTTTCCACTTCAAACATGTCTATTATGTTTCCCTCAGACTCCTCTATGATTCCCTCATC
Source organism: Pinus albicaulis (assembly GCA_034641835.2). Lineage (NCBI taxonomy): Eukaryota > Viridiplantae > Streptophyta > Pinopsida > Pinales > Pinaceae > Pinus > Pinus albicaulis. The sequence continues at coordinate 27,968 of JAXQQM020075289.1, read as the reverse complement.
TTCATCAAGAAATTTCTCCTGGAATGGGGGAATAACTTGTTGATCTGATTCTCTTTGTCTGTTGGGAGTGGTGTTGTTTCTTCTAAAGTTTTGGTTTTGGTTATGATTTTGATTTCTGCTTTGGTTACTGACTGTGAAAACCATTTTTTCCATCATTTGTTGTAGCTTTTCCATGTTTTTGGATAAACGGTCATAATTGGGATCAAATGTGGAAGCTACCGTGTCATCTCTATATGTTACCCTCTTCTCAACTCTCAATCTTGCTCTCTTCTTAATCAAATTAGCTTCTACACTCACTGCTCCTTTTTGCATGTATTCCAACGTGTTGTACTCTCTCCCCCTAAGCTGGTAGGCCATGTCAGCATTAAAGCCTTCAGGGTATTTCGCTAGAGCCATACCTTGGGGAGGTTTCATGTGTGGAGGAAGGGCGTTATAAACGTTGTTGAACCTTGTAGTGTAGTCATGGACACTCTCTCCTGCATTTCTTTTAAGGTTCATATATTCTTCTAGGATTTGGTGAGGGTTTGCCTTAACTTCCCATTTTTTTATGAAAGTCTGATATAAAGCAGGAAGGTCTTGGATACTATTAGGAGGCAGGCTCTTGAACCATTTCTTCACATCACCTCCTAAAATTTGGGCAAAGATTCTCATTTTGACTGTATCATCATCTATCTCCATGTAGTCAAAAGAATCTTCCATCTTATCTACATGGTATTGGGCTTTGGTAGATTCTTTGGCAGTGAAGTGTGGGATTTTTGATTGATAATCATTGGGTAAAGGTACTAGAGGCCGGGGTAAAACCAAAGGTGCATACCGGGCTGCCATGATGATGTTCTGATGAGTTAAAGGGTTAACTTGAGCAACTGGTATATGGATGACAGGGATACTAGGACTAGCAGAAGTCTGTTGGGAAGATTTAGGATGATTGAGCCCTAAGTTTTGAATAAAGTGAATGTCAGGGGGTGTGGATGGAGGGGTCTCCTTGTCCCTAATGTGTTTACCACTATGAGGTGGTGAACTAGGGAACTCAAGGTCTGGCTAGTCTAGGACACTGAATGACCTAGTTCTTGGTAGTCTGTTTGGTAGGTCTAGGTCAAAAAATGGGTTTGATAGAGCTGTAAAGTCTTCTGGTGTAGAATTAGCTCTATGGATGTGGTTGGAAATATTTGGTCTTTTAGGTGTAGGAGATCTCTTGAGGATGCTCTCAGGGTTGTCAACTATTTCAGGTGGGTTTGGGTTAGGATAAGCTCTTGTGTGGATGGTTCTGGAAGCCAGAATGTTGTTTTACAACTAAGCAACTTAACCCTACTTGTTCCTTCTATTGTGGCTGATGTTGTTTTAGAGGCTAGTCTTCCAGTGGAGTCTTATGTGAAACCAAGATAATCAGCAGGCCTACTGATCACCAATGAAGTATTTGATCTTTAAAGAGCTGTGGAGTCGCCAGGTGGAAGGTTTAGGATGCTTCTGGAGGGTACACTGTCCACCACAGTGCTTATGAGATGTCCCTTTTCAGGGATATCTTTAAAACACAGCAAACTCTAACTAGAGATTGACTGGGAAGGATTTTACCAGATATGTCAGCTCTAAAGAGTGTGAGATATGGAGGCTACTTGGCCCCTTTTTAGACTCTGTCTAAGAGTGTAGGAGAAACACAACAAATGGTAGAGAAGTTGTAATGCAAATGGAAGTGTTTCACTACCAACCTAACTAGAGTTACTAGGTTTTCTGAGGCTCTTGTGATGTAGTATGGTGGAAAATACTCAGAAGATCCCCAGTGGAGTCAACATTATGTTGGGGTTCCCATGTTTTTGCAAGGTTGGCGATACCAAAATATGAGACAACATCAAACTACTTTTAGACCCTAGGATCTAGCCCTCCTGGGTCCAGAGAGGGATCTCTCTATGATTGTCTAAGGTATATGTCTTTGAAGTTCAAAGTTAAGATATTAGGCTAGTTATAGGCACAAGGTTTATTTTTTTGATTGTATGTTTGGTTGCTAAGAATCAGGAAAGAAGGGTTCAATGTAAGACAAGGGTGAGCAAAGAGGATTTTAGGCAAAGGAGAGATAATTCCAGGGAACATTCAAGACCATTGGGCAATGGATTTAGGAAAGGATTTGCTTTCTGTTCAATATGCGGGCTTTCAGTTGGGCTAGTCATCTAAAGCATTGGATCTTAAAGATGATAGTGTGGTAGGATAGGCAAGAGGGAAGGTGAGAGCAAGGAAACATTAAAGATTCAGAACACAAAGTTGAAAACCTGAGATCAGAGAGAGACTTTGAACTCTCAATGCTTCGGCCTCCAGCTTGAGGGAGCTTAGATAGGCTCAATTAATTGAAAAGGATCCTAGTGAGATAAAGACCAGTTCTAGACCTCCCAGTGTTCCCAATTCATTCAATTAAATCCTAACAAGAACATCTAAAATCAAATTTCATTAATTCATACATCAGCTAGCAGCATATGGAACCACTACACTGGTTAAATCAATTGAAATCAAACTTCAGATACACATATAGCAGAAAAACATTAAAGGCAAGGAGAGCAGAAACATAGGGTACCTAACAAGGGTAAATCCTATGCCAAGTTTCTGATGCAAGCCAGTAGAAATGAAATGAAATGAAATAAACACGGAGATATAAAAACATCACCATATGCTTTAAATTAGGGTCCAAAGAAATGTGATTTCCATATTAAAAAACAACACCAATTAGGTACAACATTACCAATGGCTTGGTATTCAGTCTGAAAACATCTTCCTCAGCCTATCTTACAACTTTACACAAAGACTATGTCTTAAAAGAATCTGCTTGCAATTATCTGATAACTGATCAACAAGAACCTTTACAATGAGTTTCTTCTTGAGTTTTATAGCTGAAGAGAGCAAAGGAGGTAGATGAAACACTAAATGAAGCATTAAACTTAGAAAAGAAAGAGGGACTAAAGCCTGTTCAGTTTTAAACTCTGTGCATTTATCTCTGGCATGCCTTTGGACGAAGGAATGATCTTCTTCAGGCTTTATTTACCCCAGGTGTGGCTCTGATGCATTCTGGCTGTAGTACTTTGTAGTAATTTTGGTGAATAAACAAAAGGTAAATAAATGACTGAATAGTCCGCCATACTTGTGAAACAAATGCTCTGGTAACTTTGGACTGTGGTCAGGGCATAAATTTCTTCAGGAACACGGTAAACAAAGGAACCGATATGGGCGCTTGGTCCTTTAGGGAACGAACAATCTGCTGATGTGAAACCCTGATAGTATTGCCCATGACTTCTTTGACCTGGTACTCTGCCTTCAAATCAATGGATTAGGCTCGAAACTTTCAATGATAGGCCTTGAACACTCAGTTTTCCCACTGATACTCTTTTCCGCTTCCACGTTTGCCTCTGACTGCGAAATCTGAGTTTTAATGGCTCTGGAGAAGATTTTACAGAGTTTAAACTCTGTTCCTTTAATGCATGCTATGTCACACGTCTTCTCAAACCTTTCTTCATGATTTCAGTCCCTGAGAATGGTCCTTTCCCATGTTTTCTATAACTGTGATAGAGACTATAAATCATGGTGGCTTCCACCGCTTGTACCTGCAAAAATACGCAACTCAGTCATGAAATCCATGCATAGGGGTGAGTGGCTATGGAGTACAGGAGAATGATAGCGCGGCGGTGATAAATGGTGTTTTTAGACAAAACAATGGCGGGTAATGCAATGATATGGTACACACGACGACTAATAGGGTTTGGTGGGAAAACTGCGCGTGGGCCGTTTGATCGTGGTCTGGTGGTGGGATCAACGGCGGAGATTAATTAGCGGAATGGGTTATGAAAATGGTTGGGATGCATAGAAATGAACGAAAATACAATGAAATGCATGTGTGGTGGGACCCGGTATGGGCGAAGGGTGATTAGTTCTGGACCGTCGATCTTAGATCCAACGGACGGTTGAGATCAAGTCGGAGGATCGCAATCGTGGGGGGGGGTAGGGGTGACACATGACAAAGTTTTTGATTGCGATTGGGAGCGGGGATGTGATTGAGCGTCAACAGTTGATCTTGGATCAAGATCAATGACGGGAAATGAGTCAGCGGGGAGAAAGGGAAGGAGGGGGATAAATCTGAACCATTGGATCTTAGAGGTATGGATGGCTCCGATCAAATCGGGGGGAGAAAAGGGCGGAATCAACAGTCAGATGGACAGTGGTGCGAGTAGATCCTGACCGTTGGATCCGGACTAATGGACGATCAAGATTTGACGGTAGGGAAATTCAACCGCAAAGGGCGGAAGGTGGCAGCGATTGGAAAATGTGATTGTGATTGGAGCTAAAAGTAGGACGTCGGGATCGGGAAGGGGATGGACGGCTATGATATTATAGTCGGGAGATCACAATAATCACAATCGGGGCGAACAAAGCGTGACACGGCGTGAAACTTGGGCCTGAGACGGGGGGCGAGGGAAGCATCGGCACAAGGGGCCGTCCAATCAAACGGCAGATCAACAAAGGAGATTGATCGCGCGGGTCCTCATAACATAACCCAATCGCATCGGCAAATTTCAATTAACACGTAGAAAGCGCTCGCTCGATGGTTGCGATTGCGATTAGCACCCGGGGCCTTTAGCGCTTGGTTCTGGGTGCTGGTTACGTGGGGAAGTGGTTAAGGGGCTAGTGGAAAAGGGGTTGGGCCCTTAATATAAGGTAGGAAAGTGGGTTTTTGGGCCCTTTTTAATGAATTTTAAGATTGGGAAAGGGTAACGGTAAGGAAAAAAAAGGAATTTGGCCAAACAAAGGATAAGGGTAGAATTTAAAGGGGATTTTGGGGATATTTAGAAGGACTAAGGGAGAAATTTTAGGCTGGAAAGGGGACTTTGAAAAGAGGAAAAAAGGGGTGAAATGGGACATTCTGCAGGGATACAAGGGGCGAATAAACGCCTTTTGGAGCACAATTTTTTGCAATCAGTGAGGCTTATTGACTCCAGGACAATAGAGGGAAAGGATCAAAGAACAGGGAACATGAAAGGCTTCAAGGATGATTTGTTTTCAAGGGAAATGCATTCCTTGAAGGCTCATAAAACAAATTAGCCCCTTTCTTGCTTGTCAAGGAATTTATAGGGGGCTAACAAAGTAGTATTTAACACTTAGATAATATTCAGTTGTCCAAAGATGCTCCAAAACCTACTAAAAAATCTCACACACAGTACGCTACAAAAGTAAGGCAGTTTCGTAGCGTACTTTTGTAGCGCTGCAAAAATGCCATTCACCCTCAATATTTTTTATTCTTTCCTTTGGTATGGTCTTCATCATCCTTAGACACATCTCCCATGCAAATTTCACCTTCTGAAAACTCCTAAAACTGGTTCAAAAACGAAAAATAAAAGCTACAGCAATTTCGTAGCGTTTTGTTGTCCTTCAAACCCAGGCACGCTACGAAAATGTTGAAAAGTGCTGAAATTCCAGGTTTTTCTGTAATTTGAAAAATGAACCTTCTAAGTGCCAAAACCTTGTTTTTAACAAATCATTAGCCTTAAAATCTATAAACTAGCTCACCTTATGATCCTTGAGGCATTTCTTCCTCATTTATGATGGGTTGAGCTATTGGCTCTTCAAGCACTATCATTTTAAGGCCTTTTTTCTCTAACTCTTCATGAATTAGTTCAAGCTGCTCCTAGAGGTCCTTAACCTGATCTTTCAACTTTCTATTGGTGGCTTTCAAATGTGTGTTCATCCTCCTGACATGTTTGGCCTCTTTCCTCACTGGAATGGTCCATTTGATAAGTTGTTGTGTATTATCCAAAGTCTTGGAAACAGTGTCAACCTGTACTTCCCAAATTGCCTTCATCTTTTCAAACTGAATCTTCTCTACACTGTGTTTCCTTGCTTCTCTTTTCATAACAGCAATTTCATGATTGGCCAATTTCAATTGTTCTTCAAGGAGTTGTAACTCTGTTTTTTCCATCATCTTCTCTTTTCCTTTCTTTGATTTGTTAATTGTATCTTTCTCTGCAGGTGATGAAAGGTCAATGATCTCTTGTGGTGGCTGAACCGTGTTAGTAGGTGGTTGAACCTCTTTACTGCTCTCTAATAGCTTCCTAGCATGCCTTTTCACAGGATTTCTTTCTTGGAACATAAAACCTGCATATTCTCCCTCAAATTCTAATTTCTTTGCAGATTTAGCCTTTTTTAACTTTTGTCCACCTTCCTCTATGTCCTCAGCCTGGACTATAGGGGTTTCTTCTATGTAAATGGCATGTAAGATATCTTCTTGATTTCCTTTAGCTACTGCTCTGTCTTTTACAGCCATTTTTGTCTCTTCTAAGGCCACTGTTTGGCTCCTTGTCATCCTTTTTGTTCCTTGTTTACTCACATCTTATTTTTGTTTTTGCAGGTTTGACCACTTTTGATTTATGTTTTTCAAGTGGGACATTTGGTGTGTCAAAACTCTACAATTGCTCTGGCTCCATCATAATTGGCTCACTTGGTTCTACTCTTGTAGGTTCACTTGGTTCTACTACCAATGGTTCACTCTATTCTGCTACTAATGGTGATGGAACTTTCTTAGGTTTTAGAGTTCTTGAAGGACTAAGACCATCCAACTCAAAACCACTAACAAATAAAAATGAGGACCAGTCTCTGCCTAACCTTTGAAGTTCATCTAAAACCATTAGCTTCATTAAACCATGATGAAAAAATGAAGTCTCACTCCCTTCAGACTTTTCTTGGACCTTATCTGCCATTTTTGACAAACTTCTATATAAATAGAAAGGCAGATCAAGGGAAATATTACCAATAAAGTGCAGAAGTAACTTGAAATGATATGAGTAGATTTTTTGGTATCTTCCTTCACAAGTAAAGTATTTTTGGATGATGAGCAGCAATTTTGAGTAGTTGTCCTTTATGCAGCTCCTTGGAATGGCATTGGTGAGATCCATTTCACTGTTTTCAGGCTTCATGAATTCTTTGCACTGCTCCATGTTAAACTTGAAACCTTTGAACCACTTCTCCTGTCCTCTAGGAATCCCTGTAGTATCTGCAATAATCTCTCGTGTGTTGGATAGATTGAGCATGTGCACTTTGGTGGTTGTTCCACTGAAATTCAAAGTAAACTCTTTGGAAACCTGTGTATGGCAGCCTTGTAATTTCTCACAAAATTGTAAGCAACCTATCCTTCTGAAGACTTCCACTGCTGTTGGGTCTTCAATGATCAAATTCATATCTGTTAGTTCATATCTGAGACATTGGCCACCCCTATTTTTTCTTCTTTTTTCTCCCATGGTTTCTTTAATGTCTTCACAACCTCACTTGATTATTTGTAGCCTCGCTTAATAGTTCTCAATGTAAACCTTTGAAAACACCAGCCACAGCTTTGTCTTAGTGAAATAGCTCTCTAGAGCTCAATATCATGCAAGAAGGAATGAGAAATGAGAAATGACTAAATTAGGAAAGGTTTTTTTAAGTTTTGATGTCTTCTCATGACCCAATGATGACTCATACATACCTAAACTGATCATGATGACTTCAGACCTAAGCATGTACCTTGATTTTATCCCTCGATGACTCGAATGGCATCTAACTTACCCTTTCCCAACAATTTTCTGACACCTAACAGCTAATCTGACAACACAGAGAGGAAATCGCGCTTTCGTAGCATATATAGTGTGAATTTGGTTGTTTTCGCTACGGAACTATCAGCATTTTCATAGCGAAAAGTGACTTTTCACAGTGTATTTCGCTACGAAACTGTGGTTTCTTGACTAAAATGGAATTTTCGGTACAAAAACCTTGGAAATTGAAATCAATCAGAAAATAATGAGTGATGTGACATGAGGGGGTTTGAAAATGAGTGGGTTTAGACCTTAGGGTAAACCTAAACAAGAAAAATTTAATATTTCCCTTGACCAAGCATATAAAAAATGAATCCTACAACCCTATTTTTGACATATGAACCTAATTTAACCTTGTCAAATGATGCTTCATTTTTTTTTGGGTGATAACATGTCCTTTGAGTGCTAAAATCTAGAGTTGGATATTCATATGGTTTTATACCTTGAAACACTCAATTTGATCGAATCTCCCATCTTCTTTCTAAAAATAGAAAAAACTGCTACAAAGCTGCTGACACGTGTATAATATCAATTACCCAAAGTTGAATCTAAGAAACGATATATTTTGCCTAAGCATATACGTTACTACAAACTTCAAAAGCTAACTGCAAATGAATTGGCATTGCTTTTGCTTCGACATCAACCATAATGCATCAACCCAACCACCAAACTATGTTAAAATACTTAGGTCCTCAACTTCAAGCTTTCATGACATGTTGAACATCAGTGATTTCCAGCCATTCTCCAGAGAATTTGAGCATATCATATTAGAATATTCCTGATTATTTTTTTAACATTGTGTTGGCCCTAGATAAAGCCAACAGAATATTTCTCTTGAATTGAAACATCATATTGTGCTATTACCCGATCTGACAGATCATTCTGCGAAAAGATTCCAATTTGCACTGATCAAATTCAATGATCTTAAATTGTTCATTTGATTTATCGTTCCCTGATGCCGAGCTTGGTTTTTGTTTTGAGGTTTTCCCCACTCAACTTTGACATCAATTTGTATGTTTTGACTTCATCATATTGATTAAATGGCCTCGAGCTGCAATGACAATTTCAACCCCTTTTGAAAAATCTGGCACTGGTGGGCTTTTGGGAGCACTTGCATATATCCACGCATTTTTATCTTTGAGAATACTCTAATTTTAGTTGTCCTTCTTGTTGGAGATGGACCTAAGCTTCCAAGAGAATAGGCTTATTACCCAGAGCTAACTAAGGTTGTGCGTTAATTGTCTTTCAGATGAAGGGTGCTATCCTGGCCATAATTTTGTTCTTTTTTTTTACAAGCCTTGGCTGCATCAACGGATTTTTGGGCAACAATAAATTTATAGATTCTGATAATTCGTGGGCCTTCAATCCCAATCTCAATTCCGTGGTTGAAGATGGCTCCCACTTGGAAAAATATGATTTGCAACGTTGTGCTTAAGAAATAAGCCCCTGGAGCAACTCGTCGAAGAATAATACCACGAAAGGTCAAATTTATGGCTCATGGTGCTTGCAATGAGGTGTTGTGCTTTTCCAGCAAACTCGAAAGAAAATTTCGGAGGGCCCAGTAGATGGTAAGTTGTATTGTGATGGGGAGGGGGGGGTGTGAGATTTTCTAGGGACGACACGTAGGTGTAAAAGTGGAGACCGAAACCATTTATTTCGGACCCCCCAAACAGTAAATTTTGAATGGTGAAGGGGGGGTGCAAAAATAATATTGGCTAATAGGTGCAAAGCGGAGGTTTAATATGGGCAAAGAGATGACAGAGCTTTCTATGATGAGACGAGATGATGAATGGAAGGAACTAGGATTATATCATAAGTGTAATGCAATGTGCGGGAGGTAAGGAGTTTCACCTAAGGTTTTATAATTTTTCAAAACATTTCTTCCATGCGACAGTAAAAGGATTTCCAAACCTAAGAGAAAAAATTATTTGTCCTTTTGACCAGTAGTACCCACTAGGAAATAAATGGAGCATTATTTTCATGAAAAATCTGAAGAAAAATAATTATTCGCCTTGAAATCCTATAGATTATAGGATACTAACAGACTCCAAAAATATTTCCCTACGACTATCAATCAAAGGTTATATAAAGTGGGGGGATGGGAGGGATCCATTGAGTTAAAATCAGGTCAGTTCTTTCCTTGAAAAGGTGAACCATATCACTTTGAAAGGATGTGTGTTCCTCCATGAAAAATATTTTAAAGCAAGAGGGCTTCATAATTCCAAAAAGATATACCTTTAATGATAAATGAAATTCACTAAAATAGATAGAGTAAATATTTTCCATGTATGCCAACCATTGTTGGATGAGGAAAAGGCCTTCAACATAATAATGGCAGCATCACCAAAATCAAACCAGAACTGAAAGAAAAATTAAAATAACTCCAAAATGAAGTGAAAAAGAAATCAACAAAATCAAAAAATGTAAAAATGAAGAAAGAAAAAACTGAAAGAAAAATCCCAAATTTAAAGAACAAACCCCAACAAGATTAACTATAAAATGACTCAAAAAATGAATAAAAGAATAAAACCATATGTGTTTACGTCTTATGTTGAGAATCTAGTAAATTTTATCTTATGGAATTATAAGCGATTATGCTTCTGAACAGTAAGGTGAATAGCAGTTATGTGGTGAAATTAAACCAAATGAGAAGTCTCTTCCTCCTGCAAATTTTCTTGTTTCAAAGAAAATTCTACGTAAAAGCAATCTTAAACAATTTTATGATAAAAGCATTGCGTAAGAAACAAGTAAAAATTCCAAGGACTCCCCAATTCAGTTGTTTCGATTAAAAAAATTAACTGTTGTTCCAAAATTCAGAGGAAAACAACAAAGAGAATGAGCTCCAAATCTGAGTTGGTAGAAGTACAAAATAATTTTGGGAGACCTGCAAAACAGATATTAATATCAACAAAACTAAAACAAAATTGAAATAAAAATGAAGAAAATAAAAGGATGAAAAATGGGCATATGAAGCTTACCATTGGTGAATTTTGTTTAATTTTACCTGAGAGATATAATTTTCCCAAACAAAATATAACTTCTTCTTTTGATTAGAATTAAAAACATAAAGAAGTTTCTTTCAATGTAGTTTTCGTTGGCCCAAAATCATAATTTATTCAATCAAAATTAAAGCAAGTAGTACTTAGAAGAAAACAATGATTCATGTTCAAGGAATCGGAAGTGGACTAAATCTAATAAAAAATGAGAATGATAATGTGCTTTTGCAATGATGATTGTTCTCTTTATATTTCAAGTTTCAAATTTACTCCAAAAATCACAAGAATCAAAATCAAGACCTAAAGAATGTAATGCATATGTGTAGATGTAGAGGTCTTGAAATTTTTCATAATAATTATAGAGTGATATATCAAAAACTCAATTATAAGAGAAATCAAACATGAATTAACCATGATCCATTAATTTTTAATATTCCAAATTCCTTACCAATTGTTGCATTACCATAGTGGTTGCTCAAGAGTGCCTTTTTCTTTGCCTTGTCAACCTTCTTCATTTATTCCATAAGAACTTAAACCTATCTTATATTACTTTAAGTGAAAAGATGTCAGATCACGAGAGTTTTTCAACATTGGATTTCAGAGTCCAAATATTGGGAATGGATTTGAAATAAACTTACAATATTCCAATGTCCCGAAATAGGGAGGCCTGATATAGATACTACGAGGTACAAAAGCTCCGATATAAATATTTTATTATATAAAAGTTTTTTCGGAAGTTGATTTCTTGTAATTTCTGATAGAAATATTTAAATATAAAAGAAAAGGTTTATCGGAAAACTAAATTTTGGCAAGATAACATCTCGTAACAATTTTAAAAGAGGTCACAATCATTAAAGACGCCAATAAATGATGTACCAAAGCTAAGTGCTCTATTAAACAAGGTTTCCAAGAAAAACGTTCAATGAACAAAACTCTGATAAACAAAGACCTTGCTTCATAACTTTTTTGGCAAAACAAATATTCAGAAGTTTAAATAGAATTTCACGTCCGATATAAGAAGTCTCGATATGGAAATATTTAATATTAAAGGGGAGAAAGATCTCGGAAAAAAAGTGTTTTGTGAATAAAACTTATAATATTAATCATGCCCGATAACAAGTTCTTTTTAAATGTATAATGTGAAAACATTTCCTTTTCATTACATGAAACATTCACATATCGGAGGTAAATAATTTCGTAAGAATTTATAAATTAGTTCTAATGAATTTCATTCTGATAATGAGATAACCTAAAGTCTTGTAAAAATGATTGCAAGAGCACTTACATTTGTCTCTAAAATAAACTTCTGAGGAAAGGAGTCTGAAATTTGATGAATATGAGAATAAATCGAGTATCAAAGATATTGAAAACCATTATGAAACTGAAATCGACTTACAAAACTTTGAGACCACAAAGTTCCAGTGAAGGCAACGAAATAGGGGTCATTTCCTTTACTAAGTGTAATTGATCCAGGTGGATATTTGTGGCCACCTACCTATTCCACTTGGGGCCCCACCATTGTTTCTTTCAATTTTTCATTTTCCTTAATTGTAGCATAGTTTACTATTTTTCGCAGTTTTTCGGGTTTTGAACTTCCGGAGCCGTTTTGAGACCCAAAACGATGTTTTTTTGGAAAAACCGAGAGCCACATGGTTTTTCCTTTGATGTTTCTCACATCAAAATTTTTATTCCTCAGATAGATCTTTATAATGAGGTATTGTGCACGTCAAAAGAATATTGTATGCCAAAGTTACGCCCTCGGGAAGATTGATGTACCAATTTACCCAAACGGGGCCCATAGTTTTGGCACTTCATCTTCTAGGGTTAGGCTTTTGGATGTTTAGGGTTTTCCATTGTTTCTCAATAATAAATAGGCCCTCAAGCCTCGTTGTAACACAGTTCAAAGGCCTGTAGCCACCACATCACTTCTCAGAGATAACCTACCAACGCCCTAGCTAGTTTGTTTCCACTCTATTTGAAAGCATATTTCACTTATTTGCTATTAATTAAATGAAGTTTTATTTCTACTGCATCTTTGATTTTATGTGTATTTATGTATTTCATTATGTTCCTGCATAAATTCAGATCAGTAACAGAAATAATAGTGAAGGAAAGGCCATGTGGATCTCGGAGAGGTAAATATCCGAATTTTTTTTAACATGCTTCCGATATAATACATACCCAAAAATCTGATAAGGTAGAGGTTCAAAATTTCGAAGAGAATAATATCCGAAGAATGAAAAGCAAAGGATTGGAATTCCAAAATTTACCAATTAGAGGATCTGATTTTTTATAGAAGAAATGAATGTGACTAAAGTGGATGAGTGCAGTGCAAAGGTTCAATTAAATCTTGCAAACGTGAGATTCAAAACGAGAAGAGATAAAATCATAGATAAAATCATTTTATAACTTGTTGTAAGATTTTTTGCAATTTCCTTTGCTTGTAGCAAATTTGAACAAGAGGGAGCCAAGCATTTCATTTTAGTTGCATCAATGAGAGGCATAATATTATTATTGACTCATATTGCTTAAATTTTTCCAAGAAAGGAAATATGAAGGGAATAAAAACTATAGAATACCCAAATTTTGATGACAAAAAAAAATACTTCCCTGAACATGTTGCATATCAGAAAGGGTTATGGTTGGTCACTTATCTTAAGTCTCCAAAATCAAGCCAATGAAGACCTACAAAAGAATCAAAACAAAAATAAGAAGTAAACTATGAAAAAGAGAAAACTAACAATAGATGAAGATGAACCTGTCAATGCATACCTGGAAGAATATTAACTGTAAGTTTCCCTCATGAATCTTCAAGTTATCACGTGTATTTTCTCAAAATTTGCATATGTTCACAATCATCTCCTTATTCAATCTAAATTAACCTCTAAATAATGATCTATTGATTTTCATCTACTTCATAATAACATTGATGGTCCATAGTGGGAAAAGTGACATATCGAAATGCTTAAAATTTGAATTTCTCAAGAGTGCTTAATTGTAAAGATTCTTTGGAACTTCACCCTTCCTTATTTTCTTTGCAAAAGTTAGCAATGTGATGAAGTTTTACCAAGAAGAATAAGCAAGCACAACATAAGCATAATTTAAGCAATCATATTTTTTGAACACTCTTTGTTAGAGAATGAAGAATATGCAAGGGAGCATAATAGGCTCATTAGACGCTTATTAAAAAATATGCAATAATGAAATAAATACAAACAGAAAAGGAAAAACCAAATTAATATATTCATAATCCTAACTACAAGAAATAGAAGCAATATTAGGTATAGTTGTACTTCCAATGTAACCATTCTCTCATTTTAACTCCTGCATGTATGTACAAGTAACACATTAGTAACAAAAATACAATTACAATTAACCCAACAGAAATAAATATAAATGCAGAATGTACATTTATTGCTAACATATTTTCAATAAGAAACTTATTTACAATCATCTTCTCTAGAAATGTCCCTTTCAACAGAATTTCAACTGGATCATAGAAATTTGGATGGATTTCCATTAATGATTGGAAGAGGTTCAAAAGAAAAGACAATATGCCAGATTGTAAAAATGAACTTTTAGATACAATGGCCTGCATTAAATTGTAAGTCATATGTATATATGTTAAATTATTAAAATCTTATGTGTAGGAAAAATTCTCAAATGTCTTTCAAATGAGCCAACGAAATATGGATGGAAGTCAGATGCATTCAATAGAAAATTAGAATTGAATTAGATTATTGGTCATATTGTAAAGATCCACTCTCTTGTTGGTGTTGCTTTTGAGGGAAAATGAACAATTGATAAGAAATGAGCATCAATTGGAATTGGAAGAGTAATAACTCTTTATTTTCATGATTATGATTTGAAAATTCATTTTCCCATTCAGGCAATGCATCAATTGAGTGTTCAATACTGAACCGCTCAATATGCCAACATAGGATATCTAAAAATTGAAAAATGAAAAAGAAAACAAATCTGAAATAATATAAAGTGAGTGAAGGAAAAATAACAAAATCAAATCACTATTTACAGTAGTATTACAATTATTGTTACAACACAATTGGGACTGACTTGAAGTAATTCCCTCTTCACAATAATCGACCAGAATAATGCAATTAGAATTATCACCAACACCAACTTGTGAATTAGAGAGAAAATCAGAATTATGAATAGGAATGAGACATTGATTACCATAAGAATCATAGATTGGGATGGATTCTTGAACGTTTAAATCATCAGTGTGATTAAGTTTTTGAAAATGAGAGTCAATTGGAATAATTTTTGTATTGAGTTTCTCTTCATTTTCAAGTATAGTTTGATTTGGAACATGAGCATTTAATAGGGAAGGATAAAAATCAACATCCTCAATGTTAAAGCAATCATCATAAATAACTTCAGAACATTCACTAGTATTTTGTTTATTCTTATCTGATGTATCAAAACAAGAAGGAATATGGAGCACATGTTCATTAACACCGGAAGAATGACCAATAATTTTCTCTCTATCTTAATAAAAACTAATAGGAAATTCATTTTTATCAGCCTCTCTGTTTTCTGGAATAACATTAAAGAAAAGAGGGGATACATTTCTATCAGCAAAAATACCAGGATATAGGTAGAAATGAGAATCAAAAGAAATAAATTTGAAAGTATCTCTATTTGCAGATTCTTCTAAATTTTGTCCATTGCAAATTTCAGATTCCAGATCATTTATTTGGCTAATTCTGCTTTCTTGAAGAATGTTTTTTGGTTGCTCTGAATTTTGTATTTGATCAACATGAAAATATTCAAAAATTTCTGCAACAAATTGCATATTATTGAAAAATTCAATTTCTATCTGTATTTGCTAATTTATTGACTGAATTTCTAAATTAATTTCAGAGTGATTTTCATATTTCATGGCAGGTGGTTCTTCAAGTTTGTTACTGATTTATTTTTGTAGTGGTTTATCAAATTACTGCAGGCTTTTTTATAATGATTCATTAGCATGATTATCATTAATATTGTAAGAGGTTTGTACTAGATTTAAGAATTCATCATACATCGATGACGCCACTTCATCATGGTTAATATGCACCTCTATATCAAAAATTTTGATAGAATTTGAAGGAGAGTCATCAAAGCTTGCAATTGTTGCATACGGATTTGAAATGGGGGAAGAGAACAAACATATTGAAACCAATCCATTAATTCATTTTTCTAAGGGTTATCTTCAACTTTGAATCTCAAGCAAATTAATTGAAATCTAACTGTAAAATATAAGAGAGATTCATTTTCAAATCTTTGTAAATCTTCGAATTCATCACATACTTGTTCATAATCATAACCGTCAAATTTATAAAGGAATTTTGTGATAAGTTGATCCCAATTGTGAATAAAGACAACTAGAAAAGATTAACACCAGTTTCTGGCTTTTCCTGAAAATGTGAGAGTAAAATCCTGCATAAAATGGCTTCATCAATATTATGAAAAGTTGAATTTGCAAAATTTTGAATAAAAAGTAAGGCATGATCAAATTCAAAAACGTTTTTCTTACCATTAAAAGTTACCTTAGACAAGTGTCTTACTATTTCTGGTGGAGTATTGGCGAATGTGCGTCCAGAAATAAAACTCCAAATTGGAATTTTGAGATGATCCATTGTGATTAAAATAAAACTTTAAAATACAAAAATTCCAAAATAAATCAAGTCATTCATTCCCTCTTTCTAGTGCCAAAAAAATTGTAGGCTCGAAATTTCTACCTCAACATTGGAGGAAAGAAACCCAGTCAGCAACTTAAATCAACTAATTTTCCGTTTGAAATGGTGGTTCTGACTGGTTAAACTAGGTCTAGTTACCTTCTCTCTATCTTTGTTGGATTAAAGTATGTCTTTTACTTACCAATAGAGAAGATACATCAGATCAGCCCTCTTGTTGAATTCAGGAAAGAGAGTGATCCTTAAGCTGATATAGGGTTCTCCCCCTGTATGAGGGGGCTTGTAGAATGTAGAAACTAAAAATAAATGCAAATATAATCTAAAATGCAATTGCACCTAATCCTATCTCAAGTTGGGAAAAGCATAGCCCTTTCTCAACTCAAGAGCAAATGGAAAATAGGGGAAGAGGATTTTTTGTATGCTTGAATCCATTATATAATTTTCATCAATTAGAGAAGTCGTTCAATTCATTAAAGAAGAGAAACCAAAATATAAATGAAATTGAAAAAAAAAAAATTACTGCTCAACATATTCTAATCTCAATGAATTCATATTAATTTTAATCTCATTCCGCTCCTCAGAGATAGCTCCTATGAAACTTCAATAACATAAAACTAATGATAAGACATAATTGTTCAATATCAAAAGTCATTCACTATTTAGAGTAGAAAATTAAAGCCAATTAAAGCCAATTAAAGAAATTTTGGCAATGGAAAATTAGCTTACATCTCAAACAATAATGCATATGAAATGAAAGTTTATTAAATCATACCAAAATCTCATTACAAGTCTGCAGTCTTTGAGCAACTTCATCTCCTTGTAGAAATTTCCAACAACAGTTTCAAATAGCTTCTTTATCGGAACAAAAAATGCTCTTTCTCCCCACAATTCACCTCACAATACATTACAATAGTGCACATGCACAACAAGCATAAATCACAAAGCTTTCCCCTAACCTCAGATATGAAGTTTTCCTCCTACCTACATATATAATTTCTTCAATAATAATGCTACCAAAGCCTCTAGTTGCAAATCAAAGGGACCATTTCTCCTTTCTACAAACCACTATTTATAATTACAAAAATGAATTCCAAATAGGAGAGTTGTTGAAGAACAAATATGCTCCAACAATTTTCATTGGACAAATTCTTTTTCTTCTCTTGCTATAGAAATTTTATTGATTCGAATCTTCTCTTCATCATCTCTTCCATTATTCTCCTGCCAAAAATCGATCAAAAGTAAATTAAATTGAAAATTGAAATAAAAAATACCATATCTGGAAAATGGAACATCTCCAATCAAAATTCAATTTGTTGAATCTCTAATTAAACTGAGAGGGGGGGGTGAATCAGTTTAATACATTCCTGATCTTTTTAAACTTTTCAATAAACTTATTTACACCTTAATTTCAAACTCTATTTAATGTGAGAGTAATCTTAGAATGTAATCTGAAAGTATTAGTTTAATAGAGCAGTAGACTTAATTTGAGAGCAGCAGGTATTAAGAAAATGATACATATCAGATCAATACATAAATATCATGCACAGAGACACCAGATATAAGTGGAAACCTATAAAGGGAGAAAACCACATCTTATTATTGTTGTGATGCAAAGGCAAGCTCCAACTCCCTCTCACCACTGTTTTTCTGTAGGCACCAACCTACAGGAGGCTCCTACCTCAATTCTGCAAGCTACAACTTGCAAGGAAGCACCAACTCCCTTCAGTTTTATGCAGGCACCAACCTACAGGAGGCTCCAACCTCAGTCAGCTACAACTGACGACTATGAAGCTGCAACTTGATAGGGAAGATCCAACTTCCCCAATTTATCAAACCGAAAGTTTGCTGATTTACCTCAGATATCAGCCCTGTTCTGTAGCTTCTCCTTCTGTTCTGCTTTTCTTAATCTTCTCTGCTTCACTCTTCTATATTATGCCTTCTCTTGATTTACTCTCTCCTTTTTTCTTTTTTTTCGAATATCAAGATGATATTATTTATAGATTTCCTCACATGACTGTTTGTATTCTGCTTGGAATTCGAAATGGAAAGTCATGTCTCTTTGCCTTCTGCCTTCTCACTCCTTTTATCAGCTTACTCAGAAATTATAACCGTAGGTGTCAATTTTAACATTACAGTGGGAGTTTGTTTTCTCTCGGAGACTTGCCAATGCATCACAAACAATAAAAATTTAAATAAAACATTTACATTCAAATTTAAATGAGAACTCCAGCTCACTCGTTTTGTCTCTTGGTTTGCTGCGCATCTTTCTTTTCTACTGCTGTCGAGTGGCTGTTATATATCTTGGTTCATCTCTGTATTTATTTATCTATTCACTGGACTTGTGTGCATTACCATTTCTGTTCTCGGGCGACCTGTCAACATTCTCTGTTCATACATGAGTTTAAGCATAATTGTTTGAAGTTCGCGTTATAATTTCAGTTCAATTTTCTTTTGTTCCATATTTCTGCTGCTGTCTCTAGTTCTTTTGTTCCTTCCAGTTATATAACAGCTGTATGTACGGCTCCCTTTTAATCAAAACTAAAATAACTCTCAACGTTTCATAAACCCTGTTTAACCACACGGATATATCAGTGCTAACAATCTTTACCATAGATTATCAACAGTATAACCTTTGGTTTAATCAATTCTCGGCCTGTACATATGTAAACCCGCGTTCACATATTCCTTTATTACAGCGTCCTTCAATTATTAATGAAATCCTACAGCAATCATAATTCCTTTATTAACTCGTAATCCTTAGTCAAACAGTCCCGATCAATTAGAACTTTGGCTTGGGACCCACACGTACAACTCATTTGCCAACGTGGAGTCAACACTCAACCATTCGTATGCGCCTTATCATATATATATATATATATATATATATATCAATCAACTCACAACGCCCCGTAATATACATTGAACCATGCAACATATTAATTCAGAGGCGGTAAGATTCCGATGGGGTAGCAGACTCGAGCAAATAGAGGAGGGAGACCCCCTCGGAATACATGACGTCATCCTCAGCTGGGCCCATGGTTTCGCTACAGTGTTAATCTATGGTTTACGCCGGATGTACAATCTCAATCGCAACTCTTTGTTTGCACGTTCCGATCCCCTTGCGATTTCCGATTGCGACTGATCGCAATCGCAACTTTGAGTTGCAAGCCCCTCTGCTTTGTTTACCTCCGATGCGATTGGGAAGGGGTCCCACCATATAAAACTTCGTTTTGTGCGCTCCATATATATACCTTGGACCTTTGGTTATATGCTCTAGGCTTCATTGTATTCGCAAATTCTCTGTTTATTTAAGTTCCGAGATTTATCAATTGCGGTTTATAGACCCATCGGGTCCGGATTCTCATCGCAATCGCAATTTCCTGTGGGTTACATATTATGCTGCTCTTGTGATCTCCGATTGCGATTGGGTGAGGGGTCCCACCTTATAAGCCATTTCGTTTTGATAGAACCTTTGATTATATAGATATAAAGCGCTCCGCTTGTATATAACTGATATATATGTTTATATATATATATTTTTCCGCTGGAGTGAAGCGATTCCCGGAATTATGTTTGTATATGTTATATGTGCTCCGCTTGCATATAACTGATATATATGTTTATATATTTTGCCGCTGGAGTGAAGTGATTCCCGGAATAATGTTTGTATAAGTTATATGTATAATGCCGATTGGAGAGTGCGATTCCTGGAATTTTATAACGGCTCTGCTTCTGCCTCTACCTCTACTGCTCCTGTCGCTCTGCCTCTGCCTCTATTGCTGAGATAACGGTTCTGCCTCTATTATATTCGTTTCCTCTGCCTTCATTTGCTTCTTTGCTGCCTCTTTGCTTGAGCACTGCCTCCTTTGCTTGAGCGCTGCCTCCTTTGCCATCAATGACAATATTTCCAACAGTCTCCCCCTTTGGCATTGATGGCAATCCACTTTCTCTGTTTGCTTTCTCTTTCTCTTGTTGATTGCTCTTCCTCCTGTTGTTTGTTCTTCCTCCCCCTTTGACATCAATGGCAAAGGACGACGCCTCATCTCTCTGTATGGGTTTTGTCGTTGCATTTCCTTTCTCTGAGTTACGTTTAGGCCCTCTTTTGCTAACTTTGTACCATGCTGCTCCAGAGTGATGTATTAGACTTGTTGAGGGAACACTTTGAGGATTATCAAACTTGAATATATATTTTGTCTCTGTCTGATATAGTGAGTCGATATATGTTGTATAGCTGTGTTTCGTATGTAGTGCCTGTAATCTGTGCTAGATTGCAGACAGCAATGATGCATTTAATCCTGTGTTAACAATATAATCTGTGTTGAGGCTGCTGCTGCTATATATCTCTGCTATAATCTGTGCTAGATTGCCGATATATGTTTAATCCCTTTTTTTTTCATGCTGAATGCTGATAATACTGAGAATGCTGATCCTGTGGACCTATTTTATGCTTCCCTTGCTTGCTGATTTCCTTTAGGAAAGATATTTTCGTTTATGCTCTCCCCCTGAGACTATGCTTTCTCTTTATATTAGAGAGTAGTATCTACAGATACTACCCCTAGTCTGTCTCTCAAGTATTCGAATGGTTCTCTCGCAAGTGGTTTAGTAAATATATCTGCTATCTGTTCTTTTGTTGGTACATAGTCCAGTTTAACCATTTTTTGAGCCACTTGTTCTCGGAGAAAATGATATTTGATTGGTATATGTTTAGTTTTTGAATGAAGCACAAGATTTTTAGATATACTTATGGCACTTGTATTATCACATTTTATTGAGATAGGTTCATTAATGCTCACCTTCATATATTGAAGAGTTTGCTTCATCCACATGACTTGTGTACAACAGGCTGCTGCTGCTATATATTCTGCTTCAGCTGTTGACAGAGAGATGGATGTTTGTTTCTTGCTTAACCATGCTACCAGAATTTCTCCTAGATAGAAAGCACCTCCACTTGTGCTTTTCCTGTCATCTACACAGCTGGCCCAATCTGCATCTGTGTATGCTTTTAAAGTGAAGCTTTTTCTTTTAGGATACCAAAGCCCATACTGTGTTGTTCCTTATAGATATCTGAATATTCTTTTTACTGCAAGAAGATGATTTTGTTTGGGTGCCGCTTGATATCTAGCCACTAGTCCAACTGCTAGCATGATGTCTGGTCTTGATGCTGTCAAATATAACAGACTTCCTATCATGGATCTGTAGAGTTTTTGATCTACATCTGCAGACCCATCATCAGCACACAGCTTGCAACCTGTGGTCATGGGAGTTGACACAAGTTTGCAGTCCTCCATTTTGAATTTTTTCAGCATTTCTTTTATGTATTTTTCTTTGTGAAATAAATGTACCTGTGTTCTTTTGCTGAATTTGTAGTCCCAAGTAGAAACTGAGCTTTCCGATCATAGACATTTCAAACTCTGTTTTCATTTCATCAGCAAACCCTTTTGCTAGATCATCTTTGTTGCTTCCAAACATAATGTCATCAACATACACTACAACAATCAACAGTTCATTTTCATGGGCTTTTATGTATAGATTGTTGTCCACTCCACCTCTTTTAAAACCCTGTTTTTGCAAATATTTATCCAGTCTTGAGTACCAAGCACGAGGAGCCTGTTTCAGTCCATATAGGGCCTTTTTCAGTTTGCATACATAGTCTTCTTTATATGTCAATGAGAAACCTTCTGGTTGTTCCATGTACACTTCTTCTTCTAGATCGCCATTAAGAAAAACAGATTTTACATCCATTTGATATACCTTGAAATCTTGGTAGCATGCAAATGCCAGGAACATTCTGATAGCTTCCATTCTGGCTACAGGGGAAAATGTTTCATCAAAATCAAGTCCTTCTATTTGTGAGTATCCTTTGCAGACCAGCCTGGCTTTATTCCTGATTACTTGTCATTGCTCATTCATTTTGTTTTTGAATACCCATTTTGAACCAATGATATTTTTCTCAATAGGTCTAGGAACTAGTTCCCAGGTATTGTTCTTCTCAATTTGGTCCAATTCTTCATTCATTGCTTTTATCCAATACTTTTCCTTGCTGGCTTCTTCAAATTTCTTTGGCTCTATTTGTGATAACATGGCTATGTATACTTCTTCTGTTTGTTCTGTTAGCTGCCTTCTTGTCTGGACTCCTGCTTTCTTGTCTCCTATGATCTGATCTTCAGGATGATTCTTCTGAGTGTATCTTGAGGGGGTTTTTGAGCTCAGCTCTGCATCTTCTATTGTATTTCTAGTTTCTTCATCATTCCGGTCTTCTTCTTCATGATTAACTGATGGACTGCAGAAATTTGTATTTCTTGTATTGTTTGGAAATTCTTCATCAAATCTCACATCAATACTTTCAACTATTTTCCGAAGAGTCTTGTTGTAGCATCTGTATCCTTTACTTTTGGAAGCATATCCTTTCTTCATCATTCCGGTCTTCTTCTTCATGATTAACTGATGGACTGCAGCAATCTGTATTTCTTGTATTGTTTGGAAATTCTTCATCAAATCTCACATCAATACTTTCAACTATTTTCCGAAGAGTCTTGTTGTAGCATCTGTATCCTTTATTTTTGGAAGCATATCCTAGAAAAATCCCTTCATCTGCTCTTGCATCAAATTTCCCAAGGTTTTCATCATTATTCTTTATGTAACACTTGCTACCAAAGACTCTGAAATGTTTTATTGAAGTTGGCTTTCCATGCCATAGTTCATATGGAGTTTTGTCACTGCTTGGCCTTAAGTGAGATTTATTAAGGATATGTACTGTTGTGTGTACTGCTTCTGCCCAGAAGGTTTGAGCAATATTATTCTCTTGCATCATAGCTCTAGCTATTTGTTGTACAGACCTGTTTTGTCTCTCTGCTACTCCATTCTGCTGAGGTGTCCCTGCAATAGTAAATTGTTGTTTTATTCCATGTTCATTACATAGGTCTGCAAAGTCATAATCTGTGAATTCTCCTCCTCTGTCTGATCTGATACATTTCAGCTTGCATCTAGTTTGATTTTCTGCTAATGCTCTGAATATCTTAAATTTTTCCAATGCTTCTGATTTATTTTTGAGAAAGGCAATCCATGTCATTCTGGAGAAGTCATCTATTATCAGCATGAAATAGGATTCTCCACTTGGTGTTCTAGTTCTAGCAGGTCCACACAGGTCCATGTGCACAAGCTGGAGTGGTATTCTTGTTGACAACTCCTCTTTAGATTTAAAGGATGTGCGAGTCTGTTTCCCTAATTGACAAGATTTGCATATAGTACTTGAAGGCCTTTTTATTTCTGGCATGTCTTTGACAACTTTCTTCTTGCTCAATTTGATGATATGGTCAAAGCTGAGATGTCCCAATCTCCTATGCCACAACCATGACTCCTCAAGTTTGCTAAGATGGAAGGCTTCATCTTCCTCTTTCATTATGTATACATTGTTCTCTATTCTAACACCTTTGAGCAGAGTCTTTCCTGTTGCGCTTGACCTTACTACACGACCGTGCTCTAAAAAGAACTTCACAGCCTTTGTCACACATCTAACTGACACTCAGTAAATTTGCTTTCAGTCCATCCACAAATAGTACCTCTTGGGCTTTTCCTCTGCCATTGTCTATGCTAACTGAGCATTTTCCCTTGATCTTTCCTGATTGATCATTACCAAAAATAACATTGCCAGATTTCTTTTCATCAAGAGTTATAAACTTGCTTCTATCTCTAGTCATGTGTTTGGAGCAGCCACTGTCCAAGTACCACTGGCTTTTCAGATCTTGAGAAGTTAGAGCCAGGTCACAGTTATTCACCTTCTTTATCCACTAGAGGCCCCCTTTTGAACATTTGATTATAGTTTTTGCAGAATTGTGAGCATGAACAAAATTGCTTTGAGTCATAAACCTCCTTGAGGTATTGAACATCAGTCTTTGTCTATACTTTCTACATTCAATAATTTTATGGCCAAATTCCTTACAATAAAAACAATAACCATAGAAATTATTTGCATACCTGATGTAAGGTTGTTTTCTCCATTTGTTTGTTTGAGATAGCCTCTTCACTGTTTGCATCTTTCGCGGGTCTGAATTACTCTTCCTTGCATAACAATATGCAGCAATGTGTCCTGGCTTGTGGCAGACATAGCAAGTGGCATTCTTCATATGAGGGAATAATTTCCTCTGATGACTTCCAAATTTGATATACTTAGGGGCATATGATTCTTTTTCTGCCATCTTAGTATTCATTATATTCTTTGTTACTAGAGGTTTCTTCTGCTCTCTATCTCTCTTATTGCAGATTTCTTCTTTTGTAGGAATTATTTGAGCTACTTCCTCATCCTTCTTTGTTTTTACAAAAGTAATCTCTCTGTCAACCTTTTCTTTTCCTTTACTTGATTCTCCTTCGTAGCCTATTCCAGTCTTTATCATAGGGGATCTTTGAGCAACCAAAATTTCATTCAACTTAATAGAGCTTGTTGTTTGAGAAGGGTATATAGAAACTTTATGTTGAGCTTTTTCTAATTTCTTTCTCAGACACAGAATTTCTTCTTCCAGCTTCTCTTGTTCTCGAGATTTATCTTTGATTTGCTGAAGTAACATATCTTCCATCTTCTTGGCTTCTTCAAGCTTTACCTTCAGCTGCATGAGGACTTCTGAATTTTGTTCTTCTTCCACACATTTTAGGAGAATCTCTTTTTGTTTTCTGCATTTTAGTTTGAGTCTATCAATCTCTTCCAGAGCACTTCTTAGCTCCCCCTCAAGGTCTACTTCCCCTTCTTCTTCTTCATCTTCTAGTAGGAGTCCCTCAAGATCTTCTATGGCCATCAATAAAAATTCTGAGGGTCCTTCTTCACTTGAGGGTTCTTCTGAGTCTTCAGATGCACTGCTGTCTTGCTGAGCATAGAAGGATTTTCTGCTGAATTTCTTTCCTTTCTGCCAGAACTTTGATGTGTCTTTCTCTGATTCTTGAGCTTGATTTCTTACTTTATTGTGAGGACATTTAGTAGCATAATGTCCAACTCTTCCACAGTTAAAGCATTTGAAGGGAAGTTTACCTTTGTATCTACCTGAGCCTCTATCCAATTTCTTGACAAATTTAGCTTCTTCTTCATCAGAGCAAGAACATATTTCTTCCTTTTCTTCTTTCTTCTTTTCTGTTTTGAATGCTACTTCCCTTGTACTTGGCTTCTTCTGTGGGAGCCTCATTTCATAGGCTGTTAGATTTCCAAGTATCTGGTTCATGGTCAGAGTCTCCCAATCCGTTGTCTCTTCTATTGCAGATACCTTGGGATTAAATCTGGATGGGAGTGATCTTAGAATATTTTGCACAACTATACTTTCTGGTATGGTTTCTCCAAGAGCTTTCATATTGTTAACAATTTCTGCAACTTTTAAGAAGAAGTTGCCAACATCTTCATCATCATTCATTTTTAAGTTTTCAAACTGGGCTCTATATACTTGAAGTTTGGCAGTCTTTACTTTCTGGTCTCCCTCATGTATGCCTTCAAGAGTATCCCAAATTTTCTTGGCAGTTTCTTTGTGCATTACTTTAATAAACTCTGCTTCACATAATCCATTCAGGATGGCATTCATGGCTTTTTCATTAGCTACAAAGCTTTCTTTAGCTTCTTTTTCTGTATCAGTTGATTTCGGGGCATATCCTAATTCCACAGCAGCCCAGACTTCTATTCCTAGAGACATTATGTATGTCTTCATTCTGATTTTCCAGAAAGCATAATTTTCACCAGTGAAGAAAGGAGCTTTATTGGTTGAGCATCCTTCTTTACTAGCCATCTTGGGAACCTAGGATCTCCTTTCAGTTGTTAGACTTGTACAAAGGAACCCGCTCTGATACCAATTGTTGAATCTCTAATTAAACTGAGAGGGGGGGGGTGAATCAATTTAATACATTCCTGATCTTTTAAACTTTTCAATAAACTTATTTACACCTTCATTTCAAACTCTATTTGATGTGAGAGTAATCTTAGAATGTAATCTGAAAGTATTAGTTTAATAGAGCAGTAGACTTAATTTGAGAGCAGCAAGTATTAAGCAAATGATACATATCAGATCAATACATAAATATCATGCACAGAGACACCAGATATAAGTGGAAACCCATAAAGGGAGAAAACCACATCTTATTATTGTTGTGATGCCAAGGCAAGCTCCAACTCCCTCTCACCACTGTTTTTCTGCAGGCACCAACCTACAGGAGGCTCCTACCTCAATTCTGGAAGCTACAACTTGCAAGGAAGCACCAACTCCCTTCAGTTTTCTGCAGGCACCAACCTACAGGAGGCTCCAACCTCAGTCAGCTACAACTGACGACTATCAAGCTGCAACTTGATAGGGAAGCTCCAACTTCTTCAATTTATCCAACTGAAAGTTTGCTGATTTGCCTCAGATATCAGCTCTCTTCTGTAGCTTCTCCTTCTGTTCTGCTTTTCTTAATATTCTCTGTCTTACTCTTCTATATTCTTCCTTCTCTCGATTTACTCTCTCTTTAAAAAAAACTCACTCTGCATATCAAGATGATATTATTTATAGATTTCCTCACATGACTGTTTGTATTCTACTTGGAATTCAAAATGGAAAGTTATGTCTCTTTGCCTTCTACCTTCTCACTCCTTCTATCAGCTTACTCAGAAATTAGAACTGTAGGTGTCAATTTTAACATTACAGTGGGAGTTTGTTTTCTCTCGGAGACTTGCCAATGCATCACAAACAATAAAAATTTAAATAAAACATTTACATTCAAATTTAAATGAGAACTCCAGCTCAACTTATTTAGTCTTTTGAATTGGTACGCATTTGTCTTTTCTTTGGCTGTATTTGTCTTTTCTGTGACTGTGTTTTATCTTCTTTCGGATCTGTTTGCTCTTCTGTCCTCTACTGTGGTGTAACTGCTGCATATGTGTAAATGTGCCTTTTATATCCGCTGACTATAAATCTGGAGGAATTCCAATCCCTTTTATGCCATTAGTGTCTTGTTGATGTGGCAGGTTCCGCAGGTCGGAACATACATATATCACAAGCGTTAATAATCGCCCTCCCGTAAAGCTAAGGTCCGTGGGTCTAGAGACCACACGGCTTATCGCAACCGTGTTATATATATAACTCAATAACCATTATATATCATATGTGTTATGCCCCCGGATCATATTCAAACGTTATTCAACATATATAATATATACAATTTATTTGCAAATAACCCGACGTCCATAAGGATTAGCTGCCAATACGATTAGACCTGAAACTCAAGTTGTATATGAGTCGTAGTTTATATACCAATCGGGTCTGGATTTCCAATCACAATCGCAACTCTTATATTCTCCGATGCGATTGACCATTGCCGATGCGATTAGAACCTGGAGCTGAAATCTTTGTTAATCATAATTTATAAGTCCATCGGGTTCGAACTCTTAATCGCAATCGCAAGTTCTTTAATATGTGTTGCGATGGTTTGTTTCTTTCCGATGCGATTGGAACTGGACTTCAAACACTTTGTTAAACATGGTTTATAGACCCATCGGGTCCGGTCTTCCAATCGCAATCGCAAGTCTTTAACATATGTTCCGATTGACCAGTGCCGATGCGATTTCACCGTATCTCAAATATGTATTAACCCCTGCTTATAACAGGATCGGGTCCGCCATTTCAATCGCAGCGTTTTACAAAAGTCATGCGATTGGGAACTCGGA
Source organism: Pinus albicaulis (assembly GCA_034641835.2). NCBI lineage: Eukaryota > Viridiplantae > Streptophyta > Pinopsida > Pinales > Pinaceae > Pinus > Pinus albicaulis. The sequence goes on along the minus strand of JAXQQM020075289.1, from coordinate 19 downwards.
TGCGATTAGCATCTATCAA